>OZ038477.1:40039139-40076639 GCA_964036315.1 Acanthosepion esculentum
ATATTTGTGTATATATATATGTATATATATATATATATATATTTGTGTATATATATATGTATATATATATATATATATTTGTGTATATATATATGTATATATATAATATATATATTTGTGTATATATATATATGTATATATATATATATATATATTTGTGTATATATATATGTATATATATATATATATTTGTGTATATATATATGTATATATATATTATATATATTTGTGTATATATATGTATATATATATGTATATATATATATATATATTGTGTATATATATATGTATATATAATATATATATATTTGTGTATATATATATGTATATATATATATATATATTTGTGTATATATATATGTATATATATATATATATTTGTGTATATATATATGTATATATATATATATATATTTGTGTATATATATATGTATATATATATATATATATTTGTGTATATATATATGTATATATATATATTTGTGTATATATATATGTATATATATATATATTTGTGTATATATATATATATTTGTGTATATTTATATGTATATATATTTGTGTATATTTATATGTATATATATATATATATTTGTGTATATATATATATATATATATATTTGTGTATATATATATGTATATATATATATATATATTTGTGTATATATATATGTATATATATATATATATATATATATATATATATATATTTGTGTATATATGTATATATATATATATATATATGGGAGTTGGGAAATGCAAAGTCGGTCTTGGCCTTCTCCTAACTTGGAACATGTGCATATAAATGTTGTTGTAAATCTTTCGAAAATTTCCCCCGTGCATTCGTTATACACCCACACACACAACCTGCCTTATATATATATATATATATATATATATATATATATATATAGCACCCAAATATTTGTCATAAACTATACAATTTATTGAATATCGGTACGTGTCTCGGCGCTTCTTTTCTCCTCCTCATCCAAAACTTATGAAATTTTCAAGGTTCTACTGCAACATTACTATGCAAGCTTCTATCAAATAATAATTCTTAGAGCAGACATTTTTGTAATTCATAATGTACTCTATGGAGAATAATAAGTATGAACATGTCGCGTTTCGCCCAAAATATGCCTGTCTCTGTTCTACACAATTATTTTACTACACCCAATTCTTCATTCAGACATTAACTTTTTTCTCCAAATAAGGCTGCCTTTTGAGCAAGTGAGAATCGTTCTTTATTAAAAAATTTGAGTGGTGTGTGTACTTTGTAAATGTCAGAAGAGCAATTCAATTGCATTTCCGTTTATACTAATCGTTATTTGAAGAATATTTGTAAAATGAACACATTTTTATCCATTTCACCTTCGTAGAAATTACGATACGTCTCACTAATACAACTCGTTTAAAAAGAAAAGCTTTCAAAACCTAATATTTTCATCTTGCCTATGCAAATCTCTTCTAAGTTATGTATTCGATGCCGCCTACGATCTTCAAAAATTTAAATGTCCTATCAATCGACATATTCTGCCTTCTTGAATTTTGTTTTTTTATTGTTCTTTCTCTTTGCCAAAATATTCTCCTTCTCTTTCATTCTCAGTAAACCACTGCATCTTAGTGGCATTATCGCCTTGCTTGGGGTGAAATGATATTAAAAATGTGAAGAGGGTAACTGATGTTCTGATATAGTTACAAAAGTTAATTTGAAAGTATTACAAGAGAAACCTCGTTTTAATATTAAGAGAAATTGGCTAATAATTCCATTTCTTTAAATTAGTGAATAATTCAAGTCGATTGAATGTTAAGCTACCTTGATATGTAGCTGCTACATAAACTCATAAGTAGAAACGTTTCCCTATGTCTAATAGTTTATAGGATGGTCGAATATTTGTGTAATTAAAATTAAAATAAATTACGTGAATATCAATATAATTTTATAATAAGTGGAACATAAAATTTTATGATAATTGTCTGTAGCAATCTGCATAATCTGCAGTAATTGCACAATACTTTCATATTAATCACGCATGCCAATAAGTGTTAATATTCCTTAGGTGTATGAACAGAATTATGTCAAGAGATTTGAAACCATGCGTTCAAGTGATTTGGGGATTCTACTTTCATGGAGTTCTATTTAAAGACACAAATGTTCTTACTTTATTTGGTCAGTGAATAGTAGATATGATTTCATATTGTGATGATAATTATCTTAAAAATATATTCATATTTCTATAAGATTATTATATAACGGCTGTCTACTCGCTTCCAAACATGGCCGTCTGTAAAACAAAGTAGACGCCTACAGAAGAATATTTTTTATTACTTTCATACGCACAGAGCTACAAGGGCCCCAAAACAAAAAAAAAACGGTAATTTTAGAAAGACGATTCATGTGAATAAAGTATTCAGGAAGAAGTTTTGCACATTTTGTCAATCACCATGTCGGATGTTCTGAAAAATTTGATAATTATACTCTCAAAATCAGTGAGTTGTTTATCCATACAGTCAGTTATAGGCGATACAGGACGAGGCAGATTTCTTCCCGTAGTATGTTGCCATTTCTCTCTACGGTAGAACAGTTACCATCCAATATAGAACCCCGTCTGTACTGCTATTTACCCATAAACTTGTGAGAAGAACAGGATTCATTCCTTTCTCAAGGGTATCAGCACGTAAGTGAATGTAATGGATTCGACTGGAATTCGAACTCGACTCTCCGATTCCTTAATTCGAGCCGCTATCCATTACTCCACCGTACCTCCTAGCTCAAATCATGAATACAAGAAGCGCAAATCAAAAAACGAAAGCTGTCTTTCAAATAACCTTTAAATGATGAGTCACAATAAAGAGAAGTAATCAATCTTAAAAGAAGCAATCAGCGTTGAATAATTAGGCGAGAGTCGAATGATTATTCAAGGCCATTACTATACAAGAAATTTATTCAATGTTATCCAATATCGATTTTACCTAAAAGATAAAACAGTGATAATAAATTTACCATTTTTTCACTGGACATCCTATAGTACGTGGTCTCTATTGCAATGATGCTGAGCAGGATTTTGATAGTTGCTGAGAATGACAACATAATTTGACAAAATTAACAGAATAATATGTTTGATTACACTGTCACTACGTCAACTACTGGCGGCCTCCGAACTTGAGTTAAATTCTACTATCAATAATTTTCCCTACTGAAAAATCGAAGAAGGTGGATTTAGCTAACGTTCTTATACGACCGGTTTTTCTTGACTTAAATGATTATGATTTGCATAGACTCCATATTAAGCTTTCCTGAACATTGATACTGCAAATTTGAAAGTATATGAACAAATTTTCTGTTGTACAAAATTTAATAATAGCAAGGAATAAGCGTAATTTACAAGGCATTTTTAATGTAAATTTTAATAGCTAAAAAAACAACCAGTTTCGTCCCAGTCTTGTCAAGTTTATTCCTGGGAAATAAAATAAGAAGGGTGTAAATTAATTTGAAGATGACTAATGAGAAGAATAAAATCAAGGACAACTAGAGCCCAATAACATTCAGACCCAGCAAACAATCCCTCTGTAAACAGAGGGAAGGCTTGCGGGATCTGATATACAGGGTCTCCAGAACCTTAAGGTGATATGAAGAGTGGGACCTTGATAAGATACAAAAACGCTCCACACTAAATTCAGAAACGCATTTCCTGCCATTTATAATATGCTGTGCAATAGACGACCCGGATGTATTAATCAGTTGACTATTACTGGCAGCCGGATTCAAAATGCTGGTAGGTAAGTGCTGCTTTATTCTCAAATACAAGTGCTGAGACATCCTCCCTATATAGCCGAGTCCACAACTACATTCATATTTGTAAATCACGGGATTAACATGATGAGGGGGAAGGACATCCTTACGAATGGAAGAAAGAATTGGTCGAGTACCAAATCTTACTCGAACATTAGCCGAAAAATAACAATCGTTGATAGCACGCGAAATTCGCCTAGCTAAAGACTCACCCTCTGAAACAACAAAGGGAAGACGCAAATAAACCGGACATTTTTTAACCAGACGCGGCTTAACCCGATGAAAGTCATTGATGACATCACGGATAACCGAATCCAAAACATCCAAAGAATATCCATTTTTAGAAAGTGGCATCTTAATAAAATCAGTTATAGTTATATATATATATATATATATATATATATATATATATATATATATATATATATATTAAAAAGAGAGAAACCGCAAACGTTTTTGGTTGTAATGTGAATTTTTTTTTTTTTTTTTTTTTTAAATATGCTTTATTTTATCTCGCGACCGTCATCAGGCAAAGGGTGGGGATTTCCACATATTATTAAACATATTTTTTTCCTTTGTTTTTCGCTGTTAGATATTCTCTTTTTTGTGTTAGTGACCCAAATGTCTTTATTGAACTAACAGTGAACATTTCTGCGTGAAGGGTTATAAAACAATTAAGATTGGTCCGAGAAATGGAGTAGTTATCGGCATTCTTATCTTCTAATGACCCCTGTGTGCTTTTAGATCTATTTACATTTTCGTGTGTTCTTGTCAGCATGCGTGTATATATGTGTATATCCCTCTCCATACATACACACTGTCTCACTACGAGGAATCAGTGAACACATCTGTACACATACACACACACTTACTGTCCCATTACAAAGAATCAGTACATACACACATACACATACTTCCAAAGTTACATGGAATCAGTATGCACACACACACATACACACGTACACACATATTCCTAATTTGTGTGTAGGTTGTGTGCGTGCCTGTGAGAAGTTTTCCTGCTTTTGTCAACATTATATATATATATATATATATTCGTGCCCCAGAGACACCCGCATGTGAGCGTGCGTGCATGTATGTGAGTGGTTTGATCACTGCATTTACCCATAATGTGAGCATGTTGTGTGCTTTTGCTTGTGAGGATTTGATATATATATATATATATATATATATATATATATATATATATATATATATATATCAATTATTTGGTGCAGGTTCAATTTATATTACGCGAATCATTCATACGATTTACACTTTATCTTTGATGTCCTGTTATGACGTGGATGTTAAAAACCTACCTATTTCCATACCTCAAGATGATTGTATGAAACAATTGAAAGCTAGTAGTAAAAAAAAAAGACCTGATAAAACCGGAATTCATAAACAAGGGTCATACCATCCATTAACGGATTCCAGGTTAATGTATTTTATTATTAAAAATTGTGTGCGAGAGTGATTCTTGCCATTTATATCATTAACTTCATTATCTGCTTTTCGTATGAATGATTCGCGTAATATATATATATATATATATATATATATATATATATATATATATATATATAAAGAATAGTGTGTACTAGGTAGGCTAGTTGCATAAAATTCATTGTTTTTTCATACTTGCGTTTCTTAAAGTTAAACTGTACAAATCTTGGTGATTACCTGAACAGTAATGCTGTTTACAGTTGTGAAAAGGACCACAGTCCGAAGCGACTCTAATTAAAAGATAAAACATAGAAATTATTCAGTCATTGAAATTATAAATTCAGATTCTTCAGCACTCGCTTATAATGTGATCTCTTGAAGACAAAATACTTTGGTATGAAATTTTTCCTATTTTCTTTCGAAGCAACTTTTAATGAATACAATTAGACTTGTCAGCCAAGTGAAACCTTCGAATTCGCCTCTGGCTATTGAATATATAAATGCGTGCACAGCTCTTCAATAGTCGGATTTATGACAAAATGGAGACTCATTTCCGGCAAGTATTCATTTAAGGCACGAGTTTCACACTTCACTTCGATGAAATGATACAATATTTATTAGTTCTGACAATTCATCTAATGAAATTAATGTAGATTTATGAAAGGCAAAAGTTACCGTTTTTATTATACTTTCAGCATGTTATTTTAACATATGGTACGCGCATATGTACTGCTATATGTATATGATGTATGTTATTGTGTCAATGTACGCGTCTACATATACATCCCTCCAAACGTACGCGCATCATTTAAATCTTTCTCCAAAATAATTTTGTGAAAAGGAAGTGAACAAAATAACAAAATAATCTTGGATTGTATTCAATGTCTTTGATGGAATGATTGAGTAATAATGCATCGAGCAGGCGTAAAAGCAAGAAAGCCTGAGGGAAAATCTTCTTAACACCCATCTTATCAGATCATATTATGATATAGTCTCAATACCTACAATAACTAATAAAAAAAAAAAATCTCTCTCATTATATATATATATATATATATATATATATATAAGCGAATGAATAAATATAGGTAGTTATACGAGCAATAGATCGTATACAAATACATATAAATGCTCCATAGTGTTCAATGTTGAGTAAAGGATATATATATATATATATATATATATATATATATATATATATATATATATGTGTGTGTGTGTGTGTTTTTGTAAAAAACATCAGATATAGAATATCTGCAAAAGGACAATATGAATAATGACAAAAGTGAAAGCTTAACTTAGCCGACGCGTTTCATCCTCTGGGGTAATTTATCAAGGTAAATCAAGGATTTTATTTTGTAACACATCTCTATACAGGAGTAAAATACTAACGGTTTCTCGATATTTTTATGTTTTGGAACGCACAGAAATATTAATCTGGTTAGATGTAAAATCAGGCAAGCAATGAAGGATACGGTATATGTTTTTGAATGATTATTATGCAAATAAATATATATGTGCCGTGGCTCTTCAGAAATTTGGCGATCATTGTTCTCCACATTTTCCAGTTCTTTGTAGTTCTTAATAAATTTTATCTTTTTATTATATCTTCTAAACCTTATTCTGCCATACATTTTATGGGGTCGTTAAGTACGTTATGAACTCTTTACCTAGGTCTCTCTTTCTTTAGGTACGTCCTCTGTGTGTTAAATGTTCAAAGCCGTATTTTCTTATGTGCCTTAGAAATTTTAAATATAGATTTCTCATGTTAAGTATAATTGTTCATTTTGTTTTCATTTTCTCTAAAATTTCAACCTTCCTCACATGTTCAGTTCCTGGCATACCCAGCATCCTTTTGTAGAACTACATTACTATCGTCTCCAGTCTTTTATACATCCGTATTGAGATGGCCCAGCATTCACAGACATAGGGAGGAACTGGTATTACAATGCAGTACTCTTTTCTTTGTTTCTAACGAAATTTTATCAGTGTTAATGGATGGATATATGTGCACATCATTAATTACTTCACTTGTTAATTTGGCAACAGAGCTTAAATGCAGTCCCTATTAAATATGTTGAGTTCGGTTATCTCTCGGTGTCCTGATGTTCAATTGTTCCTATATATTTTTTCCTTCCTGTTTCAGTATCTAGTGTAGTGCACGCGCATTAATAACGTTATCGCATCCGTCATTTTTTTCTATGTTAAATTACTAATAACAGTTGATAACCTGAAATAGCCAAGTATTTTATTTATCGTAGTGGTCTCCGCAAGTCATGGTTATTTGAATGCGTGTTCATTTGTATAAATTAAAAGCAATTTTTATTAAACGGCCTTTAAATTTGTTTAATTCTACGTCGTCTTTAGGTTCGTGTATTGTTTTTCAAATTTCAATGATATATTTTTGGGAGAATTTTTCATTCGACTTAGCAGAATTCTGTGCCCGACTTAAAAATTAATTCTGCTTTAAAATGATCTTGCAAAAAATCTCTTTGAAGTATATTTATATTTAGCTTTAGTGTGTTGCTCGTAATATAACGTGATTATTTTGAATTTATCTTTTACACATTTTACATTTGCGAATTTTTTACGTTTTTAAATGAGTAGAACAGAAGAGTATTTTAAAAAATATTTCCAATTTACATTAATCCTTCAGATGGGGTGGAAATTCTGAGGGGTCTAAAATTAAAACGTGTGAGGAAGAAATTATTGTCCTATGAAAATTGTGTAAATAATGATAATTCCTCATCTCAGAAAATCATATATATATATATATATATATATATATATATCCCCCTATCTCTCTCACTATATATATATATATATATATATATATATATATATATATATACATACATATACATCCACCCATAGTGCACCGTATATCGAAGTGTGTTTAATATATAAAAAATATAAACTTACACCCACACACACACACAAACGTTTCAATTTGTTCGTTTATATGAAGTTACCTTGAATGTCTTTCAATTGTTCCAAAAAAAATCAGAATGGCAGAATTAAATACGGTTGCGAAATTATACACAGGACAATAATTGAAAACGGACAACATTCGAAAGTACTCGGGAAGAAATAATATAAAATTAAAGTCTGTTAAAGCTGACTGAGTAGAAATAATTCTGATAAAATGTGTATGTTTGTACTATTGTATAGAATTGTTTGTTGGCCTTTTAACTCGTAATTATAAATTCTTTAGGATAATCAGTTTTTCTTCTTTAATTATTTTTTATTGTTTTTTTTAATAATAAATATGGTTTTTGCTTGCATTCGTATTTTGATTTTTGAATTAATTTTGATAATTTATTCATTTTTAGAGAACACAGAAAGCCTGTAAAAGAGAGGTACACAACGTTGCATGAGATTAGAAGCTCCGTGTTCTAGCACTTGATTAATTACTGAAATTTGTCTTAATCTCGATGATTTTAATTCTTTAATCTGTGTGTTAAATCTTACATATGTTTAATATTTAATACTGGTATAAATATTATGTTGTAAATGAAATTAAGTGGCTGCGTATACACACACACTATATATATATATATATATATATATATATATATATATATATATATATAGAGAGAGAGAGAGAGACACACACACACAGAGTCCCTTCGAAAAGCTTTTAATTGTTTAATTTAAACAAACATTGAAAAGTTTTTTTTTTTTTGTTTTGTCATAAATATAAGACCATGTAAATAAAAATAGCAAATACAGAACAAAAAAGTCACAACGACAATTTAATTCTCAGAATATCCTCCATTTTTGCGAATTGCTTCGAAAATTCGCTTTGGCATACTCATTATTACTTTCTGCCTGAGGGTGCTTTGGATGCTCGCTCAGGATGCATAAAGTGCAGCACGAAGAGCACCCACAATTTCAAATTCCGATCCATCTTTATAAACATCCTTTGCCATCCATCCTCAAACATTCTCGATTGGGTTTCGATCTGGAAAGCGTTGTGGATTCCAGCATTATCCTGTTGGAAAATCCATAATTAGCGATGGCTTTCTTAACATGTCAATGTAACTAGCAGCTATTTGACGACCATTTACCTCCTGTAACTCAAGAGTTCCATTGTAGGAAAATGAACCCCAGACCATAATTGATCCAATTCCACTATGTCGTGTTGAGAAAATTTCTTTTGGGACATGTTTTGTATGCCAGTAACGCTGAAAACCGTCTAGGTCATCAAGATTGATTTTTGTTTCTCGTCTGAAAACAACACTTTCTTTCATTTATCCACATCCCAAGTTTGATAATCAGAAGCAAATTGTAAACAAGAACGAAGAAGGCGATGCCGCTGCAGCCGTTTCACGTTCTTAAACCAGTTATTTAAATACCGTCGTATTGTTCGATAGCTGCATTCACCATTTGCATTCGCTTCATCAGATTTTATATTAGGCTTGAATCTCTCTTAATTTCTCTCCTAATGCATCTGTCTAGAGATGGTGAGTTTTTATTGGAGCAACCGCTTGATTTTTTTTAGAAGCATGCACATCAGGATTTTTAATGAAAATAGCAATGACAGGACTGCTACGGCCAATTTCATTTGCAATGTCTCCTCGCGAAAGACCACATATTTGAAGTCCAATCCTGCCGTGTTCGAATTTTTTTAAAAATTTACCCTTAGCCATTTTAGAATCTGAAATTTAATCCTGGAAATGAACGACATAGATGTCTATATGTGTTTCACATATGGCCTTATGTTTATGACCAACCCAAAAGAAATCCCTTTTTGAATGTTTAAATTAAACAATTAAAAGCTTAAGATTTTCACTTGTTTTTTTATAAACTACATTTTCTGATTAAATGTAAATGTTTCGCAAATATATTTTCATTAAAGTAACAGTATTTTATATTTTTAAAACCATTTTGTATCTGGTCTTAATATTTTGACCAGGTGTGTATATGTATATATGAATGTTAGTGGTATATAGACAAAAGTGGAGAAATCAGATACTGGATTTTTTTTTTTCATCGCATTTCGCCTTCGTTCCAATTGTTTTGGGGATATTTTTGATATGATCTTGAATAGACTCAACTCTTGTGTGCCCGATCCAGTCTTGTCTGAACCTTAGTGGGGCTTTCGGTATGGTAGAAACCACAAGAGCATCAAAAGGATTTATTTATTTCCTTGATGTCACTAAGACATTTGGTACCGTTCTTATGAAACTGGTTGTTACTGCAACGATGCCAAGTGTCATCCTCTTTCTATCAGGGGATGGTGGCTGCAGTTAGATCCAGTGTAGAGGGGTCAGATCAAAACAAGGTTGTGTTCATGCATCTCTCTTATTTGTTTTGTATTTTTCTGTCATACTGGAAACAGTATTTGAAAATGTTAAAGGTGTGAGATTTGTGTTTAGGATAACTAGTGAGTTCTTGAACCAACGACGCATGACGCAGGAAAAAACTAAGAGGATTGTACAAACTGTTCGTGACCTGCTCTTTAAAGGCGATTGCGCACTTGTAGCCAACACCCTTGAGAATATGAAATTGATCATCAAGAAATACTCTCGTGCATCTAAGGCTTTCGGTCTGACCATCAGCATAAAAATCGGAATTCTATCAATCTATCTGTAACCATCCCCTAGATGTTGATCCCACTATGGGGAAAAGTCTTGAAAACCGTTTCCTCTTTCACCATTCTTGGCTCCTTTTTATCTCAAGATGCTGAAATAGACAGTGATATTGAGTCCAGGATTGGAAAGTCCCGTTCTGCCGACGGAACCTTTATCACATGTTTCCTTAAATTTGAAAATTGAGGTTCAAAAGTTAGTAGTACTGACATTATTACGCATGCAGAATCTTGGATACTGTACCGTCGGCACCTCAATAAACTTGATGACTTCTATATGCTTTGCTTAAACACGATCTACAGAAAACTGTGATTGCATTAGAAACAGTGAAGTTCTAACTAAATTCAACATGAAGGCTATTGCAATCATCCTAATGAAAATCCAACTCACGTGGGCAGGACATTTTTCTCTTAATATGAGCGATGTCAGACTTTCATAACAAATCCTCTTTAGCCAACTTCTAACAAGCATGTCAGTTGGAAGGCCATGCTTGCGTTACAAAGAGAAACTCAGCCATAACCTATGTAGCATCCCGTTTTCTTCCTGAAAAAAAAAACGTCATCGAAGGAGCTGGCGCCTGTCCTGCTTCTCATCTATACAAATGTTTGAGCGAGGCCAACTTGAATATCGGGATCAAATGCCTGCAAATATTAAAGAAAGTAGGCAGCATTCTGTACCTCTCAACTATAACCTTAGCTGTCCCAGTGGCTTTGTTGTACGCACAAAACTATGTTGTTCCCTCGCAGAAACAGGTAACAACTAATCCTCAACAACTCTAGTAAAATAGATCAACCATATGTTTCAACTGTCTAAAAGTTTGCAAATAACCTGCAGGTCTCAGGAGACACATATATGTCCATAAAGCTTGAGCACCTCTTTATTTTACTGAGTCCTCATTTTACGAAAGAGTCCTCTCTCTCTCTCTCTCTATATATATATATATATATATATATATATATATATATATAATATGGAGAAAACAACTTAAAAGTTGCAAATTAAAAAAAAATGAATCTTTTTTTTTGTGAAAGTATTTATTTATATTTTTATATATATATATATATATATATTTGCTATTTCAGATCTGTCCGATCTTTCATCAGAAATAAATGTATTCAGAAGTTTGTTTACAAGTAGCGTCCGTCGCGAGACACGGATGCCACGTGATGTGGAATGCAACTTTGCTTGAATATTTCTAACGTAAATCTAACGATAATAATATTTTAGATGATGTTTAAAAAGTTTTTTTAACTATATCTAAAAAAAAAAAAAAAATTTTTAACTATTGAATTATATATATATATATATATATATATATATATATATATATATATATATACACACACACACTTGAGGTGGAGTAATACTTTGCAGTCCACTCCGTAATATTACAACTCATTTTCTGTCGTGTACCTTACCCGCGTATTTGACTAAATTAATTGTGACAGTTTCATTGCTGTTTGATTTAAATATCTTTGATTGTAACTGATGATGACAATAATAATATTTCCAACATATGCTTCTAGTTCGGTATGTACATACATTTGCACAAGTGTATGTACCTACATATGTGTGTGAAATTATTCCTGTGATTTTCCGATCGGCAATCCGACTTGAAATTTGAAAATACTAATTTGTCCGTATTTGAAATGCTTGCTACTCACATACTATATAACTATTTTAGACTCGTAAATAACTGACTTGGATCTTTTTCGTTGAAACCGAAATGACGTAAAATAAAAAATATTATTTCAAACCAAGCGACACTGTCGATATTCTAGACATGAACAATATCGAACAAGAATTTTTTTTCTATTTCGTTAGACTAATAACTGTCGATGAAA
Source organism: Acanthosepion esculentum (assembly GCA_964036315.1). Taxonomy (NCBI): domain Eukaryota; kingdom Metazoa; phylum Mollusca; class Cephalopoda; order Sepiida; family Sepiidae; genus Acanthosepion; species Acanthosepion esculentum. The sequence goes on from OZ038477.1 coordinate 40,051,820, forward strand.
GAATTCAATGGACACTTTGATTTGCATCTGTCAAAGGTAACAGTTGTTCTATCGTATGAACTGCAATGTAATTATTGATAATCCATGATTATTCTTTTTCCGTTTGCTTTTATTTCTCGAGGTTTGCGTTGTAGACAGTCTAAGAATATGGAGACTACTGAGACTGGGATAGGTATTTTAGGTCATTTTAATGTGTGAATGTGTCGCGTGTTGAATTAGTTGAGAACATGCATACAAGAGAGTGGAATAAATTAAGATTGAACATTTTATTCTACCTGGAACCTCTTTCTGTAGACAAGGGCTTTTAATGAAAGAAATAGAAAATGCAAGGAATGTTCTTATCAGTATCTCTATACGTAAATATAAAATATGTTGAAATTACTTTGGTGATTTAAAGAGAAAATGAGGTATCTTATCTAAGTCATGTACGTCTGTTACGGAGCGCTAAATTAAATTTGCTACCTCGACGCCGGTATGGTGTGAATGAAAGTTAGCATGTTGGGATTCGTTGTATCCATGCTCTCAGTTTTCTTTTACGCATGCGCAAAAGCTGAAAAAATAACTACTGCTGATGATCAGATTTTCAGAGCAAGTCTGTCAAATGGTATAGGATCTGCTACAGGATATAGCGAAATGAATTTCATATTGATGCCTTTCCTTGCAGACTTCTGTGGAACATTTATCACGAATTCCTTTTTGCCGAGTTGGTATATGTTAGACGACATCGCACTTTCATCTCAGTCGGAGAGACGTAATCTCTCTTTATCTTACTAATTCTTTTTAATCTTGATAAGCATAATGAAAACTATTTATTCGGTTAGTAAAAACTAACATATTAGTCATCAGTTTTTCTGGATTTCTATATTTTGTGATGTCAACGAACAATCGTTGCCACTTTTGTGATGTCAACGAATACTCTTTGTCACTTTCGTAATGCGCGTTGTAGTAGAGACTTTGCAATCGCAGATACAACTATAGTACGCCATTGAACATACTGGTGGTAGACGCATTGGAATAATCTCGTACCAATATTATCAGAATAAAGGAATAAGATAGTAAATAGCGTAGAGAAATATCGGACCGTATAGTAATAGAGGATAGAGTAGAAATAGCGATCCGTATAGTATAGAGGATAGACTAGGAATAGCGATCAATTAGACGCACGCTACCTACCATATATTCGTTACCTCTATTGTGAGGTGGTCTACTTAATTCAATAATAGGTCGCCCGTGTTTGCTCAAGTGTCGGCAGCCACACTTTATTCCTATAAAACACTGCCTTACGAAAGAATTCTCATCTCAACTCTCTATTCTTTCATGTCAGAATGATTTCTCTTTGGATGCATTTAATTCCTCGCAATATTTTCGATACCATGCAAATATTGAAACTGCAGACAATGCGACTTTATCGTACGCAGCGAAATTAGCCATTTCTACATTTTACGGTCCCTGGGAAAGTGCACCCCATTTCAATTCCATGCTTGCTTACTCCACCGGTGGCACTTGTCTTTATTTTTCTGGTAATATAGAATCTTCCATGATTTGAAACGATGAAATATTTAAAGTTATACCATTACATCTAACAGCACGAACATAATTTTAACAATAACATGCAGTACTGTAAATACTTTTTAAATGTGCTATAACCGAGTATGAAGTATAATCTCACATATAAAATTAATACGTGTTATTAATAAAAACAGATTTTATTTTGTTAAGGAATTTATTATTTCAACGTAATGTTATTATATAAAAATGGAAACGTTTTTCAGGATTTAATTCTTTAATGTAGCAGAGGTCAGTAGTAGTCAATGTTTTACTTAAAAAAATTACAAACTTCATTAGAAAAGAAAATTCTAATGAAAATTTCTAAAAGATCAATGTTTCAAATAAATGACTAACTTTCAGTAATTCGAAAGGCAATCTTTCACGGTTTCATTCTCAACTACTGTTCGCGATTTGAGCGACTCTTGAGTCTCAAGTTGCAGACATTATATTCAATCTGTTGAGAAGATGCTGCACAACTGGTCAGCTCATTTTAACGGTCCAAGGAATAATCTGCCATTATTTTTTAAGAGCCATTTTAGACCAAAATAGAGTATTGTAGCCATAACTTGGTTCGAGCTATTCAACCCTCACTTTCTACCTCTGCAATGGTTCAGGAACGATTGCATTGCCTTGCCTAGTGATGAAAGTTTTATTTATCATCCTGCAGATTGATACAACGTTAGAAAACAATCGTTGCACAATTGCTATTGCCATGGCAATAGTTCAGATAAATTCCATTCTTTGTTACTTCAGACATTTACTATTACAACACGCCGTGATACTTCCGCATAGTCAAATCAACCTCATTTCCTCCGTTATCCAAATGTAAGAAGAATGTTTCACTCGGACATTTGTTTCTTAAAAACTGCCAATTTGTGGAACAGAATCCGCGTGGGCCTTTCTCTAAACTCTAGAATCATCACCTCTTCTATTAATAATCATCATTTATTACCACTTATTATTTTTAATATGCATTTCACTAAGCACTACCATTTTGTTAGTATCTCTCTACGTTGAATGGTTTTCGGGCATTGCGTGAAAATTTTAGATATTACAAGAAGCAATAGTAAATATTTAAATGTTACATATTCTAATGAAAATTGAAAATTAATTTGAACTTGACATTTTCAAAATAATAAAAAAATAAAGTGTACGAATTTTATCTTGTTTCAGTATAACCTTTCTCTAAATTGCGTGAGTGAAAAGTTTAGATATTACAAGAAGCAATAGTAAATATTTAAATGTTACATTTTCTAATCAAAATTGAAACTTAATTTGAACTTAACATTTTCAAAATAATAAAAATATAAAGTGTACGAATTTTATCTTGTTTCAGTATAACCTTTCTCTAAATGTTTTATACCTACGGCTAAAGGTGTCGTTCAAATTTATACAGTAGTGACGAAAGTCATCTTAATTCATTTGCAGTATTTATTTAAATAAATGTGATTACATTGTGTGGAACAAGGCCGATAGGGAAGTAGGGAATGGCTGGTCAACACTGTCAATCCAGCACTTAGCTAACCCGACTCTCGAACAATTCCTTCTAACAATTCCCTCAATTCCTCGAAGAATCCATCCTTCTCCATCCAATCCAACATATTCCAAAATACACTATTTCCCAGGGATCCTACTAAAACATCCATGATTTTAAAAATTATTTCATATGCAGAAATATTTTACCCTATTTTTTTTTAATTTTATTTTAAAAAAAATTATTAAAATGTATTGGAATTTTTAGCAACCTTGAAATGCGCCTTAATTTCAAGTCAAGTGATATTATTTTATTTCATTTCACAAAAGGCAAGGGAGAAATTTCACTATCTCAAAGGGGGTTACATAGGGTGAAAACGAATGAAAATATTTTAATGAGGAGGTGTGAGAAAAGGGCAATAAAGAAGAAAATTATGAAAACAGATGATTATTGACATGGCATTTAAATTTCTGAAGATTGTAGGTGACAAGAAGGCATGAAATTGGAAGGGAATTTCACGGGTAAGACATGCAAGAATAGAAACTTTTAGAATAGAGGATGCGGCTGCATCTAGCTAATTTAAACGTACAACTGTGTAATGTTTATTGGATTAGTCATAAATTAAAATTACACAGTTTAAAAAATGTATAAAATCAATTTAAAATTGTTCACTCTCAAAAAAGGCCATAAAACGTTTCATTTATCGATTCTTCAGCCAGATCTTTATATCTTTATCTGTAAATGCAAATGTCTGAAAGCCTTTTAAAATTAGACGGTAAAAAGATGTCACTGTTTACAAATATTCATATTTTTTTTCCTTTTATAAACAAAGAATATACAGTAAATTTTATTAAAAATTATATATCTCTGCAGAAAGTTATGTATCCGGGCAACTCTCTGCAGAAAGTTATGTATCGGGGAACTCTCTGCAAAATATAATATATGAGGTTAGTTGAATTTTTTGTGAATATCTCTTACCATATTCCCGATGCATCCACACGTCGGGTACATAACTTTAAAAAAGTATAAGTAATAGTAACATATAAAATCCAGTTGTACAGATTAGACAGGAGTTAAGCAAAAGGTGGTGATAACAAACTCGAATAATACTTCCCAAAATTCAAAAGTAAAAAAAAAGGAAATGATTTAATGTAACGTTAATGCCTTAATGAATGTATATATATTTCAATGGAATCCTACAATTCTGTGATTTGGTGGTAACTCTTTAAAATCAGCGAGTATCCTTTTGATTTTCACGTGTCAATAGTGCGCATGATTTTGTAGGAACCAATCAGAAGTCTTTTATATTCTTTTATTGGTAGCAATCGGTCATATGTCGTAGACATCACGTGGAAGATTTTCGGGTATGTCCAATTTTTCAACTGTTTTTTTATTGATCCTCCATTTCTTTTAATTATTGGCATAACTCTGTTTGGCATAACGCCACTAGCATGAGACATCCTGAGAGGACATTCTACAGGAGAAATGCAACATTTATCATGACAATTATATACTAGAGAGCAATAGAAAGGCAGAAAGGTACTACATAAAGATCTATTTGAACTGCTATTTGAACTAATCCAGAAAATATACTTAAAGAAAAGAAATTAAGTAAGGATGCGTCTTCTGATGTATCTCTATCCATAAAAGGCAGGATGTGTTTGTGTGTGTGTAACGAATGCACGGCCGCAATTTTCGACGGATTTGTACCAAAATTTGCATGCACATGCTGCAAGTTAGCGGAAAGGCCAAAACCGCTTTTGCCTTTCCCAACTCCCATCGATAGTGGAAATAATCGATTTTTTCATGCTTCTACGGTAGTTTTCATGTAGTTTGCGGCCATTTTCTACTGGCCAGAGTGAGACCCTATAGCAGGCTGCCACGAATAGGCAGGAAGATTCTATTGGCCACCGTGAGAGCCAACAGCTGACAGACACGAATGTTAACTAGCATGCAAAAAAAAAATCGATAGCTGCATTCGTCATAAGTGGGAAAAATTTAAATCTGCATGGCACCTTACTCCAATTGGCTCATTCGCTTGCTTAAACTCAACGCTGATTCTGATTCTGCAGAACTGGGTTGGGTATGAAAAAGTATTTGTTGTTAACATTCTTCTTTCATTCGGTTTTTCCAGTTACGAGTCCTTTTTTAAAGCTGATCATTTTGTGTTCATTTTGATTAGTCCTTTTTTCGTAACAGATTTAATATTTAGTATAGAGCTTATAAAAAATTCGCAGAGTGAGTTAGGCAAGAAGTAAGGCATGTAGCAACATCAGCACGGCAAAGGGCACTCCTGTAAAGGCAAGGAAGGGCAAAACTATTTTAAGTCAAATGATAGCGATTGCTGTATTAGTCGTATGATTTTTTAATCATCCATGGGCAACGCCTGGCCATGCTGCTAGTTGAAACTATAGTGCGTGCTAATCTTAAGTTGACTACATGTCTCTACAAAATTCAGTTTCGGTGAGAATAATGTTAACTACAATAGATACGCAGATGAAGCGGTGTCGGTGGAAAGCAGATAAAAGGCAACAGAATCCCACAGGAAGAAAAAAAGCAGCAAGAAAATATTAATCTTCAATTTTCAGATCACAATAGTATAGTTTCGAGAGATAACTCCCCCCAAAGAAGCTACACATTGAATATATTAAAACCAAACAAATACAGGAATATAAATATCTGTGAAGTATCTTCACAGAAGACGAAAAATGACATCGAATTTCGAAAGCACATTGGAATAGCGATAGGTATCTTCCCGGTGCTAAACAAAGTATTAAGAAAGATAATTTAGATGGAAACAATGTATGGAATGCAGAAATGCTAGATAATGTTGGTGGTCTCAAATGGGAGTAAATGCTGGAAAATTTCCTCTCGGATGAATAGGCAACTTGAGTCGACATATACACGGTTCAGTAGATAAGCTAGGAATGCCATGACCGGATATTATGATCATTAGGAAGTTTTAAGTAACCTTCAATTATTGGAGGCTATTTACATTAAAACGAATCAACCCACACTCAACAAAATTACATTTCAATCTAGTCACAACACTTAGCATTGCATGTAGGCACTGGGACTTTTGTAATACTTCGGTTTATCGCGTGTTATGACATCATAGAACCACATCTTGAACTTACGATCTGCGTCTGTTATTTCGTGACCGTTATCGTAGCATAGCAATTTTCGATGTCAAAATAACATATCATATTTGACGGTGGATATCTTTGTTTCGTGTCTGTATAACCACCGTGAGGATGGCTCATGTGAGCCGAAAGCTTAGGACCAACTTAATAAATAAAAAATATCTAAATGTTGGATTATTTTTGTCTTTATTTTTACCAGAAATTAAAGCAAACATTAGAGCAGTTCATGATCAGACATAATAGACATGCATTTTCTGTTATATTTAATAATATATATTATTTTATACATCTAACTTATTTTACGTATCATGATGGCTCTTTTTGGTGGATCAAGTAACGATAGAGCAAACGACACTTGCGAAAGAGTCAACGAGATATACTTGATACGGTAGGTTTCCATCAGAGCTCTTATATTTGACTGGTAGCAATTTAGTATTGTCATTTTTTAAGTATCAAAATTCCTACTACACAAACGAACATCGATTTAGTAAACTTTTTCCATAAATCATTCTTATGTAGCAGTTATGATTTTACCTGGGTTTCCTATTTCAAAGTAATTGACTTTCAGCACCCAACTTCAATTATTTTTTTAATTCTTTCTTACTGTTTCTTCTACGTGTTCAACATTTATAATATCTTATAACAAATATTCTTCTTGTATGTGTTGTTTCAGATTATGGCTCCCCACATCGTCCCCGTATTTGTAGCTCTAAATAATATTTACTTTTTACTGTCATTCATACACTCGTATCTATTATCCATCTTTGATCACCTCCTGATGATGTGTCTGAATTGGGCATCGAAACAGATATGCATTTTCGTAGTGGTAACTTAAATGTTCGAATGTAATAAGTTATAATAAATAATTAGTGATAATTTATTCGCTGTTTTCTTTTGTTTCACTTGTCATTATATGGAGTAACATTCTCTCCAAAGCCTTTTAACTCATGTTTCTCGCAAATATTAACTGCCCCCTCTTTATTTTATGTACGAGTCTTTTGGTTTCCATTTTCCTTACCATATTGTTCATATACTTCGTTCAGGATATTTACTGCATTCTTGGATAGAACCAGATCTCTCTTGTCAGAGTTTCCTCTTTATCTGAAAGTGATACTATCATGAAATCAGTTTTAGTTTGTAGCATATTAACAATCTTCCGAATTTTATATCCTTTTGTCTTTTTTAGATGCTTTCAATTGAGACTTGCCACACCTTCGTTCTATGGGAATTAGGAAGCATACTAAATCAGAAATAAGACCCAGACGACAGGTAAGGCACGATAACTTCTCATACAACTTACGTTTATTTAATTACTAATGGTTCATCCAATACAAAGCTCAAGATAGAGGAGGAGGTAAGAAATGCAAAACTTCACTTAATCCTTAAATCCTCACCCGAATCATATGTTCTGCAACTCTGCCCTCTTGGTAACTCAACCACACAGTAGTGGGTAGAGATATCTCTTTTCTCTCTTCTACGAGAAAATCCCCCCTCCGATTAATAAAACAACATTATATTATCAATGCACTGCTTATGACTCATTTCGTGCTTTCCTCACGATGCCCCTTGGATTTAAATGTTTAATCATCCTGTTGAAAAAATGTCAAACTGGTGTCGCTTCGCGGGTGTAAAAATTGAATCGAAGCTTTTCTGTCAGCACGGAAATAGCAAGTGAAACCATAAATCTTTTTGGTTATCCTCTGAGGTTATATAGCCACCATAGACAAAGGCAACCACTTCTGGCAATACAGGAGTAACATGTTCGATTTTAACAAACGTCTCTTTGTCACGGCTCGTAATGAATGTAAGCGTATCCTCCAAGAGACAGTCAATATTCTCTGATAAAAAGATACACCGTCTAACCTCTCACAATTTGGGCTCAAGAGATTACTGGCGGTTGTGTAAGAGTGTACTGAACCACAGCAATTCCTCATTCCCTCTGCTCCTCAATCAATTTGTAGTGTTGACATCTACTTAAGATAAAACAGTGCTTTGCCCTGAAATTTTATTCCAACTCCACTTACGACTCATCTGATATACATCTCCATCATTCCCACCCCTGGAACAGTCTCTGAGTATTAGTCATATAACTCCGTCCATGGTCTAAGCTATAATTTCTAAACTAGATACCCATAAGGCTTGCAGATTCGACGGTTTCCTGGCAATTGCACTAAAGAAATATGCTCCTGGTTCATTTTTTTCTCGACAGTTTACAATAAATGTTACGTCTTGCTTTCCACCTGGTTGGAAATCTCCGTTTGTAATTCATCATTTAAAAAACTCTGGGGAATATTCTGACTCCTCGAATTATCGGCCTATTCCTCTATTGCAAGTATTAGAGCCTCTAATCAATGTCAAATTGGTTAACAAGCTTATTTCTCACATGACCTCCTTTCGGATAAACAATATAGGTTCCATTTCTCCAGTGCTATCGCCGGTGTGTTAATTTAATTTGATTATCAAGCATTAGATAAAGGCAAATCCTGGGCTCTTGATAGATATATATATATATATATATATATATATATATATATATATATATATATATGAAAGGCGTTCAACAGGGTTTGAAATGCTGGCCTTCTTAATATGTTCAAGGGTTATGGTTTTTCTGGACGAATATTTGCACTAATCCAGTCGTTCCTCACACATAGTATAATTAAAGTCGTGTTTAATGGACACACTTCTAGTTCATTTTATATCAATGTAAGGATCCCCGACAACTAAACATCGGTCCTACGGTGTTTATTGTCATCATTAACGACTTTCTCGATGTCATCTGTTCCCAAATAAATATCTATTCAGATTACACAATATTTAAACCTGCCTTAGTAGCAATTACGACAGATCCCCAAAAGTAAAACTGGCAATTACTCAGGAAAAGGGGCCTCCAAACATTGGAAGCATATGGTTGACATTTTGAATTGTAAATGTATGTAAAAACAAAATATACAGGATTGTGAATGATAAATTGTCATCGGCATTACGCAAAAAGTAAAATAACACTTACGTCTCATTTTAACAGATATATTTGCAAACATCACGCAACCAAATATCTTGGAAACTAAAGAGTAAATTTATTCAAAATCTCCTTTGGTTTCAACCACGGCCTCCAGAAATTTCGGAATGTCCTGCAACTATTCTGAACGATCTTTTTCTTGAAATTGGTGAATGCCACCATAATCCTTGCCTTCAGTTGCTCTTTGGTGTTACAAGAGGTTTTATTGGTATCGCACACAACTGCGTTACACACATAACAATCAAAGGGTCAGCTGTATGGAGAGTTAGGTGGCCAGATGTAAGGGATGATGTGGTCGCAGAATTTGTCTGACAACTTGAAGCTTGTGTGACATGGTGCAGAATCATGTTGCCAGACATATGGTCTTTCAGCAGCCACCCTCTTGACCCAGCGCAGCACTACCTTCTCATTGCACTTTATGTAGACCTACGTATTGAGTCAGAGGCCCTGTGATATGTTGAATGGAGGCATAACGTCGCTATCACTAGTGATCAAACTAAACACTTTTGTAATCACCATTAAACTCATTCAACTTTTTCCGAATCCTCTGGACTCTTCTCATATTGATACAGAAACACTCTCAAACGTTCGTATTGGAGCTTCCGGAGCGAATGGCAAGCAGTACAGCATACCGTTGCCATATTTCTGGCTCTGTGAATTGGCGACATAGTGCTTTTTCTCAATTAACCAAAGTATACTTTTGCAGTCGACAAAATCAAAAACACACAATGCACAGGCGTGAAATTAAAAACATAAAATGCCGTCAATTTACTCGTTGTACTCTGCATTGGACAGTAAATGAGGTTGATTGATCTAATTTTTTGCAACTTACTATTTTGTGGACAATTTATAGCCGATGAATTTTGGCTTGAAAGAATAATTCTTTTTTGCATTAAGATATTTTTAGAACACCAATAAATTTTCAGATACAATCTTTAATATTTACCCATAGCTAGGGGGAGATGAATTCATACATTTCCCAAGCGTTTTTGTATGTGAGTGAGTTTTAGCCAATAAGAATAGAACTGATAAATAACCATCCATCATTTATGGGCTAAATAACCATAATACTTGTCATCACTAGTGTACAGGCGCAAACACTAGTGATTGTTGAATTTCGTTGGGGATAGATTAAGATAAAATCTGTATAATACTCACAAATTGCTCTTCAGTATTCTGTCCGATTTCAATAATGACATTTTGAAATCTACCTATTCTTGTTCTGTTCTCCAACTCCGCCAGTGTACGAAACTTAGGGACAATTCAAATCACTGCACTAAGGATGAGCACTATCTTCCCTGTCATATTCCAGAATTCCATTTGTCCTCAGGTCATCTGTGATGCTTTCAAACTCAGCTGCTTTGTGAGGCAAGGAAATTGCTTTTCCACAACATCTACAAAAGAAAGTTTGGCAGTTTGGCAATGGAGTTGAATCTTTTTCTGTTTATATTATTATTATTTGCTTTTTACTTCAGTTTGGGAAATCATTGTTGTTGAATACATAGGACAGCAGAGTTCTGTATATTGAGCCTTTGTGTCATTTCTTTCCCGTCGAACAGGAGATTTGTCCTCTGATTGGGAAAACGAAAGTTTTCTCGTCTCGCCACTTGGCAAGACCAACAAAGCTGAAATATTTGTATATTCAAAGCTTCAGTTTCTTGCGGGTTTATTCATAAAATTACTTTAGTGAACATCAAGAATATTGCCGAGGTAATGGTGATAGGGTAGACTCCGATACTTTTATACGGCCCAGTATTCAAAAACATATAAGAGTAGGCATAACAATTGATTTGTAGAGCCTGGGTTCTTTTCTCTTTTGTTACATAATTGTTATCACTGACATGTTTCTATAGATCCCTGAAAGCTTCATCAACCTTTAGCAGTTATATTTCTCTCCTAACTGAAGTCGCTGTTTAGTTAGCTAACGACAGGGTTATGATTAGAAATTATCTTCTCATTTACTGTTTTTGTTGTTGCCACAATCCTCCTATTTCATGTATATATTTAATTTTCTTTTATTATGGGAAAAGTACCGAAAGAAATACAAAAACGATGCCATCAATGCCGCAAGTATGCGAATTTCTCTTTAGTGAAGTATGTCTCTTTCAGGCCGTGGGTGATCAAAATTCTGTCCCTTGCATCTCTTGGTATGGTTTATCTTTTCGTTAGCTCCCGTAATCCCTGTTCTGTCAATCGTTTATAAAAAGAACGTTTGGTAAACCTTTCGCTGCTTTCATCTCCCTATTACATTCAATGTCTTGTGTGTGTCAATTTCTTCAAGCTCTTTTGCTCTGCTCCGGAAATTTCGACTGTTTCTTTCTGATTTTAAGTGTAAATGTATTTTTCTTTCGATCTTCTTTCAACTTCCATGTTGTTAACATGGTCCCTCTGTACAACCATATTTCATCTGCGATTGTCCAGCATTCACTTCAATACAAGACCGATATTACATAACACATCGGCCATCTTTGTTTCTAAGGATTTTTTTCTGTTATCTAATTACTTAGTTTAGCTTCTTTTTTTTTAAAAAAAAAAAAACATCATTCACTATTCCAGTGAATCTTCGGATTTCGGTGTCACATTTTAAAACACTCCTTAGATATCTAAATGTTCATACATGCTCGATTTATTTTCTCCAATTCGTAATTCACATCCTGTGATGGTCCCGGATGATAAACCATGCTCGCTGTCTTACAACTGATATTCACTTCTTTCTTTTCATTTTCATTAACTAATTTCTGTAGGAATTCTTGTAGCTTACTTTCTTTCTCTCTTCTGAACAGTGTGTCGTTTGTATATCTTTTAAGTTTGTGTCCACCAATATTGAATCCGGGTAGAACTTATTTTTGCAGGACTGGCTCAGGCAAATGTTGAATCGGTTCGGTGGGAAGACACAATCTTGTCTTACGTGTCTTTCTATTTTGGTTTATTTACTGGTTTCCTTTTCTATACAGCTCCTTAGAATATTTACCATGAAAATATTTGTAGAAAATACAAAGGATAGCCACATTACGTCGGCGGAAAAGTGACTGAAGTCAGCATCTCAGGTCAAGATCGATACATTACATGCCCTTCTTTGAGTTTTATCAATAATGGCGAGATATATAATAAGGCCAGATCAGATGAACAGACGAATGGTAGATTTATAAATTAATAGATTCTAACGAGAAGAAGTGTCTGGCATGAAACAGTGAACCAAATTCCCTAGCATTAGACATAGGAATTGATTCAATATAATCGATTACATTCATGTCAGTGGAAAACGTGACTTCAAGAATACACAAATTGTAGCTCCTCTGGAGTTTAACATCAGCCTTGACGGTAGTTAGAAAAAGCTTCTTCGTTGTTATAAAAATGAAAGCATTTTGGTTTTGGTCGTTACAATTTGTAAATTATTCCTTGTTAGAATCTGAAATTTCTGATTTCTTCACTACATCACTTCTAAAATGGAAATACGACGTTATAAGAACTTATTTCAGATCTGACACACTTCGAGATGGGATAATTGCAACCTAGCCCACGCTTACAAACCATATTGCGAAGTCTTAAGGATGAATATCAAGGCTTGGTCACGCACAATTATGACTATCAAAAAATTCACAGAAATATTTTTATACTAGTTCTGCGTCAGATTTGCCGTGTTTACCGTACCTCCATCTTGGATGAAGATATAGCGACTTCTAAATATTGTTCAGAACCATAGCAACATGCCTCTCTGTAACATGTTCTTGTAAAATCTGCTATTCGTTTTTCACTCCTATTTCAATAAACAGCAAGGACGATTTCTAAGTATGAAATGCAACAGAACCCCAAACCATGATGACACCAGTTAATCTCTCTCACTTGAATTGTATTCTGACATAGTAAGGAGTGTTTCCTGGTGAAGTGGCGTAAGCGCTATCGATTTGGTAGTTCACAGCAACCTCCAAGTGAATAAATTCTCGGCTGACTAAACGAAATATTTGCCTACAGCACTCGGCATGTCCTTCCAAATTCCCTTGCTTATGCGAATTTTTGCTTGGAGGCATTAGAGAGCAAATGTTGACGTTGAACCTTGTATAGTTTTACCCTTAACTTTACTTTTATTCGCCTCCTGAGTGAACTACCCGAAATATTCAGCTCCGTTGCCATCCTTCCTCGTGCCATTTTATGGTTTTCCTCTTTACTCTCTTGTTGACAGCTTCGATGATTCCCCTGGAGCGAACTCAACAGTGTTTCCTTGCACTGGATATTGTGATGTTGTTTTCTCCTCTTGAAACTTTACGTACATTAAAAATAGTTTCCGCCGACATACAACTGTTTTATGACCTTGAAATTATTCAAGTTAGCCATTTTCAATATGGCAAACTGATCTTGTTTTGTTTGATATGACATATTAAACTCTAATCAATTGAAGAAAAGGTTGGTTAGCTTTTATGAAAATTTGAAACTATATCTGAAACGTATGTTTCAGTTTATGTTTAAATAATGGGTATATTTTTGTTTCAATAACAGGTAAATATTTATGCCGCACCTGTTATATAGTTTGATAGATAGGTAAATTTATCAGTTCGATATTTTGTTTACATTTGAGTTCATTTTATGTCGTATTTTATTTTATTTTTTTTACTTTCTCCTATTTTTATGACTTCCAGAAGAGATTTATAGTTTGTTTTTTTTAGCAAGCAATGGTGAAACAGTTGGAGCGAAAGCAAAGAGGATTGATAGAGGAAAGAATGAAGAGAAGGATAGGGGATAGATCAAGGCATCTAGCGATGTCGATTGACATTACATTTGAATAGTTGGAGATTATAGCGATAAGGGAAACAGGAAAATGGGAGGGAGTTCCGCAGGAGAGAAATGGGAGACATGAAGCTATTGGAGTAGAAGAGACGGCTACATGTAACAGTTTCGACAGTGAAAGGGTGAGAGCGAGATGCCAGCCTAGTTGAACGCTTAAATTCATGAAGCCTGGGAACCAGCGAAAGCAGCTCATCGGAGCAGTTACCGTGAAAGTATTTGTAAGAAAGACAGATGGAGGGGACGACAAGTCTTTGAGAGAGCAACTGCAGAAGAGATGCCAGATCAGGTCCAATTACATTGTATATTCGTCTCTGGATTTTATCAAGGACCTTGAGACAAACAGAAGGGGCTCCAGACCATATGTGGCAGCAATAATAAATGCGAGGGCGAATGGTTGATTTGTATATTTGAAGGATCGATACGGCGAGAAAAAAATTCCTGGCGCGGTACAGGGAGCCAACTTTCGTTGCTGTGGATGAAGCTATTGACTCGATGTATTTGTTCCGTCTCAGGTCAGCAGTCAATGTGAGACCGAGCAGACGCAAAGAGGTGCTCTCGTTGAGTTGAGCGCCAGGCATTCTATGGGGAGGGGCAGGGATATTTCTTTGTGGTGAGTAATAGAGCAGTTTTGTTTTTGAGGTAGTTAACCAGTCAATTCCTGCCCCAGTCCACAAACGATTGGAGGTCCTTTTTGAGACAAACGGCCAGGTTAGTTTTTGTCAGCGACACTAGATTTGTTTTTGAGGCAGGGGTAAATAGTAGCATTCTATTGTGAAGTTTTTATCCACATTGTGATATATGATGCATTAGTTCTGAACAATTAATCATTGCTTCATTTTATTTATTTTAAAAATATAAGGTTACATCATGTTAAAAGGAATGAAGTAATATATATATATATATATATATATATATATTCAAACCCGTCTGTTCTTTCAGTTATATTATTTCAGTGTATCACTGCATTTGTCAACAAAATATTTATTCTGATATAATTTATTTTTTCACACCATTATCTGCTGGAATTCACGGTAAATCAAGTGACAACAAGTCTAATAAATACTTTAGAAATCTGTTCCATTGCCGATTTCAATATTCTTGTTTCATAGTCTGAATTTATTATGCTAATCACAAAAACTTCAATAACTAGAATTTCTCAAATTTTAAACCTATAAATTTAGACATCACACCAAAGCGCAAATAATTTTTAGGTAGTTTCACCATGATAATTTCTCTTATTGGATTTATTATAAAAAAACTCCCGTTTGAAATTATTATGCAGGAAATCAATTTTAATTCAAGAACAAAGTAATAAAATCATCATCAACTAAAGAACACTAATAACAGAAAAATTAACAAACGTAATTATTTGAGGAATTTACCACTTAATATAATGACCATTCTCCTCAATAACATCCAGCAGTCCATTGATCGTGTTATTTAATTTTGCTTCAACAGTTTCGATTTTTACTCTGATAGTTTTAATTGTTTTCCACAAGTCTGCTGTGTTGTCATACAATATAAAAACTGACCATGAATTCAGATCGGTATTAAATGGTCGCCGTTCTATTATCTTTTCTCCTGTAAACCTGTTACGATAAAAAAAAGCCTCGAGTAACCTTAGATACAAGACAAATAACGCTGACGTGCATGAATATAGCCTTCAATTGGAAACTGCGAAGACGGGTTTGTACAATTTAAAGAAAGTATTATCCACGAAATTGCAATGGTTACCACTATGCAGTTTAACAACTTCATTGAATTTGAATGGTAGAATAATAGTTTGGTCGACAATTCCAGCCCATGCCATCACACCTCCATTTCCTTATTCTCTTCTTTTAGTCCCATCGGAAAATCCATCCTCTGGCCCATTAATCATGACTATAGAATGTCACTCGCGATTCGTTCGAGAGAATTACTTTAGAAAAATCAATTTTCATCTACTTCTTGGCCCAATTTTGACGCTTTAAAATATTTTCTTCACTGAGAACAGTTTACCTCGGAGAGTTCTTGACAGATCCCAATTTGAGAAGTATTCTACACAATTTGTCCTTCTTGGCTGCCTCATTTCCAGCTTTTTCAACCATCTTGGCATTGGTCAAAAATTATTTCGCTATAACTAGTTTTGGTTTGCGTTTCCTACGAGCGGACAAGTTCTCAACAGTCATATATTCAACAGCCGTCTTTAGCGTTCCATTATCTCTACGAAGCTCCTTTGATATCTCCAATGTAGATATTCCCTCACTCAATAATTTTATTTTGTTTTTCAACATTTTCTGGGTCCTTTCTATTAACAATATTGCAAAATTTAAAATGGAAAATAAAAACAGTTTTTTTTATTAGAATTAAGATGCCTTATACTATTAGTTTAATCTACATAATTATTCAGATTGTATTTCTAATAATAGATTCAATAATTTAAGAAAAATTGTTGCAGCTACCTAAAAATTTACGAATAAGATATTTTGTCGATCACGATAAAATAAAACAAGGTCATTTTGTCGGTAAATATATATATTTTAAGCATTTCACTCCAAGCAAGGCGGGAGTGCCACTAGCATTACGGATAGTGAGAGCAAAAGTAAAGTGGGGTGTTTGAGGAAAGTATACAGAGAAGGGCGTGGATCAGGATAAAGGCACGAGAAGAGTTCGATTGACATTACATTTGAATATTATTATAGTTAGCAGAGAAGCAAGTAGGAGGAAGAGGATTCCAGTGGACGGAAATGCGAATGAAGGAGCCGTTGGAGTAGAAGAGGCGGTTAGAGGTGACTGTTTCGAAAGTGCAAGGGTGGGACCAAGATGCCAATCTAGTAGAACGCTTAAATTCATGTAGTTTGGGAACCAATGAAAGTAGCTCATCGGAGCAGTTGCCATGAAAATACTTGGAAAAACTCAGAGGGAAGTCACAACATGTCTTTGAGAAAGTGATTGTTGACGAGTTGCCAGATCAGGACCTGTTACATTGTATATATATATATATATATATATATATATATATATATATATTGAGGCAGCAATCCTTTTTTCATGCACATTTCATTGAATACGACAAACAAGGTGCTTTTATTTATTTTTTATAAAATTTCTCATGCTCTTTTCGGACGATAAATTATATAAGAACCCTCTGAGCGGTTTCGGCTATGAATTTTGCCATTCTCAAGGATTAAATATCTTAACTGTTATATATATATATATATATATATATATATATGACATTAAACAATATTCATTCATAATAACCATGGAACTCGGTGTTCATTTGTTGAACTACCACTCTACTATGTGAAGTTGTGAAAGAGAGACGACAGAAGAACTGCTACAGCTCAGAAGAGAATTCCGAAACTCCAGTTCAATCCTGACAAAGTTCTATCATCTGTGATACTCCTGTCTGCATGGTGGCAAAAGACACATAAATAAATCCTCAGACCAGCGACCAAACCAATCTATATTCTAGGTTGACTGCCTACAGCATCTGAAACTGTGATTCAGTGACGATGCACAGAACTTACGTATCACAAAATACGTTAGTGACCACAACCATGATATATCCAAACCATCTTCAAGACTTCTGTATTTATTTTAATAATTGATGATGAATAAATGGCTAACTTGTGATTTAATTATTGATATTGGAAAAGATTTTAAATTATCTTAATAACTGATGGTTAAAATAAATACAATTATGTGTTACATATATACTATAATTACACGCCGTCATAATAATAAAAAATTTCACGGGCAAAATACCCTGGGGAGGTCTATTTTACACATACCGGTAAACTAAACTTAAAACTATGTTTGTCTATTTTACAAGGACAGGCAAAATAACTTCTTCCAAAAATTTAACTCAAGTTTATCATGACGTGTAAATTAATCGTTTAAAATATGACAAAAATTATTCATCGAGTTGTTCATTGAGTTTTGTGATTTGCATAATAACTTCAGACGGACATTTATTTCTCCGATATAAATATGATCTACATAATTCAAAGATGTATACAAAAAAGACGAGGATATTCAAGCAAAGAATAAGTTGCAAGTAACAAAACCTAGAGTAAATAAAGCTAAAGTCGAAGCAGTATAAAAGGTGATAGAATATATGGTTGGAAAATGATGAAAGTTTCAAAATCATTAACTAATTCATTCCGGTTTAATGGATATTGGGATTATGAAATATGTTTCTATGACCTAAATCTTTGAATTAATTTACAAGTAAACATATATTTTCCACTTCCGTCCGTATAATAAAACCGGATGCTGCCATGAGATTTTATCAATAATAGTTATATGACAGGCGTGATACACGCCTAGGGGATTATGGATCTTTCCATTCATGACTGATGAGGTTATCGAACCCGGTCTGGGGGGTGTAGAAGACTGGGGGTAGAAGAGGATTCATACCTTTCCCAAGGGTATTAGCACGTAAGTGAATGTAATGTATTCGACTGGAATTCGACCTCAGCTCTCGGATTCCACAATCTGAGGCAGATTGGAGATAAGGATAATATATTTTCTTTCGTCGCAAGATTATTACTAACAAAATATGTTAAAATTTAAAACAACGGTAAATAAATAAGAAAACGATATAAAAATGAATTTTATAGGCTGTTAGCGTCTAGATCAGTGGTTCCGAAACGGTGTGGCGCGCCTCATAGTTTCGGCGGAAGAGGATAACAGCTGAGGTGGAACGATTGAAAGAAAATGAAAGATTTAGAAACAGTTTTAAAAAAATCACATGTCAAAAATAAATACGATTTTAAAAAAATTATGGATTATTTGTAATTGCATGCAATACTTCCAGTATAAATAGTTATAAGTTATTATTTACCGATTTTATCATTGTGATATTTTTCATTATACCAACTATTAAGAATATAGTAATTAGGGTCAGCAAATTGGAGAAGAAAGTTATCAATGATAATGTGCTGACTTTAAATCCGCGGTTATCTACCTTTAATCCTCTCTCTTTTATTTTATTCATAAATGTACTTTTTATCGCATAAACTTTGGGGAGTCTTGAGCAAATTTTAATTAAAAAAATGCGGCTCAGAGAAAAACTTTGGTTACCACTTGTCTAGATAGATCAGGCCTAGCGTCCTTCTCTCTTTACGTTTAGATATAAAATATGACCAGTCTTTCATCTATTTTTCCTCCAAAATGTTCATTTATTTTTTACATGTAAACTTATTCAACAAATAATGCCGTAATTTATCTGAAGGGCCTTTGCAAAACAAAACGCATCATTATTGTTTCCGCTTTCGAAATGGTTTACCTACTATTGTTTTGATATTTATCATTATTTGTATATCGAATCTTTTATATTTATTGTTCATATAATATATGTCCTGAAAGTCATAACATCGAATTGTAAGATTATTCTGAACTTGTATACATGACCAATAGAATACTGAATACTACATGTCGAGAATGTGTAAAATAATAATGACTATGATTCTTCGTCATGGAACTTCAGATACAAGAGCAGAATGTGTTTATAAGAAATTACGTCAAAGAAAACCGACAGATCTTCTCACAAAAATAAAAAAGAAGAAAAATTATACGATTGTGCCGAATCGACAATGAAAGGAAGAGCGGTCGGTCGACCTGAGGCTGAGCGAAAAAAATAATGACATTCAGAAACCGCGACAAATCTGATTAAAAGACAACAAATATTATAGAAGAGAATGTAAAGAAGAAATTGATGAAAGAGAAACAAATATATATATATATATATGCGTTTGTTTGATAATGAGGTGCGCTTATATATATATATATATATATATATATATATATATCTCCAAGTCAAAAGAGACAAATTAGATAATTGTCTTCTCAAAACAGACAGATAAAAATGAAAGTAATATGCGTGTAGTTGTTCCTCTCAGAATCCAGTGGAATAAATGACTCAGTCGCTAATGTTATATGTGGAAACAAAGAAACATTTCGATAGAATAGAAATAGAAGATATGTTTAGACAATTTGAATATTAATGAAATACCAACTCCCGGCTTCAGGTGAGCTTCAATAAGAAACAGAGAAAATGGTCCAGCCATTGCATCAAAGCAAAATGAAACCGAAAGAGAACGAAAAACTGGATAAATTTCAGAAGTATGACAAGAGAATTAAGATATTTATAGCATATATAAGTGATGAGCGTATCCATAATGAGTGGAGTCGTTGGCAGCAACCCAAAGACCACTGCAAAATGATGATGAATTGGAAATCCGAGAGAGAATTGAAACTATGCCAAAAAAAAGAGACTATGAAACAAGAATATTGAACTCTGCAATCGATTGGAACAGATTTCTAAAGGATTTATTAGACTTGTTGTCACTTGATTTACCGTGAATTCCAGCAGATAATGGTGTGAAAAAATAAATTATATCAGAATAGATACTTTGTTGACAAATGCAGTTACGCACTGAAATAATGTAACAACAACAGATTGGTTTGAATATATATATATATATATTGCTTAATTTCATATTTGGGCAGCATATGGCCCCCACTTACAATAGCGCCCAACGTATTTATGAGGATTGGGACATACCCATTAGTGTTCATAGGTACGGTATATAACAAAAAACATATCTGGTCATTAGAAACAATCACACAAATACACACAGACACTCAGATAAAAACAAGAAATCCTGTAGGACTTTGAATGTAGCCAATTTTATCAAATCACAGAGCAAATTTAAGAGCATGGAAATTTGAATAAATATCATTACTTTTATCGAAACCTAAAACGTTAAAAGATATGAAAATAATGATAATACCCATAATGATTGGAGCACATATAACGGTTCCCAAAAGCCTTGCAAAAAAGAAAAAAATCTAAGAAAAATTACTTTGTCAATAATAAAAATAATATTTTTTGCTGAATGTTATTGCATATTTGATAAGGGGAAATATTGCTCAGTCTACTGACCAATTTGACGGTGGCAACTCCGCCTCTGTTAGTACAATGAAGCTGGCGCTTCCGTGGGGTTACAATCCCCAAGATCAAACACATTCTGTCGCCTGAGAAGAGAACATGTACTGCCCTTGCGTCTTCGTCAAAAGGCTGATGGGCGTTATTCATCTGTTCTCCCAAATAAGACAGGATATGACACAGTTTTTTTTGTTTTTGTTTTTGTTTTTTACCTGGGGGTTCATACACATCTATGAAACAAGGAAAATAATTGCTGGCATCGATATTACCCCAGCGACACCTCTCTCAGTGCCGCCGGGTTGGAAAGACATGGGTCGGAAAGCCCGGGGTCGGATGCATTCTCTCACCTCAAATGGGGAGACAACAGATACTACACTTTTATTCTGGCGAAAGGGCTAATACGCGATGTAATCTCCAAGTAAATGTGCATATTTTGACTCCTTTTTTCTTTTACATGTGCAACAGTCATTTAATATTCAACCCACTGATTAATGTACTTTTACAATTTTCTCATATTTCTTTAAGATTTTCATGAAACCTGCATTTATCTTTTGGTTGTTTTCCGTCTGATATTTGTTCAAATTTTTCTTGAAATTTGAACTTTGTGTTGAGATTATATCTTTGTGATTCTCCTGTTAATCTTTATCTATTTTTAATTAAACACACACACACACACACACATATATATATATATATATATATATATATATATATATATATATATATCTTAATAATTATAATACCTGATGCTGCAGAAATACCTCACACACAATGGTAAGATAATAATGGCAATGGTGTCGTCATTAAGTAAAATTTTACCATTATATGCGGGGTATTTATATTTCTAGTGGGTATATGTGGGAGCTATTTCTGCCTCTCCTTGTATTATCTATGATAACGCGGAGTTAATACTATTCTAAATTATCTAATAACGTGTCAAAACAATTAAGTTATAAATATTTCTAATAAATATGTGTATATTATATATATACCATGTGAATATCAGATCATGAGATCATATATATATATATATATATATATATATATATATATATATATATATATATATATATTCCCAAAAATATAAATACGAGAAAACCGTATATCGAGATGTATTATGCAATACTATATTTCTCCGAAAAATTAATAAAGAAACGCAATTGGCATTGTTCAGCATATATATATATATAATATATATATATATATATATATATATATATATATATATATATATATATATATATATATATATGCTGAACAATGCCAATTGCGTTTCTTTAATAATTTTTCGGAGAAATATAGTATTGCATGATACATCTCTATATACTGTTTTCTCGTATTTATATTTTTGGGACAGGCTGTATTTTTCGACCATTTTTAACCTGATCTTGCCTGACATTTTAGATTTATTTACTGCGTTTTCTCTGTTTCTTCTCTTCTTTTTTTTCCTTCTGTTAGCCAAACAAGACACTAATGTTAGACGCCATACGGATATATTTAGCGAAACAATACAATTTCGGGTTAAATAAGTCTGCTAACGCCTTAAACGAATGTTATTTCTTTAACTCATTAGTTGATTATGAAGCAAGAGGTCAGAAATAGGGTTTACTGAGTGTGAAAGAATCTGGAGAAACATTACTAAGGAGAGAATACAATAAAAGAACAGATTTCAAGGAGACAGGAGCAAACGATTGACATTGTATTAACATTTTTAAAGATTATATTTGACTGGAAAATAAGAAGTTGAGATGTATTTCAACAAGCAACAAGGACGAGCGATGAAAATTTCAGTATAGAAGTTATGGTTACATCTCGCCGTTTTTAATTGTAGATTGAGACATGATTGCAAATCTAGTGCTACCTTTAGGTATCGACGAGGAAAACACATCGAAACAAGTATGAAAGCCGAGATGGAATGTCAAGACCGATATAATTGCAGATTATGAAGCATCGCGTCATATATGACAGCAATATTCAATGCATGGGAGAATGACAGATTTATAAATGTGTATGATATATTAATGCATTCTTTAATATAATTATTTCAGATTGACGACTAAAGATAAATCACAAATAAGTACTTTCTGTCTCTTCATCTTACGAATTGTGAGAATTATAGCGATTCAATTCGTAAATAGGAATTAGGCTCTTTAAAGCGGTTATCATCCGAGGGAGCATATATCAGAAAGAAGGTGAATAAATGTCTTTCTTCCGGGTCTCTTCCAGTACTACTTCCAGTAAACCAAAACCAAAATGTGAATCAAGAATATTCTGCCTCCTAGTCTTTCTTAAAATGGCAGTTAAAGGCTGATAGATACTAAACCAAAATATTCACTTGAAAACTTCGCCTAATCCGCATTTTCATATGTACATCAAGCATGGTGAATAACAAATTGAAATATGTCTGATCTACAATGAGTTTAAAACCGTGTTCTCAGATCAATGTTTAAAATGGCGTCAAATGAATGAATCCTTTAAATATTAAAGAAGGCGATAATTCATCCTGTAGATTGGATCTACAAAATCACCAACGAAGAACTTTAGCATATAACAAAAGTAACATCTCTTGAACACTTCTAAATACAGTCATAACAAAAATGGTTGACACATCCAACTAGAAGAGAAAATAATAGTAATATCTGTTAAATTTCCATAATACCAAAAACAAAAAAGATTGGAGGGAAATTTCCACCAGTATTAGAAAGATCTAGGTTATCCTCAATATCCACAGACTACACTCACCCAAGGCCAGTTTTAACTATTGCTCTGAGAGAATCGGTTATATATAGCTGATATTTCTGAATGGTTTGGGCGCCATGCATTGCATCTATATCGATCCGACGCGGCTATTTAAGAACAAAACACAATCAAGTGTTTTAAAATTAAAACATCAATCATTTTAAAGCAGTTAACTCGCCTGTCACCTATTGGGTATTCGATTTGTACCAAAGTTCAGAATTGTCTTTTTCCTATTCACAATTACGACGTGCGTGTATCGTAACCGTAATCGGTAAGAGAATTGTGATCGGAGGTCCGAATTCAAATTCTGCCCGAGTCCATTGCGTTTATGTTTGCACAAATACATTTGGAAACGGTATAATTCCTTGTCTCTATCCCTATCAAAGTCTAACAATAGAGCATAATAAGCTCTTTATATGGTTCGGTTATCTTTCAACAAACTTAAACACTGTGCAACAAACCTAAAACATTATCAAGTGTTATAGTGAAGAAATAGTCCTGCACAATCGTAGATTTCGATCTTACTGGAAGAGATCTAATAACGACTTTGTAGATATTCCATTTCAGATATTCTCTGTATATTCATATCACTATGATTTCGTACACAACTTCATTTATAATCTGAGTAATCCTGAATGATAATGCTTTTATATCGTATGTAGCGTTCACTTGAAAACCGCCGCTGAGTAAGCCTGTAATAGTATTGGTCAAATTCCACTATATTAGAAAGTCTCGTGGTATTTTCTTTTGTCAACTTCACAACCCTATCAAATTCCCTTGAATCTTCGGAGTGAAGTTTAGTTTCTCTACAATAGATTATTTAAAAGCAGCACACGAGGTTCGCAATAATTATTTATAAGTGAAAGTCTATCGTTCCATGTTTTACCAGTAAAATTCATTCTGATAAAACAAAAGAAAATATTTCTTTATTTTGAATATATTGCATCAAGGCATACAGGTATGAGAAAGATAAACTGACAAGAAATCTTTAGAGCCTATGTACATATAGTTGGAACACACACACACACACACACACATATATATATATATATATATATATATATATATATATATATATATATATATCATTCAAAACCACACAGGGTACTGCGATTAAGCATTTTATTTAATTTTTCTTGTGTTAGAAATAGTGTTTTCAGAGTGTGTAGAAACTGTCC
>OZ038477.1:40081639-40089139 GCA_964036315.1 Acanthosepion esculentum
GTTTTTATTTATTTTTATTTTTATTTTTTATCTTATATATTTTATTTATTATTTTTATTTGGATCGGTGTTTTTATTAACGTAATAACAATTTGTTTATATAGCTTATTTAATAGTTTTGTTTTTGTTTGGGAAGGTAAAGCTATTTGTTGAATTTTGCTGGTGATTGTTGTGGTTTGTTCTGACTATTATTTTTTGCGGGAATAGTTTTTAATTTATTTATTTGGATGGATTATCTTTATTTGTTTTTTTCTAAACGGCTAGTTTATCGGTACCGGTTGTTAGTTTATTTATATATTTGGATGTATTTAGATCAATTTATTATACTTGTCGTTATTTATTTATTACACCGTATATTTTCTCTTTTTGGTTTTCGATGTTATTTTTTATTCATTTTTTATCGTTATATAACAGTTATAGCTATTTTCGTCCGATTTCTTGTTTTGATTTTTTATAGTTAATATTTTGGTCATAATAGTTTGCTAATTTGTTTATTATTAAATTTATTTATTGATTTTGTTCCCTATTTTTTATTCTATTTCGTCTATTCTAACATATTTGATTTGGTAATTTGTTTGGATTAATTTACTTTGCTTATTTTATTGTAATTTTGTATGTTTATGTACTTATTTATTTTTTCCGTTTTCGACTTTTAAGTTACGTAGTAAAATTTGTTTTCATGTCTGCATTTTGAGATTAGCTCGGATGTTTTAATTAATAATTTATTTTGGTCTGATATCTATTTTTTCCTCCAAGCAAAGTTTGCAAGTTTTTGATAGGTTGTTGTAGGCTGATGATTTTTCCTTATTTTCCAAGATATTTTGGTTGTGGTGTTCTTTTGGTTTTTAATTTCCCAGATATACTTAGAAATCATTGTTCTGTTCGCATACTTACTATTTGTGAAAGATGTTTTGTGTACATAATTTCTTTGTTTCCAGAGTCCTTCAGTTACTTCTATATATATTTTTTCTTCATTATCTGGTGATTTTACCGTGGCTTGGTAGATTACGTTGTTTTGTAAACAATTACCGTTTAAGGGACATTCGTTTTTTATTCTGCATTTGCACGTGGGTTTAATTTGTTCGTGTGATTTGTTAATAATTTTCCTGTTGTGCTTTTTTATTATTTGTGCCATGTTCTCGGTGCAACTGTAGCTGATTTTTACTGTGTTTTTGTTGAATATTTTGTGTAGGGTGCTTGATTGTGGGAAGTGTTTGTGTAAAAGTTTGAAGAATATTTTTCCTACGGTTGTCTTTACGTTTTTGCTGTACGGTGGGTTGAACCATATGCCATTTCTGAGTATGTGAGTGTTGCTGGGAATACGTTATCTTTTAGGTCTGTTTCGTAGTCTTTCTTAGCTTTGTTAAATATAGATTCATTGAAGGAATTGTTGGAAAGACTGCGGTTAATCGATTTTGGTATCTGTTTGATTATAGAAGGCGGGTGGTTGGAAGATGTGTGTATATAGAGTGGTTTATCATTGGGTTTTCTGTATGGTTTGTATGTGCCTTTTCTTAGGTTGGAGGTAACATCTAGGAAATCTAGATCATTTAGGTTAATTTTTATATATATGTAGAATCCGTTATTTTTGAAAATCTTTATTATTGCTTTTCAAATTTGGTCTGTGTTTTGTTTGTTGGAGTTTCTTAAGATTATGAGACCGTCGTCCCTGTAGAGTCCTGTGTAATTTCTTTCTATTATTTTGCTTAGTTCGTGTAGTAAGTAAATACCTACGCTTCCCATTGCAGTGTCAAATAGTCCATCTTTCTTTATACATGCTTCTTCATGGTGAAATAGTAATGATTTACGTGAGTGCTTAATAATGTCGATTTCGTTTGGTTTTATTATTATTCGTGCCTGAGCTAAGTTGATGGCCTTATCTAACATGCGTTCTGTTATGGATGGGTAAAATTCTTTTATGTCTAATTGTAGCAATGGCAATTTTGTTTTGTTATATATATATCTATATATATATATGTGAGAGAGAGAGTGATGTATGTGTGTGTTGTGATGGACGTACAACGTAGCCGACAAGCGCTGAATTGTGTGTTTTTTTCCTGATGTCAGTATAGTGTCGTGCCTCTAACATGTTTTACACAAATCGGATGTTGACCGCTCGACGACTCAAAACAGGCACCTTAAATACGTTTTCTGCGCATCGGTTTAACTCTCACATCCGCTTTAACCTAAACAAAACAATAATATCATATTATAACCAATCATAGCTATTTCACTCAAAAATCTAAACCTTAATTTCCAGCGAACTGTAAAGTATATATATCCAAATTCAAACAGACTCGTTACAGACTAGCTTTTGATCTCAACGCCGACACGTTGAGAAAGAAACGCGACAGAGATCAAGGTTAGTTGTCAACACCGACACCCTATAGAGAGACGCTACCAACAACAAATGCTTCGGGTTTCTGTACCACACTTTCCGTCCTCTGTTATAGAACCATATATCACATCTAAGCTATTTTAAAGATCAGCAAATTCTCAGCGGAAACAATGCCAACAGAACTGAAAACAGCTTTTCGTAGTATTTTTAACTAAATAACCTCAAAACAAATATCACGTTTAAATCATAATGCATTTAACTATATAGCCAATAGAAAGTAATCCTGTAATTTAGCTCTGCTACGGTTCGGTCAATCAACTATCTGGAGGAAGTAGGAACTGCAAAAGTCAATGTAAGATTCGAGAGAGACGTCATGAATCGAAAACCGCCATTTAAAGAAAAAGTTTAATGTTACCTTTTGCTGAATGTCTATACTATGTTACTTTACAACAGATGCAAACTGAACGCTATAAAATTCGAGTTGGCGAAAAAAAGATTTGAGACATTTTTTCCAACTTTATATTTCATGGACAGAAGTTACAGTGAGTCAAAAATAGGCTAAATGACAAAAACGGAAGGAAGAATAAGAAAGTGAAAAGAAACGGCTGTGAACTATTGTGTTAGGGGACCGGTTGTAATATACTCTCATCTATTGCTCTATATTTTGCTATACAGTCAAGCGCTTGTGCGATTGACTTCACGACCAACTTAGAACAGAATTACCCTAAGGTAAAACTACGTAATTAGAGGTCTACCTGAAAACTAATAAAGTAAACAGAATGTAATATAATCTCAAATATTGTTCTATATTTATGTATACAATACACAATATTTTCAGAAGAAATTTTTGACAAGATATTCTTAACGGAATCAATCGTAATTTGAGTTAGGCTTGTTAAATAGTATAGAATATGGTATATAATATGTGCAATATACACTCTTATGTATATAAATGCTATAATATATATATATATATATATATATATATATATATAAAAATGCTATAATATATATATATATATATATATATATATATATATATATATATATATAATTAGTAGTAGTAGTAATCTTATAAACATAAGTAACGACACTCGTTTCTGAAAACCTTCGGTTTCTTGATTTGCAAATGATCAAATCAATATCGAAGGAAAAGAAGATATAAAAATAGGAACGAGCCGAGAACATAAACGCCTGTCGAAAACAATCGTTCAGCATGCAGGTCCAAAGCCCAAAGAAAAAAAAACCGATACGAGTACGCAACTTACTAAATAAAGTGCTCAATACAGTAAGTAGAGCAGACCTAGTTAAACCTAGAGAGCCAGACAAACCTACCAAGGATTCACCTAAGCGGATCGTCATAAAGAGTCTGGATAAAGAGGTAAAATAGGAAACGGTATACGGTAGTCTATAAACAAAAAGACCAAACCACGTAACCAAAGAAGAAAAACAACAAAAACACATCAACAATAATATTTGCAGAAAAGACAGTGGGAAGTCATGTCACGGCGGTGAGAAAATGAGTGAAGTTGATGTGCTAGGTCAAGATCGATTAGATTACAGACCATTGTTTGAATTTTTTCGAAAATCTCCATATATATATATATATATATATATATATATATATATATAAAAGGAACACCTTACCAGATATTAGAGCAGTATTTAATGCACGGACAATGGTAGGTTCTTTCCCTTTATTTTCTTATATTTTCTTTGTTGTTTCTTTTTTTTGTACTGTCTTTCTTTTGTGTCATCTTTATTTCGTTCATAGTTTCTTATTTCTTTCTTTCCTTCTTTGTCAGCTTCGATCCGCACTTCTGTTGTAATTTTTCTTTATTCTTTCTTTCTTTTCTTACAGAAATTGTTCTCTTTCTTTAACTCCCTCCTCTCTTTCCATTTTCGCCTTCGTTCCCTTTTTCCATTTTCGCCTTCGTTCCCTTTTTCCATTTTCTCCTTCGTTCTTTCGTTCCCTTTTCTTCGTCGCTCTTTCCCTCCCTTTTTTTCCTTCGTTCTATCCCTACCTTAATTTCGCTTCGTTCTATCCCTCCCTTTATTTCGCTTCGTTCTATCCCTCCCTTTATTTCGCTTCGTTCTATCCCTCCCTTTATTTCGCTTCGTTCTACCCCTCCCTTTATTTCGCTTCGTTCTATCCCTCCCTTTATTTCGCTTCGTTCTATCCCTCCCTTTATTTCGCTTCGTTCTATCCCTCCCTTTATTTCGCTTCGTTCTATCCCTCCCTTTATTTCGCTTCGTTCTACCCCTCCCTTTATTTCGCTTCGTTCTATCCCTCCCTTTATTTCGCTTCGTTCTACCCCTCCCTTTATTTCCCTTCGTTCTATCCCTCCCTTTATTTCGCTTCGTTCTACCCCTCCCTTTATTTCGCTTCGTTCTATCCCTCCCTTTATTTCGCTTCGTTCTACCCCTCCCTTTATTTCCCTTCGTTCTATCCCTCCCTTTATTTCGCTTCGTTCTATCCCTCCCTTTATTTCGCTTCGTTCTATCCCTCCCTTTATTTCGCTTCGTTCTACCCCTCCCTTTATTTCGCTTCGTTCTACCCCTCCCTTTACTCTTACATTCACTCTTACCATTTCATCACTTTTCTCCATCTATGCATTTATGACAACTGGAATGTGTTTATGTACGAACAAATGATTGAGTGAAGTTTTGAAAGAATAAACTACTTACCAGATGTTTGGATGAATGAATTATAGTTTCTATCCAATACAAGTCCAAAGAGCCACTCAAGTTAGTTTTACTGAATGAGGATATTGTAAGGTCGTAAACAGAGAATGTAAGAAATGTATATTATGAGAATATATTGTATAGATAAGATATTGAAATTGTGAAGATTGCAGAGATCGGTGGAGAAACTTATCGGAAGTCTCTTCCGTAAAATAACATTTCTGGTGAAGCTCTCTCGTTGATGAATTTTAAGCAAAATAGTGGCAGAATTTTTTTCATCCGTATTCCCTTTCTCTTCCCTGGTGGTGTTGGCGCAGATGGAGAATTTGACGACGTTATTCGCGTGAACTTGATTCTGCGCGATGGACAAACCCACCCACTTGGTCAGGTTGAGACAGGCAAGATCTAGCAAATTGGGCTGTCAGATTCTTGGTCTGTCAAGGTCCATTTTGGTTACGCTATCGTAACAGGCGTTACCGTCTTCCACCCATTTGGTCGTTTAGATCGTATAGCTCTTTACCTAATACGCCGTAGCTTTCTTCGGGGGTTGGCCGCAGTTGCAGAGTATTTCGAAGACGATATTAAAAACCAAAATTAAAATTGAACAAGAAAAAAATTGCACAAAGTTTACTCTTCGACAGCAGTGTGTTAACTGTGTGAATTTGCGTTAACATGTTGTATAACTGTATTTAATATCAGTAATCTCACCGAAACCATATCTCGTACTAACCAATGCCCTGATATAGAAAATGGTGGGTAGGTTCTTGATTTAAAGACAAATCCATTGGGTATAAAATTAAGTCTCGGCGCTCTTACCACGTCGCCCATTGTTCTTTTAAGATGTTTGCAAACCTATTCTTTTCCCCAGATAGAAAGACACAATTTGTTTTGTGTACTCCCCATTTTTATTTTCAGATAATTTAGAATTAATCCCAAATATCTTCTAGAAAATTTTCTAGAAATTCTTGTATTTTGTATGACTCTCTGCGCCAAACATTATTTTAAATCAACCCACCTTTCGCAATTTTTCTGTGTTCCGTGCTGAAATCATACCGATCTCTGTTTGTGGTAATTGTTATGCAGTCCCATCCACTTATCTTTGTGAAAAAGATTTTACAGCCATACTTAAGAATAAATCCAAACTTCGTGCAAGATTGAAAATTATATACATGCGTGTCTTTCTCAAACGGTTCCTAAAATTGTTTTATTTCTTGAAGAGAAAAAACTCCTCCATCTCATTAGATAAGTAATAAGGCATCCACTAAAAAATTGAAGGAATATACAAATCTCTATTTTTGTCTTTCTCGACTGCGTGTGGGAAAATGTTTGATTTCTTGATATAATATTCTGTTTTATTCGTCCATTGTTAGTTATTTTCATACGTTCCATATTTTAACAGAAACCGTAGGAAAATCGAATACAATAAAAATTGATTGTTCGTCTTAAGGTTTTAATTAGTTGAAATTATTGAAGTGATTTCAGCAAGAATTGATCTAACATGTTTTCCCGCCACCTTGTCTCGTAGTCTTAACTATCATTCATCAGACTCTATAAACGGAGAGATTAACCATAAAAGACAGCAATTTGATTGATTGACTGATTTGATTTTTTACGGTTTCTCAATATGATGCAGGTTACTTAAAGTCTCAGACTGTTTTTACATCGTAATGCTGTTCTGGATATAATAATGATTTACTTATACAATTACTCCTAATTAACCCACAGATGGGGGAGAAGTTGATTCCTACATTTCCCAGTGGCATTTCCGCTTAAGAGAATATAACAAACCAAATTAGGATAGGAATTAATTTCTCTGAGTTCCAATACCAAGCCGTTATCTTTTACGCTGCCTATACACCCAAGCTTACAGCACCTGGCATTCCAAAGCGGTCATACATCTAATTACTTACCAGGATCGATGTTGTGTAATTTCAGTGATCGTACGTGTACCCGTGTTTCACTGTGATATGGCCGAAAACAAACAATCAGTTGAACACTTCAACCAGCAGCTATAAAAAAATAATTTTCACATGTGACTAGACGAGAAGATAATAATATAGCGATGCTACACATTTAAACAAATTTTTTGGAGGGAAAATCCTATCAATATTAGAAAGAGCTATAACAGTGAGCTTAATAAGTCTTATTTACTGAAATACTGTTTTATTGAGAGTATTTCATAAATTTCAACCGGCAGTTACACTGTTATTAGTATCTACTCTCAGGCCTGTCGTACGTGCATTGACCTTACGAGCCTAATGTTTTAACTTGATTGCCAATAAGAAATATATTTCATGCGTCAATCATACGTTCAGATGTGGAAGAAATACTCCGTTATTGGTTTCATCTGGGTTATATAAAAACAGAGCATATTACAAGGGAATCAGATACTTTCTGGAGGTGTACACACAACCGGCCAATTATTCAAAATATTTAGCAATCAATCGTATATATGAGGCCCACTTGAGATATGGATTG
>OZ038477.1:40094139-40099139 GCA_964036315.1 Acanthosepion esculentum
TATATATATTTGTATGCACACACACACATATATATATATATATATTTGTATGCACACACACACACACATATATATATATATATATATATATATTTGTATGCACACACACACACACACATATATATATATGTATGCACACACACACACACATATATATATATATATATTTGTATGCACACACACACACATATATATATATATATATTTGTATGCACACACACACACACACACACATATATATATATTTATATATTTGTATACACACACACACATATGCGTGCGCGTGAATGATGTTAGTGGAATATGCTTATATTTATATGTTATTTAATAGAAGTGTAAAAATGTATTAGTAAATAAATGTATGGTGTGTTTGTATATGCATACATATACTTATTTTTCTTTGCTTGGTGATGGTGGGATAACATTGAAACAATATCAAGAGCCATACCTGATATTTTAAAACTAAAACGATGTTAGTCATCGTCTGATTTTGAATCCCCCACCCAGATAACACACCGAAATGATCAAGTGAAAACAGAACAAATGTATTTTACTGCTCTGTCTCAATGGAATACAATTCTACGCAATATCAGCTTATATATCCCCATGAACATTTATTGACCAACATTTTGGTATCTTTCGGACAAAGCTTTTAAAAATTTCGTAACTCCATGAAATACTTGTTTTTTTTAACTATTGTCCACCCATTACAAAGCCTAAATGCCACGCAAGGTAGAGGGTTACTGAATCGGAATGGTGGAAACGAGTATATAGAGAGGGAGCAAGAGTTATATATGATGAGGTTATGTAGGATAGATAACGGTTTGATTTTCGATTTGAAGAGGTTAAGATTGTCGTGATCTGGGAAGTATCCCCTCAATCAGTTCCGGAATGTAACAGTTCTGGGGAAGAAACTGTCTGGGTGGAACTTACTCCTTGCTAATGGAATTTGAAGGGAATGAGGATGAATCGACTCAGTCACATGGCATCTTGGGATTTTCTGTGAAGTTTTGAACTGGTGGAACAAAGGAATCTAGTTGGCCTGAATATCTATTATGAAAATAGCGGTAGAACTGCAAGAGTCTACGTTTCGTCTGTGAGAAAAGGGTTGACGGATAGAATACAATTCATCATTCACAAGACCGGGTAGTCTCTTTTGAAATCTGTCAAGGCTGGGAAGTATGACTTGGGCAGCACCGGCGTAGGTGCGGTTGCAAAAGTCAATTTTTGGTTTGATATATTCATCGTGAGCGAGTTTTGAATTTTCTCTGCCGCTTTTCTGACGCTTCGCACATTAGTGGTCACTCGAAAACCTTATCATTTTTAGCTGACACTCAGCCGGCCTTGAAACGCGTATCATTCAAAATACAGCATTTGAGCCGAGGGATGTTCGCCAAAGCTTGACAAATATCTCTGTTAAAGATACATTGCTCGGTTTAAAAACCGTTGTAAAGATCTTTGAATCGTTCCAACAAAATAAAAAAGAAAATTTCACATAGGAACTGAATAGGTATAGATAGTACGAAGCCTATTAGTAGAATGTTTCAATATACGGGGTAATAGTTTTCTTTAGCTGCGATGAGTATTTCTTTGTTCTACATATCTACGGAATTCAAAGTCTCATTCAAGATTTTCCGACATTAATTTCTTAATTCTAATAGAAAATATGCAATCTCTGGCAGGCATTGAACCTGTATCATATAAGGAAATGCAATTAAGCCTGGCGTGCTACAACCGTTCAGCTACAGAGAACTTCCGGCTAAGCAATATTCAAATCAATACCTTTCAACACACACTTTCGCAGAACTTTCTCGATCTGTCTGCTCTGATTTCTTATTCAAAATTAAACACTAACAACATATCATAGCAGATGGATTAAATCTGCTAAATATTTAATATATTTTCTGTATGTGCTATTTTTTCGATTGCATTTATTTAAATAAATACTGTTCTTTAATTATACATTATATTTATCGGCCTGAATATTCTCGAGCATTTAGGCCAGTATATGGGACTTATATTGCTCAGTTAAAGAACAGACCATTTATTAAATCAGTGTATCCTTAATTAATAACGTATAAACAGAAAATATATTACATATTTGTCTGATTTAATCGATTATATATATATCATTTACGCATATATATATATATATATATATATATATAATTTACGTATATATATATATATATATAATTTACGTATATATATATATATATAATTTACGTATATATATATATATATAATTTACGTATATATATATATATATAATTTACGTATATATATATATATAATTTACGTATATATATATATATAATTTACGTATATATATATATATAATTTACGTATATATATATATATAATTTACGTGTATATATATATATATATCTAATTTACGCATATATATATATATATAATTTACGCATATATATATATATATAATTTACGCATATATATATATATATATATATAATTTACGCATATATATATATATACATATATAATTTACGCATATATATATATATATATATATATATAATTTACGCATATATATATATATATATATATATATAATTTACGCATATATATATATATATAATTTACGCATATATATATATATATATAATTTACGCATATATATATATATATATAATTTACGCATATATATATATATATATAATTTACGCATATATATATATATATAATTTACGCATATATATATATATAAAATTTACGCATATATATATATATATATATATAAAATTTACGCATATATATTTATATATATATATAAAATTTACGCATATATATATATATATAAAATTTACGCATATATATATATATATAAAATTTACGCATATATATATATATATAATTTACGCATATATATATATATAAAATTTACGCATATATATATATATATATATATAAAATTTACGCATATATATATATATAAAATTTACGCATATATATATATATATATAATTTACGCATATATATATATATATAATTTACGCATATATATATATATATTCTGCATTATAAATGACCTGGAGATTCATAAATTTTAATATTGCTTTTCATCAGCATTACCTTCCTCTATTCACACATCGTTATCATAAACAAATTTCGCGTGTAAATCTTACGATTCGGTGTATCTTCTGTCATTTTGTGCTAAATATGAAGGAATCTATTTAAATTAATGGTTATTAATCTCAGCCTTTGTCTGGTATCAATGAGCAATTGTAATTTCCACCTTGTTTTCGTTCTATTCTAAAGCAAATTGAGATCCGGTACCATCGTGATGTATAGAGGTAAAAAAATCGTTAAAATTATGATATTTAGATATTGCCTCAAAAGTCAGTTTAGTTTGTCACGAACTCACAACGTCTAGTAAAGATCGAACTGACGCTACGATAGATACTGCATACTAAGCAAGTTCGCCGAACAACAAAAATCTCCGAGGAACCATTTCAAATCGCAACGCGGAAGATTAGCTTTATAGGGTATAACATCACTAGCATCGCGTACCAGTCACAGTTGGTTTTCCTCTAGAGTACTAATGGTAAAGCTAGGTTAGTATTTTAACTATTGGCCTCCGAGACGGCTTCAAGATATTTAATAATGACATAATTTTCTGAGAAAAATATTCAGTATGGGAACACTCTGTGAGGTTGAGGCTCAGTAATTTAACGATTGATGTGATCAGCTAAGTATTATGTTAGTGGTAACCAAACTATTTCTACCATATATGAAGACGAGTAATTCTAGCTAGAATTATTCGACCAGTTTTATCTTATATAAATCTTTTACCCATTTCAACTATTAAGTTCATCTTACATTATCTAAACACTTTGTCCATTTTAAGTATTTAGATAATTAGATTTAAACACTTTAAATATTTCGATCCTCTCAAATAAATCCTTTACACCTTTTACGTATTTATATTATCTAAAGCCTTTAAAACTGTACAGGATTATATGATCTTACCAGAATCATTTACCCGTTTTAAATTCGTAATAATTCTCCATCATTAAATTTATTACGCATTTTAAGAATTTCGATTAACGTTATGTAAAGTTCTTACCAATTATACTTATTTCTGATTATCTGCTCATATCTAAGGGCTTACAGATGATAAATATTGTCACTATGATTAGAGTAGACATCCTACTTTTTTTATTTTAATTGTCAATTATATCTGTCGCACTCTGATATAATTCACATTTGTTACAAAAACAGTATTGTATTAATATATTTTGTATTATAATATAACGTCTAAAGTAACGAGAAAAATAGTGGATAAAAAGTACTAAAATACATTATTCTTTAGAAATATATAATACACGAACACACATGTATGCATCAGTAAATGATTGTGTTGGTCATTATAATACTAAATATTAGTATACACACTTACATAATTATATATATATATATATATATATATATATATATATATATATTCTTTTTTAAAATATGATTCTATCGCCACGGAATTTTCTGTTCAAAAACTGATACTAAAATTGTAAATTATAAAAATTAAACTTAAAATACAGAGTTTCGTCCCATTGCAAAGCGATGCTAGAAAGAACTTTAAAAAAACTTACTTTATATATATATATATATGATTAATATGTTAGTTATTATAATACAAAATATTAGTGTGTGTGTGTGTGTGTGTGTATATATATATATAGAGAGAGAGAGGGGGTATGGTACTGTATAGCTTTTGTTTTTATGAGCACACATACACACACATATATATATATATATATATATAATTTTTTTGTATCTGAAGGCAGATATTTTCATTGTGATTTTCTTCCATAGGTCACTGCGTGTGTGTCAGGAAAATAAAAGAATGTCTTCCACTGCGCTGAATTTTATAAACAACATTGAGGTAAATCACTTCACTGTTGTTAAAGGAATTAGCTAAGCTTTATAATGAGCTGAGGTGGCATCGAGATTAATAAGAATGTGTTTTCTTTGTTAATCGG
>OZ038477.1:40101639-40121639 GCA_964036315.1 Acanthosepion esculentum
TATACAAGTAGGATTGTTACCAATTAATTTAGTTTACTTAAATAAGTAACATTAAAACCTAATTTGTTGCGAGTGCTGAGACTCTTACTTTTTAAAATGTTTAGTGTGATTATACCGAAAGTAATATGTACAAATTTATTTAATTTTGCTATTCGGATATATATACTTCAAATGGGCATTGAGGTTAACACAAAGCGACGACTGCCTGTTTCATGTTTGAATGGAATCTTCTGGCCTGAAGAATTTGACGATTACTGTTGTCCACAGTGTCCAGTTTTATATTTACATATGCTCTATGTCTGATATTGAGGACATATGCCCATCAATATAGAATACTTTTAAATTATATTTTTATTATCTATCTATCTATATATATATATAATGTGTGTGTGTGTGTCTGATAACTTACATTGGCTGTAGTTTCAACTGTACTGCTTTTTAATTACTTTATTTTTCAATTATTGTTAATTACTTAATTAAAACTATTAAAGTATTACACATGAATTCTTAAAATAATTGCCATAATGATTGACTTGTACGTCAGGCTTTTCCTATTTTATTAATAATTAATACAAAATCTCATTATCTTTTCATCCTATAATAAATCATTTATCACGTTAAATTTCTATCTGTAGTTTCTGCATTTACCTGCTTCTGCAAGTGACATTTTAATTATATATGCATATATGTTTATATGTACATTTCCAATAAATATAATTGTGTGTGAGCGTGTGTGTGTATGTAAGTGTCAATAAAATTCTTATATATATTCACAAATGCATATCAGGGAACCTTTATGCATACATATAGTAGTATATAGATTTAGAACAATTTTTTTTTTCAAATAATTGGTTAATATCCTTAAAGAACGCTTATCGTTCAATCAGTATTGTTTTATGGGAAAGTGTTTTATGTTCCGATGGCATCGAATGTCGCGATCGCGTTGGTGGTAGTGGTTGTATTCGCTATGATGTTTTTTCATTGGTCGGTTGACACTGTGATGCTGATGACACGTGATGATGTGAGCATGTCCTCCCCCTTTTTCTCTGCCTGCCGATGATGACGTCACCTGGTGACACAGCGTATCGTCATGGCTGAATACCATTTGTTTATTAGTACAGCGAATTTTGCGCCATCGCAGCAGATGCGAGGCGTGTAGTCATGATCTTCGTTTGATGATCTTACATTAGTGCCGGCTGGATAGCATTCTGGTCGGACGGACACCCTCGGCTGTAGGAAGAGAAAAAGAGAAAAGTGTAAGAACGATGATAAAATGCAAATGTATTTATTAATGTCTTCATTTATCCGGGTAACAGCAGTGTGTATATAACGATAGTAAAGTTTACGTAACTTACAACGTGGTCCTGAAAGAAAAGCATATTAAATAAAATCTTACATATAATTAAATATCAAATGAGTAAAGTAGTAATAACACCGAAGTGTCAAGCATTTTATATCATTCCTTCGTTTACATCGTTTCCTCTTTTCCTTTCATTCGGTTTTCTTTTTGTTTATATCCAGCTTGCTTACTTACTTACCTTCTATCAACCATCACAAGGTTTGTGTCCTTTAGCTCTCCTCGTAAGTGAACGCAACAAATTTACTTAAACACACAGATGGCTATTTACACTCATTATAAATGGTCTCAAGCGCTTAGTTGATAATCCAAATATGCTTGCTAATTACTTTAAAAATGTGATGTATTAAAAAACGTATGCAAATTTTCCTAATAAATCTCGACAAAAAACTAGCTGGTAGTTACTGATCAATAATAGCCTCTGACCGCTCATTATTTCTGCTAATATAGTCAGCATCACATTGATATTTGAAGTTATACATCAGTGGAGTAACATATTGTTTGTTAGCAGAATATCGTTATGAATGGAATTTAGCACATTCTTTAACTTCTATTGTTTAAAATAAAACACATTCCGATGATTGTATATTTCAGTAAACGTAGGCTAATAGGATAAACAGAAACCAAGAAAAAATGTCCGACCTGTGTAACAGCAGGTCAAAAACGACACTTTATGGTTTTTGATTGCCTTTGTAAACATTAACGCTGGATTAATTAATTTAATAATCCATGAAAAAGTTCAAGTTCTTATGCTTCAATAAGACAATGTGTCATCGACATATCAGTAATAACCCTGATAATTTTCAACCCGAGCAAGCAAATACTGCTACAAAAATCCAACAAAAATGGTTTCTATCGTAGGACTTAAATGTCTACCCATAGCAATCCTGTCTATTTTGATTAAGTCAGTAATTCCTTAGTGAATTGTATCGTAATGGATTACCCCATATTTATTGATTCAAGAGATATTAATTTACTAAGTTTATTGATTTTAAAATATTTCACGAGCGAGGGAGAAGTGGAACACTTGCAATTGAAACTAGGCATTCTCTCATTAATTTTTAAAAAGAAAAAACAACGTCTGTTTTTGTTTTCAGACATGGGGTTATTCCGGCCTAAAAAGAGAGTGATTTGAGGTGAAATTGTAATAGAGAAAATTTATATCGTGATGAAAATAATGCAATTAATATACTCCTAAGAAATTTAGTAATATATTTGTTACATTTCTTATTTTAATTTATTTTTTAGTCTTTCATCAATTTCAAGGTGGGAGTGCCACTAGCATGCGGTGGGGGTTAGAGAAAGTTAGAGAAAAGACTGGGTATAGTGGGAATTAGGAAAGGATAAAAGCTGAACAGGTTTCAATTCAACAGAAGATGGTAGTCGACATTTCGTTTAAATTTTTGAAGATTGTAATTCTCGGGGAAACAAGTAAGACGAATGGAGTTGCCCAGACTGGAAGTGCGAAAAAAGAAACTGTTGGTGTAGAAGTGGTGATTGAATTCAACTATTTCAAAAGTAAAAGCCTGGGACCTAGATGCCAAACTAGTAACACGCTTGAATTCGTGGCACCGGGAGTGGGGGGAATCGTCAGAGCAGTTGCCATGAAATATGAAAATATTTACCATGAAAATATTTGTAGAAAAAAGAAACAAGGGGAAAACACATCACGTCTTTGAGAAAGTGACTGAATTTATGATATAATAAGATAAATCTATATCATAAATTCTTTAATGAGAGATTTATGGTGAAAATAATGCTTTTTAAAATGTAAACATGTTATGAATAAAACTCTCATTTTTTTGAAAATGCAAACAAATAGATATTGTAGATTTATATGGGTAGAAACTGACTTCATCGATAAAATTTCACTCTGATACATTCAGATGTATTTTAATATTCAGTATTAATAATTAGATCAAAATTATTCGTACCGAAATTGTGAAACATACCCAACATAACATAAAACATATAAATAACTCCGCTCCCAAAATTGCAGAGATATAAATATTTAAAATTTCGCTTAATATAGTAGAAATATAAGGAAAGGCTTGTTAATAAGGATGAAAACATAATGTTACATTTTGTTCAATATTTGGGCTCTAAAGCCGATATATGGTGTACCTCAATCAAAAGTTAGGCATATGTGCATGAGAATATTAGAAACGCAAATATTAAATACAAAAGAGTTTCTGAACGATCAAGAATTACATAGAGTAAAATAAGACATGGTATCCATATATTGAAGTGTAATGTGATATGTATACTAATTTTCTATAAATATTGATGTCGCCGTATCGATGTATTTATAATGAAATCTAACAAATTCTGACATATTTATCCAACAGTAGACATGATAAAGTAGACATGATCAGTCTTTAGCTGAAAGAAATAGACGAAAATATATTTTGTGGAATCATCAAAAGAGATGATTTAACAAATTTCATATCGTAAAATTGAAAAACTCAACTTCCGAAATGTTAACCAAAGAACCAATGTTCAGAACCTGTTTTGTGTTTACGTCGATAACTTTTCAAGGCCACTTCATATATCTTTCAAACATTTATATAACAATTGTTTACCTGTAGCCTTATTTAATTTGCCATTGCATTAGTTATACATTCTACCTAAACAATGCAAGATATGTGTCTATAAAATTAACTCGATTTTTGCATAAAAAAAAAGAATTCGCATTTTAAACATTTGAAAATGAAAGTATTCTAAGAAATCTAAGAATGACTCCTGTTACCATAAAAGCTGACTATCTCATTACTAAGAAAGGGCGACAAGGCTGTGAAACCTATAAATACTGAAAGTCACATTGTATTGCATACTATATTAAGGTGAGTTTAATGGCAATATTAGCGGTTTCCTTAAAAGGGCAGTTTAGGCATTTATTGCTGATTCTGGTTGTGATTTATATAATCTTTCTCACAAAACAACTTTTTGGGGGAATATAGATTTCTTAAATCTAATATGTGGGTTTCCTTAGACATCGCTAATACCTACAGGTGTTATTTACTCATAGCCATTTTTATCCAATTATCAGAGAATGTTGTTTTTCACAGCTGACAGTTTAGATATTTATGAAAGAGTTTGATACCAGACATGATTTCTATTTGAAATACTCGATCTGACGACGCTATATTAAAACATACATAATAAAATAACTTGCAATCAAAAACAATTCTGCAATGGAAAAAGGAAGATATGATGCCAAAATCCGAAATCGCATTTAATATATAATTATAGAAAGAGAATAATTCCAAAAACACAATAACAATTTAGAAAAGTTACTTAAAAAAAATGAAAAGAGTACTGAAAGGCTATAACGGGTGTAGCGTCAAAATTGTCCAAATCATGTTGCAGCATAATGTCCATACCACGAAATGTTTAATATCTCAAAAAAACAAAAAGAACAATACTGAGTTTCTTTTTTCCACACATCAGATAAGACGTTTAGCCATCTTGACCCCGTTTC
Source organism: Acanthosepion esculentum (assembly GCA_964036315.1). Classification (NCBI taxonomy): domain Eukaryota; kingdom Metazoa; phylum Mollusca; class Cephalopoda; order Sepiida; family Sepiidae; genus Acanthosepion; species Acanthosepion esculentum. The sequence continues at coordinate 40,106,478 of OZ038477.1, forward strand.
GCGTAAGAATCACTGAAAAAACCTTTTGAGTTATTCAGCTAGAAAGAGAACAGGTTAAAATCGTTTTGTGTCAGATCCAGTGTCTTCAACTGATTTCTCAACTCTTATAGGTGCTAATCGCTTCAGCCAGTATCGATGTGGATTTGCTTTCTGTTTTTTTGTGAACTCGTGGAATGTCAACTTCTTGATTGATTCATTACTTTTATGGTCGAACTACATGCCCTGTCCATTTTAATTTTTGATGCTATTGAAAGTCTCCAGGTGATGTCTTTTCTGTTATATCGTATTCCCAATTCACAAGATTCATAAAGGATATACATCGCTATATCTACAAGTGATATTTGTTCGTGGTATGTAGTCTCGCAGACCATTGTTACTACAAACTTGTAATCCTTCTACAATCGCTACTTTCTACTACTGACTAGTTCAGGCTTTCTAATATCCTTTTCATGAGCATACTCAAGTTACTAAATCCATCTCCGGTTTCTATAGTTGATGTTCTACTACAAGAGATCGAAAATTAGTATTTTATTTAAAGAACTAAGCTAACGCCATTTTTATGATTTTCTTAGTAACCGGTGAACTCCTCTGCTAGTAATATATTCAACGTTATATCATTTAATCGTCATGTTATATCACTTTGTCACGCACAAGTACGCAGATAACTCTTGGAAAATGTTGCCTGTGTGGGGGGAACTATATAACGATCATGTGTGAATAGATAGAAGAACAGTGGGCGGGGGTGATATTAAAAAAGACAAATCTTAAAATGAGATGCAAAAAATAGTTATATTTTGCAGAAGCATGTATATTCAATTACATAGATCGTATAGTGTCAGGCCATTCTTGTCTTATTTGCTACGATGTATAAAAAGAGCAGTGAATATTTATTTGTACGAATAATGGGCTGCGCGACTACATACATAGTTAAGGAGACTAATATTATTCTCCTAAACTATGTATGTAGTCTCGCAGACCACCGTTACTACAAACCTCTAAGCGTTCTACTATTCTCTCCTTGTGTCTGACTAATATCTTATGTGCATACTCGAGCTACCAAATTCATCTCCGGCTTCTATAGTTTTAGTTCTGCCCCAAGAGCTCGAAAATAAGCATTTTCTTTAGGGAACTATGCTTACGCCATTTTAATTTTTTTTTCTTATTAACCAGTTTTCATGTAATAGTAAAATATTCAGTGGTCTATTTAATCATCATATTTGCTACGACGTAAAAAAAAAATGACCAATGAAAATGATTTACGTGTAATGATTACATAGTTATTTTATGGATTGGAATAATCTTTTCACAAGTGAAGGAGTGTTTTTCTTACCTCAAATTAGTGGTTCTATAGAAGACTGCAAATCAAATCATGTGATCAACGAAGAAGTTAAAAGGGAAAATGAAGTACGAATTGAAACGTTATACTCAGAGAAGGGTCAGATCCAATCTTGGTGATACTTAACGCGGAAAGAGTGCCTGGACAAACTAATACTCACAGGACATATTAAACGTACCTGGAGCAGGGGAAATCAATCTAATGAGTTTGAATGCATAGCAGAATAAGGATAAAGAATGTCAATAGAGACAAAAGTTATTTCAAGCAAAAATGAGGAACATTTTGGAGACCCATCATCGTTCAACTTCTGAACTGACACGGTATATAAAATTAACGTTATATATAAATATACATATTTGTATGCATATCACCCCAAGCAAGGTGGGGGTGCCAGAGAAGGGGTTACATAGAATGAGAGCAAGCGTAAAGAGGAGTGTTTGAGGAAAGGATAAAGAGAAGGACGGAGATCATCGGAAGATCTCAGTTGGCATTACCTTTAAGTATTTGAAGATTTTAGCTCTCAGGGAGGCAAGTAAGAGAAAGGGAATTCCACTGTCGGCACCATTTAAACATTTCGACATTGAAAGGGTTGGCATCTCGGACCCACTCTACTAGCACGCTTAAATTCATGCAGTTTGGGAACCAGTAGATCTATAGTTGTCAGGGTGCGTGTGATACTGGAAAATCGGACGGTAGAATTATTTGCATCGTGATAAATGTTTTTTTCTGTAAATGTGCTTCTTCAGATTTTATATGCTGCTATTCGTTTCATGTGGCCTAACAATATTGAAATATTTATTGGATTGCGATGTGGGCAATGCATGAGAAAAAAGATTTCACGTGAGTATATTAGCTCATAAAGCTCATCCAAAACAATTTTTAAAAAATATGTTAGTAATCTCCGGTTTTCCCAATTGCATTCTTGTAAAAATGTTGAAACAAATACTCAACAAAACTGACGACTGGGTTGAAATCTGAACCGAATGTGTTTCTTCCGCTCCAGTAAACCTGATCCTTTTGCGGATGTAACTTTGAAATATTCGATAATTTGATTTTGAAAAAAAAAAAAAAAAAAGAAGTTTGCAGTGTTTGTTTTAAGTAATAAACTAACAAATGTTTAATTTTTAACAGTTAGTAATACGATTTTTATGCAATTTTGTTTAAAAGAATGCATGGGCACATTTACATTCGGCTTTTGAAAGTAAGAATATTTAACTTTGCGGATTTAAAAAAAAGAAGTGAGATGCGGTATTGAGTAATGCAATTTGCATAAAATTAACAATTTCAACACAAAGGCACAAATCAAAAGTGTGTTCAGAATTCGAAAAAGGAAATAACCGGCAGAGCATGTCAAAAATGTTTACTATTTTATTTAAAATTCTGAAAATGGTGCCAAAAACGTAATTTCTATCAGCCCTAGAGAAGGGAGTTTACAATGAGATTTCCTTGAGAAAAAAAAAGCCAAGAGTCTTCGGGACGTTCAGCTCACACGTGTTTCTCGAAAGTGTGTTCACCGATTTTGTGTGTGTGTGTGTATATATATATATATATATATATATATATATATATATATATATATATAATATTAGTGGTAAATATACACATACATGTGCACTTATATATACATATATGTATAAAAATAATTCCAAGAGGATATGATCCAGGTAGAACTCAATGTCCAGGACAGAGTAAGGATATAATAAAAAGACTTAAACACTAATATTCCATGGTATATCTTAAGTATATATATATATATATATATATATATATATATATGCTTAAGATATTGCTCAACATATGGTTCAGTCCTCCTACTATTTACCGTGAGAGCTCCATGATAGGAGCCAAAGATGAATCTGCAATTTTATTGGACCTGATCAGGTGTCTCAGCTTCAATCACTCTCTTTCCTTTCAGGGTAATTGTTCGAATGAACGTTTCATTGTGGTAATTAAACTTATGAATTTAAGTGCATCACTAGAGAAGCGACCTGGTTTCACCAATTCAGAGTTTGTTATATGTAACCTTAAGTTCTATGCTCACAGTTTCTTCTCGCCTGCGATACTCTCTTCCTGGTCTATGCTTTCCAGCATCGAGATCGCACTGGCTAGATATAGCCGTGACTTCTATGCTAACAGTCTATTCTCTCGCACTTCCCGCGTTTGGAATTCCTTTCTGTCTCCATGCTTTTCCAGCCAACATTAATCTGCAAAAATTTAAATGCAATGTCAATCTGTATCTGCAGTCCATCTCATTACTATCTTCTCTTTCTGCACCTAATTTTCCGCACACTGTAAGTGGCATTACTGCTTTGGTTAGGGTGAATCCGATTACAAATATATATATATATATATATATATATATATATATATATATATATATAAGTGAACATTGAAGTCAACACTCAGAGGCGACAGGATGTTCCATACTAGACGCAATCGCCTAACATTATATAGACTGTCGCCTCTGAGTAAATGTTCACTTTTATATTTACATATATATATAAAACACCTTAAAATATATATTTCTTATTCTAATATATATATATATATATATATATATGTGTGTGTGTGTGCATGTGTATTTACTTAATGAATTAATATGTATAAGGATTGATATAGATTTATCAATTAGGTTGCATTAATGCTTTTCAGTTATATGTACAATGTTGTATCAATAAAAAGGATTTCGTGTTAATAAAAAGTTTCCATTTGGTTTTATTTACATATGATTTTTTAAGGCAAGCAGTCGTTTTTACTATAATTCTTGATATGATATTAAGAGATGTAGCATTAACAATCATAAATGCAATTCAAAGACTTTCTTATCAATTAAAGTTTAGTGACCTCAACTGACGATTGTGTTGAACTGTCGAGAATATCAAATGATTTATTTTCTTCTTTTTCTTGTAAACATTTTTGTAAATACATTTATTGAGTGTAGTTCGTTTAAAATCTATGATCTCTGCCTTATTTCTCCGGACTCGCATCCGTCCTGGGTATGACGATAAACAACATCCGCGTCCTGGGTAAGACAATAAACTACGTCCAGCAGCAAGGCCTCTGATCAGGAGGTTTTGAGGAGCGTGAAACCACCTCTTAATTACTGGTGTTCCCAGGTCCACCCTTACCCGGGGTGGTAGCACCTGTTAAGGTCCCAGCTATGGGCAAATAGTTAACACCGAAACCCACGTAAAAGGCATTATGAAAGTGTAAAAATAGGTTTTAATATCAGAAATACTTTGTAAAAAATGATTACCAGAAATAAATTTTTGAAGAAAGAAAAAAACTATTACCAAGAATATATTTTTTGAAAAAAATATTACCAGCAATACGTTTCTGAAAAAAAATATTACCGGCAATACATGTTTTAAAATAATATTACCAGCTATACATTTTTGTGGAAAAAATATTACCAGGAAAAAAATGTCGGCATTAAATAATCCATTGAGGTCGATATGCCGTAAAACACAACAAACCAAACCGGACACGCATGCGTCTGTAAAATACAGTGTGCATGACAAATAATACCACCAGTCGAACAAATGAAATCCGTCCCCTCACATTGAACTAAAGTGAGAAAGAAAAAACATGAAATACTTACTATGTATGAGCAAAAGAAGAATCTAATCACAACAAATAGTCTGTTTATCTCTCTGCTTCAGTGTGCTTAGAAACAGATATAATCACTGCTTAACGATGTTAAAATTATATTGGTTTTAATAGTTTCATCCCATAAAAAGCGAGGAAGCCACTAAGATGGAAGTAATTACTGAAATCTCAAGAAACTGAGAAAAAATATAGAGCAGAATGGATAATAAAATAACACGATAAAAATATATATATATGGCAGTAAATACGGAAAAAGTTCTTAACAGATGAAGAAAAGACTTGAGGCAACAAAGATGTGGTTATACAGAATGACGCTGAGAATAATATGGACTGAACAGAATGGAATCAGAAAAGCGACAATTGAAAGTTACAGAGCAAACAATGAGGAAAGAGGGCTTGGAAAACTTCACACTCAAAGGAAAGCAGCGGATAACCTAACGATCCTGCGTAAATGCATATAGAATAGAGACTATGAGAGATAATATAAAGACAAACGTTAAGAGCTACAAAGGAGAGAAAGTTCTGGAGAGCCATTTTAGCACGTGATGAATGGAAACAGCGCATATAAAAAGAAGTCGACAGGAAAGCAGTTATCTGGGCGAGAGTTCAACATGTGATAAATGCGAGAGGATAGCTACCTTTCCGCTGTGGGGGAGGGAGTAAATGAAGAAGCAGAGATTCCAGATCAAGACTGCAGCTTTTCTAACTTTGATCTAAAAAAGGCGCGTAAATCATTGACAGAAAAAAAATGACAATTTTGCTAAACGCCTCTTCCACAAAATAACACGTTTCTCTTTTTATTATGATTTGTTCCACAAATCCTCGAAACAAATTCCTCTATGACATCGGTCCAAACTTGTAGCATGTATTTTTTCCCATAAAACTGTTATCTTCAAAGATGATGTCCGTCATGTCTTGAAACTTTATGGCTTAGTGACAGACTCCAATTATTGATAGAGGAAGAAACATCTTAAATCGCCAGGTCGATTTTCTAAGTAAAACCTAGTGAAAAGAACTCTTTTCTCATGAACACGTACAGACAATAAAAGCTTCGTAGTGTAAACAGATGAAGACTTTTATGCTGATCGCTTCTGTCAAATCTTGAGAGTGAATGAATGAATTTAACGCTCTCTGATATTGAGATACTGGATTTTATGTAGGATTTGTTTTCTGAGATTAATGGAAACGAGATCACATATCTAGAATTTTATATCATCAATAAGCTGAATTAAGAGCAACAAGCTAAGAATTTTTTTTTCGCTGTTGGAAACTTTTAATCTTCTTCGGTTCTATCTCTCTGTCAAAACTTTGTCATTTTTTCTTTCTTTTACAGTATATTTAAATTTTTTTATTTTAACGTTGAAAAAAAGTCTTTCATTTCGAGTATATTTTACATTTTCATTCTTTCTTTCGCAGAGTATTTACAATTGTCTTTCATTAATTCATTCATTCATTCGTTCTGTTGCTTTATATTTACTATTCTCTTTCTGTCTATTATTTATGCTATGTTTTATATTTTCACTTTTTCGTTTACGGTATATTTAAGCTTTTGCCTGCCACTTTTCGTTCATTTACTTTATACTTAAACTTGCCAATCATTCTTTCATTCTATTTTTAACATACATTTAAGATTTTCTTTCTTTATCTTCCTTTATATCTTAATTTCTTTTTCTCTTTCTTTGGTATATTTAAGTTGTTTTTTCTTTCTCTAGCATATTCGCGCCTCTTTCTATCCGTCATTTTACTTTCTTTGTTTACAGTATATTTAAAACATTTCGAATAATTTTCTCTCTCTCTTTTATATATATATATATATATATATATATATATATATTTATATCCAATTTCTTCAAAAGCTATTTGGATAAATTTTTGAGATCTTATGTATTTTCTCTTATCGTTAGCCTCTACATGTGTTTTTGCCTTCATTCATTTAGTCACTGTAACATATACTCTAACCAATCTTCTTATTTATTTTCAAATTTCAAACCACGAAATCCCCATTTCAAAAGACAGGAATTGTTTTTGGCTGCTTTCAAAGTATATTTTCGCTTCTTTATTTTCTTTTTCTTAATATATTTCATGTTCCTTTAACTTGTAGTTTTCTTCCGAGAAACACAAATAATGGGCTTATATAATTGTTTCTGAATTTTATACATTTTCTAACAGATTAACAATGTCACATAAAAGAATAAAAAGAAAGTATTTAAAAATTAAATTTATAACAATCATAATATTACACGCACATTGTAGCCAGCAGTTTTTTTTTAAAGTTCTGTAAGCTGTAAGTTCCACTCAAGTAGCGTCTTCCAACGAAAGAACCGTGGAAACTACTTCCAAGAGTATGCTTCTCCGTTTACTTAAGGTGGGTTAACCGTTATATCCGAATAAACTGTGTCTCATACTCTAACATTCTACCTCGACTGTCTCTCGGATCTTATACTGGGTGAACATCCGTGTGTTAAAAAAGACAAATCGACAGAAAGAAGGGATGAATGAATTAAAAATTAGAAAAAAGGTAAGAGAATGAGAGAAAGAAAAATAGACAACCCCCACACACCAAAAATGGATGAAGAAGGAAAAGCTTGAAAGAAAAATAGATGAAATGGTAAGAAATTATATAATATAAAAATTGGAAACAATTGAACAGCATATAGAGAAGGAACAGACTGCGATATTATATATATATATATATATATATATATATATATATATATATGTATGTACGTAGAATGTGGTGGATAAATTGTCGTCTAAATTACGCAACAATGGAAATAACACTGACATCTCATTTTAATAGATATATTTACAAAAATTTCACAAAAGTGTACTGAAAACCTAAAGAGTAAATTTATTCAATAAAATCGACCTTTCTTCAACTAAAGCCTCCAGACGACTTCGGAATCTCCTGCAACTCTTCTGGACTCCTTGTTTAAGTTGGTGAATGCTGCCATAATGCTTGCCTTCAGTTCACCTTTGGTGTTACAAAGAGTTTCGTTGATTTCTCGTTCAACTGCGCTCCATACATAATAAGCAACGTGTTGCAGTCTGGGGAGTTAGGTGGCCAGATGTAAAAGGCGATATGGTTACAGAAATTGTCTCGAAGCCATGACTGGGTTCTCTTGCTTGTGTAACATGGTGCAGCAGCCACCCTCTTGACCCAGGGCTGCACAACCTCCTTAAGGCAATTCATTTAAGTCTCTGTTTTAAATCTGAGAACATCATCGACAAATTCCGGAGTTGTTTTCATATGAGAACGATCAGAGTGAGCTTTCCGAGCTGCACTAACTTCGTATTCACACTTATACTCATCCAACTTTTCCGAATCTTCAAACCCAAACACTCTGAAATGTTCATATTGGAGCTTCCGGCGCGAATTAGCAGTACAACATGCCGTTTCCAAATTCATGGCGGAGTGAATTGCGTTGTGTTGCTCTGTTTCTCGAAGACGGTGCCCAACTGACCCTACTATATTGTACAGTCGACAAAAACAAACAAAGCGCATGCGTGTAATTTTAAATATAAAATGGTGACAATTTAACCATCATGCACTGTAAAGAAAGAGCGATGTGTTTGGATAATGTTTAGGCAGATCTGCTTAATTTCAAACCAAGAACTTGAGTGGAAACCAAATGAAAAATATCACAAAGTGTAAAACTTTTAAAAGCGCGTTTTGTTAATTAATACACAAAGACTCAGGTGATCAGGTATGAATTTCAATCTTAGTTAAGCAGCTAATTGGAAATTGCTCACCGCAAAGGAAATTCGTGGAAAGCAAACAAGCTACAAGGCGAAATAACTTTGCAAAAACAAATAAAGGGAAAACCTTTCAACACAATATCGTCACGTTTACCCATGAGCAAGCGAATGAGAAAATAGCTTCTTACACCTCCCATCATTAAACCTTCTCCTTCAACAACTCCCTACACTCAGCATTTTCCTCATAATCATCATTATCCGCCTCTTTCTTGCCATTATTTAATTTTTCCTACGCCTTTTGTCCTCATCCTTCTCCAATTTTCTTTTCTTTCCAGTTCAACACCATTATGCCCTCTCCACAACTAAAATTCCTTTCCCATTCCTGACAGCATCAGTATCTGCTTTATAGTTTTCTTTGCTATTATATGGGCCTGGGGAGACGAAATCAGCGTTCAACTCCGTTGGGAGTTACCTGAAAAGCATACCACAGTTCGACCCAAGTATTCTGAGTGTAATTCAGTAGAAGAATCTAAACGAATGCTGTCAATGTTTGTGCGAGAACAAACTCATGTAACCAAACTACGTTGAATATATCGAAATGATTTCGAATTGTGAATCAATGAAATATCCATTAAAAAAATCTATAAATGGTATATATCTTGTTTTCTGAATGCAACCTGGCAAAATATCTCTCAAAGTAAAATTAATTTCAGGAAAAATAAAAAACAAAACAAAACATCAGTGAATGCCACGTCGACCAAACTTTATTGGGTTTACTCAAATATATTTTATGTGCTTAGCTCGTAACATAAAATCACTTTTTGAATTATACCTGGGATAAGGCTCAGTCAAGCATTAATGAATGGCTCTCCGATTCCTCAATCCGAGCAGCTGAATTCGAATTTAATGTGAGTTCATTTACTTACGTGCTAATACCTGTGAGGTAATTATCTATCTCTTCCCCCCAGCTATGCTTAGGTACCAGGGCAAATTACGTCCTATAGCTTTGATTGACAACCAGTCTAGTATAAGGACAACTGAATTCAAACCATCTTGGAGAGAATTGAACTCTGTCATGTTTTCTTGCCAAAGGTATCCTATTGCTGCAGAAGATATGTTAACACTAAGAGGTTGCGAGATTCGCCATCATGAAAGCTCACTCCAGACTTCATTAAAATTCGTATGAAAGTGCCATCGCTAAAAATGCCGGGAAAACTAAGTACCTATTTAATTATACAAGGAATATATTTACAAACGTCACATCACATGAAAAAAATGGTGTATTGATGTAAAAGGGATGGAACTGCATAATCATGCCGTAATAGCATTCGCTATAGATTACACTACTTTGTGTATGAGGAATAATTGTCTAGCATACAACTTCTTTCCCACAGACGGAAATTATCTAGCTTCTCTCTGCTCTATCGCTATTTTCATGGTTATTGTGCAGACGAACTCAATTCCTTCTGTCAGAACATCAAAACTATCATCGCTATGCAACATAAACAGCTTCGATATTCACTTTGTCATCTATTAGTAAAGATGTTTCACTCAAACAGTTTATTTCCCGGAATTGAAACTTTGCGGAACACATTGTCAAGAGGATGCTTCCACCGAACAAAAATACGTCTATGATCAACTGTCATCTATCATTCATGCCCTGATAATAACCACTACATATTACCTCCATTTATGCTCTGAAAGCAACGTCATTCTGTTACCATCTGCCTTGAGATCTCTTTAAAGCAATTACTGAAAGACAGTATTACGCTGTGACATTTCTACAGTGGCCTAAGAAGATTATTAACTAAGAGAAATAAAGTACTTCCAATTTCAAATTTTAATTACGTAATCCCTACTCAACAGAAATAAACAGTATTCAGAACTGGCATAGAGTAGATCCTCCATTTGCTAGTTTCAATGCTTGTGTTCGATTTTTAATGGATTTGATCACGTTATCAGCAACCGTCTGATCAATGTTTTACCACTTCTTTAGCAATATTTCTTTAAGGGTTGCCACTGACGTGATTCGGGTTGCATGCCCATTGATTTTTCAGTGAAGGTATTGCCAAACGTGCTCTATTGGATTATATCAGGGCTTTAGGCTACGCATGACAGTACTTGATTCCTTGTGTTTCCATCCAAACAAGACAGCGTCTCACTCCAATCCCTCCAAGTTTCATGGCTGCCTGCAGACATACAGTGTTCCAAGTCTTATTCTGATTTCTCCAAATATAAACCTGTCTCGAATTCGAAAACTGACAGAATTTACTTTCATCTGTCCAAATTACAGATTGCCAAAATTCGTAATCTTTGCTCTCGGATTCTGTTGCCCAGTCCATACGCCTGTTCCTGTTAACCTCTGAAATCAAGTACTTCTTTCTTGCAACTCTTCTTTGATAGCATTTCAGAGTCTTTCTCACCGCATATGGAGACATTTTCATACAGTTGGCGACACCTTTAACGCTCTGACGACGGTTTCTGAGGCCTTCTCTCTTCAGCGCCATTTTCGTTCACTGAGACACGATGCTTGGTATTCCTGAAGGTTGTCCCACACGACAATAGACTTCTTCATTAAATTTATTGACAATATTAATAAACGCTCGATGATTAACCTGGAAAAAGCTAGCAATTTCTCTATTTGATTTGCCACACTTATTTACTCTGGTTGAAATTCACCATTTGTCTTACTTCCGCGAACTTTCATTGCAAAATATAAGTCGACTATCGCTCAAAGATTAGAGTAACTTGATACTAACACGGTATTGTCTGAAAAAAAAATCGTTATTACACAAGCCAAAATTGCTGTAATTAAGGGTGGCTAAAAATATCATAGCCCCCTCTATGAATAATTTCTGCTATGGTACGGGGACTTTATGAATTTAAGTGCAGTACTAGATTGGCTGCAAGGTATCATAATTTTACAGATTAAATTGCTAGATGTACCTGTAAGTTCTATGCTAAAAAGTTCTTTTACATTTATCGCTTTTGGTACTTTCTTCTGCATTTTGTTTCCCAGTCAACTCTGGTCTTCAAGAATCTGAATGCATGTCAATCGTTATTTTCTGTCTTCTTAATTCTTGTTCTTTTATTCTCCTCTCTCCTTAGTAGTTTTTCTCATATTCTTTAACACTCAGTAACCTCTTAGCGGTTTTATTGTCTTTCTTGGGTTGAAATGATGATATGGATTAATGAGGATCAAAAATCTTAATCAACTGGACTGACGAAAGGTGTATACGATATTAATCCAAGCTTCTGTAATCAAAAACACATCTTTAGAAATTAAAAGCACTGCTTTCTGTAAGTTAATCCATTTTAAAACATTATTAGCCATACGTTAGCCTCATGATTATTATCTAATATAAAAGAGTTGATCAATAATATTTATCTTAATTTTAACCTGAAAACGTCGCTGTATAATATTTGGTGCATAGGAACAATACTATTGATAAAATGAGATTGTGTGCAAAATGAATAAACATGTATAACAAAGATTCCACTAGATATTTACATATATATATTGATAAATCTATCTACCTATCATTAATACAGACACAAGACTATATAAAGATATATGTAGAGCCACACGCGCGCGGGCAGTCACAAATAAAAATAACCGAGTAGGGAAGAAAAATGCACAATCGGGCAGGACGAAAAAGTCATAAATTTACAATTAAAAAAAAAAGAACACGAGAAAAAAGTTCAGAAAGGCGTACCAAAAGATTACTCGATAACACGGGGAATCTCGTCAAAAGGTGCGTACTGCTAAAATCAAAGCAGTGCTAAAATATAGTGGGCACTCAACACGCCACCAATAACAGAGCATATAATATGAATTAAATAAAAAAAAAACATTATATAAAATGCGAGGTGCGCGCACTGTGCACGCGTATGAAGCTGAGGATACCAGTCGGGTTCGGTAAATTCACTTAAACACAAATACACTTCGGAAAAGTATGAATCTATATCTTCCATAGCTATGGGATCGATTCTGTCCTGCTATAACTCCATCCAGCTATGAGTTCAGTAGCTGGATAGAATCGGTCCTAACGCCTTGGTTGGAGTTTAGTCCACTGTGAACTAAATCACCCGAGAAATAATCTGCATTAGCTTTAGCTGTGTTTGGCAAATTCTGAGCAAAGTATTTTCTAGATTTTTCTTCTGTCTTTTAACGAAGTGCTCTTTAGAAACTTCTTATCCAATACTGTTCTTGTGCCGTTCACTTATTTTATTTTCCCATTACTTCGGATAGATTAGATTTAACAAAATCGTACAAACGGAAAATATTAAATAGTAAATTGAGCCTTCAAATCTAGAAATCAAAAACTGCATTTTCTCTATATATGTCATATTTTCTTAGGAATAATGGCGGAAGAGATTCTTTATCATTTCCAATGGCTGCACAACATCTAGTGATGTTAGCTCATTAGAATCCAACACTTGTACCAAAAATAAGAAAGTTATAATAAAAAAGTGGGAGGTGAAATATATTGAACAAAATGACGAAAGAAGGTTTCGAGAAGTTGTCTCACATCGGACACACTAAAAACATAAGAGGTAGAAGGAAACAACGGTAACACTACATTACTACATATATATATATATATATATATATATATATATATACAGGGACTGGGGCATAGCAAGAGATAAATATAACTTAGACCTACAAAGGATAGGAAGTTGTGGAGCGCCATTAACACCGATATCTTTAAAGTACACATGTAAAAGAAAACGGTGTAATACTAATATTCTTTATATATATATATATATATATGTATATATATATAAATGAATAAGAAGAAAGTAACCGATCTCATCTGATATAGTTGCTGGTATGTAAATAATTATACCAGCGGTGGGAGACATTTTTCAGATTCCAAATATATTACGATTTATCTGAAGCTATATGATTGAAATATTTTATAAAGAATAGATTCTAGTTGAAATAAGAATTCGGTAGGTAACAATGATCTCATGAAATGAAACGGAGATTATTATTTACTTCAGTAATACAGAAGTATACAAATGTGGAAATAAAGATTGTACTCTGTTAAACGTCAAAGAAAATTTGGCTTACTCTGTCGTAATACACAATCGTTCTTGTCTGAATCTATGTTACACAATTATAAGCTTACCATTCGTCAATCTGTTGAATAATGCCATTACATCTGAATTGGTTCTTCCGCTATGGATTTTGACAAAATAAAAATAAGAATCTGCAGTATTATTGATTCTGTACCGACATCTCGGCTTCAATCACATAGTTTACCTTTACCATTTTCATAAATACTTTCACGGTAATTATTCTGATAATTATTCCTCTTTGTTATTTTTATTTCCCACCCCACCACATACAAATTGTTCTTATGGGAACTAGTTAGGACTACATAGCGACATAGAGGTATTTTTTGAGAATACAGATTGAAGACCAGCCTTCACCTATACCCACTTTTGTATTCATCAAAATGGGTATTAACTCTATGGTACGTAGACCTTCTGAGTGTAAGCGCAGTACTAGATTGTTGCAAGGATTCATGATTTTATAGTCAGAAAGCATAAAACTTACGGTTAAATCTAGCCTAACAGTGGAAGTCTCTTCTGTCTTCTTGATTTCCAATGCACTTTGATTGTCATAAAGTTAAATGCACTATCGTTATATTGATAATTCCGCTTCTGTTATTGTTCTCTCCCCTTAATACTAGAACACTAACCATGTCTATATAGTACCTAGCGCAAATTACCCTATTTTTAATTGCAATTTTCAGTACCTGATTTTCTTACCTAAATAATGTTTTTCAGTTCGTATTAATGTTAACTGAAATTACAACGTTTGAAGTGTCTGCATGTAAAATATTTCAAATAAAGATCTATATTTATTGTTTTTATTTTTTGATATTTTCAAAATCGGGTATGATATACCCATGGTTAGTAGTGGTGTAACTTTAATTATGGTTAGTGTTCTAGGGTTAATAATATATTTTCTCGTTCTCTCTCACACTAAGTAACCTCTTGTTTCTTAGTGTCTTTATTGCCTTGCTTAGACTGAAATTTATGGAAAAAATATTCTGTTTTTGAAAATTAGCGTTCAAAATCACTGTGATCCTTTGGAAATTAACGCTGAAGGCTGATGTAAAATATACAGGGTATTACAAAAAAGTTCTCACATTTTGACTTGATTTTTTCAGATCCATGCATTTAATTTCATTTAATATCGAACTTAAACAAGTAATCTTATTTGCAAGTCAATAAATATTAATATTTCTTATTTTAAACATTAATCTTTTTAGCGGGTTAATAAACACTGGGTGAATATATTTTGGGAATAACCTATCCAACAACCCAATTCCGACGATATATTTGAACTGTTGCAGATAAATAACGAGAATTTGGAAAACAAATCGTTGTCCAATAAAATAGTACAATATTACTTTCTTCACTGGCTAAAGCCTAAAAGAAATGAACTTTATCTATATATTTAATACGTTTTTAAATATGCGATCGTAGAGAAAACATTA
>OZ038477.1:40134139-40254139 GCA_964036315.1 Acanthosepion esculentum
ACAAGCTAGTTAAAATGATTGGCAAAAGCAGGGATTAAAAGAGACAAAGATTACTAAGAGCTGCAGAGGGCAGGAAGTAGTCGTGATCCATGATCACCCACGTCCTGAAATGTCAATACACATAGAAGTAAAACGCCTGAAACGCAGACGATGCACAATCGACTACCTGATAAGACATCCACTTCATAAAACTTACAAATATGCCTGATATCGTTGGTGTGTTCACTTGAACAAGTATTTCAGATACACATATGATGTGGAGGTAGCTCCTGATTTTTTTTTTATAAAAGAGTGGCTGTTTTAAATCCTAAAGCTCCATGGGAAAATATATATAAATGAAAATGTGGGACAATTTTATGTGAATTAAATTGTGTCCTATTCGACACAAGTGGAAACTGACTGAACGAGATGAATCTGTTTCTAATACTACTCAAAATAGAGAAAGAACTCCCGATAAAAATCAATCTACGAAAGGAACATATATTTATCACTGAAATTCTTACGGACAATCTGATATAGATTTCGTTTTTTGAGCTTATGAACAGGAATTAGTGGTGAGCCATGGTCAACCCATAATACGCCCATCAATGAAAAAATAATAAAAATCTAGTTACATTCTTAGACGAAACCTTGATGTGAATCCGATTGACTCGTGCATAAAAAGGGTAGGATGTGAATTGATGGTGGAAAATGAATGAAAAAATGTCTGTGAAGTTCAATATATGATGTAGGCAGATGCAAAGGACATTTTTATGTTTTAGAAACGGTGGATTTCTGAATTGAATCAATTTTAGTGTCATATATAATTTAAGAGAAATCGATAAAAATGATGTTTATTAAAATCTCATAGTTATTTATAATGATATTTAACTGAAATATATATGATGCAATTTAAAAATAGTTAATTCCCCATAGATATATACTATTCATTGCAATTTGTAAGACTTAAAACGTTTCCATCGTAGGTCTAGACCTCAATTTGTATTTTTTGACACCTCCTTCAGAAACGTACTATTGAATGTTTACACATTGCAAGACTAGTACACCATCAATAGATATTTCTTACCGAAAGCAATAACATATTCATTATCTTGCTTGGTTCATACCCCCCACAAAAAATAAACAAAAATCATATAATAGTTTTCCGGGCTCGAATGACATCAAAGCAGCGTCTAGACTGGAAGAACGAATTAGCTTTCATCAAAATGAAAACTACAAAGTTTTTGATTGACAATACATATTTGGAAACCGAAAAAAGAAACCCGTTTCAACGGAACACAATTACAGGCACCTATGTAGAAATGATAAGAAAGGAAAAATTAGTTGACAGGATGAAATATAGCGATGATGAACATTTTAGAAATAATGTCTGTTATAAAAAGGTGATGATATGATAATAAATACTTTAATAGGTCGTGTATCAGGACCGTAACAGAAAGGGGGATATTTCCTTATATCTATTGTATGACAAAAGAATAAAGACCTATTTACATACTTAGATGAAACGTTGAAGTGCATTCGATTGAATTGATGGCGGGGAACGGATTTAAAAAGTATCTGTAAAGTTGAATATATTATGTAGGCAGAAACAAAGACCATTTTTGATCATCCTTCTCTCCGTTTCTATCCATCAATGTAGGCTGCCAAACCTTTCAGACGTGATTATCATGTTACTCTCATAGAATACATCTGTTGCACGCTGGTCGATACCCGCCACGTGTACTATACTTGTCATTTTTCCAAATTAATCTAAGGCCGGTACCGCCCTCCCCACACAAACACACATGGTGTGAAATATTGGCGAATTGTAAGCACAAAAGAAATTATACACACCTGGCGCCATATTAATTGTTTGACTTTTCTTTGATCTTCCATGATATATAAGACACATTGATTGGATTATAAAGTAAAATGATCTACAAGTGCTTACTGTCTGAACGGCCGAGTTGGCGAAAACATAGCAGCAATTAATCAAATGTTTTGCGTCTTAAATTGAATTTAATTTGCTCTTGTTTATCACTGAACACTTTTGGTTATTGCAATCGTTTTCGAAGCAGTAATAAATACTCTTATATATTTCATGACATGTGTCTACATCATAATTGTATTCCTAATAAAGTTAACAGTCCCCTGGGAAGAGAACAGGGTGGAGGCGCACGAACTAAAAAAAAAAATCGATACGAGTCACTGCGTGCCGAATGTGTGGAAAATGGTTGGACGTGTCATGTGATGCCTATTGAGATTGGGTGTCGTGGGTTTCCGGAACATTCGGTCATTTCCTTCTTTTCAAAAATAGGCATCACTGGCCGTTGGTTGAAGAGCGTTTCGCATAAAATTCAAAAAAAAGTTCAGCATGCGTCAGGTTGGATTTGGTCGAGATCAAAACAAGCAAATAAAACGCGCGCAACATCACGACCTAACATGCGCGAGTGAAATATTTGCGTGGTCGTCTATAACGATTTTTACGAGCGCGTCAATAACGGCAAACGCGTTCAGGAACTTTCATTACGGATAGAAGCTGCAACGAGGAAAAATCGTTTATTTATTTCACTACAAGAATTTACAAATAGGAACGATTAATTAGCTTATCTTCATTCTCTGCCTGGTGGCAAAAGCTGCTGGGGGCGTCAGGGGTGGCGGTCCCGGAATAGCCACCGAAACCGTGGCCTTCCTGTGGGAGGCACACATTTTATTTATTAGTACTTCTAAATTTATGCGACTTTGTTTTTCATTAATTTCACTTCCGTCTATATTTTTGAGATGAGGCATTATAATTATTTACACTATTTCCACCATTCGGACTGCTGTCGTCACATTTAATGTCATATTCACAACTTTTCGGTCGTTGAACAATCCGGCGTTCTTCAGGTGATATATGTTGGAATTTTGAAACGAACCTTTTATTTATCCCACTATGGTAGATTGTTCTAATTCCATGTGCTATCCATTGTTTTAATATCTCAGTTTTAGTTAATTCCCATTACTAACTCAACTCTCCAAGATTTTATTACTTCTGCTATGGCGAGGTATTTAAACTCACAACTCTTTGGGTCAAGTCATTTTTTTTGGAATACTCAACCAACGATTGTATGCACTGGAACATTAATTTCTCTGTTTCATAAAAAATGAAGAAAAACATAGATAGCAATGCAAACATATGTAGACACTAAAAATTAACGTTTATAGAAATAAATAATTTTAAAAAAATCCTCATGAAAAATGACTATTGTTTCGTTTCGTTTACAAAACAGAAATTAACAATTATAGATTTGTAGAAGTCCTCTAATGAAAAACAATTTGTGGCTCTATCAGTTCGACTTAGGTCGAACTGATAGAGCCACAAATTGTTTAGAGAGTCGAAATAACACTATTTCTTTAGTAGGACATTGGCCAGTAATTATGACTTTCATATATATATATATATATATATATATATATATAATATGTGTGTGTGTAACTTTTCTTTTTACTGCCACCAACTCGTTTAAGAAAAAAAAGGAAAATTCAAGCCGCCTTTCGGCCGACACTTCTTCAGAAAAAGATATAGTGACTATATATATAGTGATAATACGCACGCACACACACACACACATATATATATATATATATATATATATAGTGATTATATATATATATATATATAGTGATTATATATATATATATATATATATATATATATATATATATATATATATATATAGTGATTATATATATATATATATATAGTGATTATATATATATATATATATATATATATATATATATATATAGTGATTATATATATATATATATATATATATATATATATATATATATATAGTGATTATATATATATATATATATAGTGATTATATATATATATATATATAGTGATTATATATATATATATATATATATATAGTGATTATATATATATATATATATATAGTGATTATATATATATATATATATAGTGATTATATATATATATATATATATATAGTGATTATATATATATATATATATATATAGTGATTATATATATATATATATATATATAGTGATTATATATATATATAGTGATTATATATATATATATATAGTGATTATATATATATATATATAGTGATTATATATATATATATATATATATAGTGATTATATATATATATATATATATATAGTGATTATATATATATATATATATAGTGATTATATATATATATATATATATATAGTGATTATATATATATATATATATATATATAGTGATTATATATATATATATATATATATATATAGTGATTATATATATATATATATATATATATAGTGATTATATATATATATATATATATAGTGATTATATATATATATATATAGTGATTATATATATATATATATATAGTGATTATATATATATATATATATATATATAGTGATTATATATATATATATATATATAGTGATTATATATATATATATATATATAGTGATTATATATATATATATATATAGTGATTATATATATATATATATATATATATAGTGATTATATATATATATATATATATAGTGATTATATATATATATATATATATATATAGTGATTATATATATATATATATATATATAGTGATTATATATATATATATATAGTGATTATATATATATATAGTGATTATATATATAGTGATTATATATATATAGTGATTATATATATATATAGTGATTATATATATATATAGTGATTATATATATATATATAGTGATTATATATATATATATAGTGATTATATATATATATATAGTGATTATATATATATATAGTGATTATATATATATATATAGTGATTATATATATATATATATATAGTGATTATATATATATATATATATAGTGATTATATATATATATATATAGTGATTATATATATATATATATATAGTGATTATATATATATATATATAGTGATTATATATATATATATATAGTGATTATATATATATATATATATAGTGATTATATATATATATATATATAGTGATTATATATATATATATATATAGTGATTATATATATATATATATATATAGTGATTATATATATATATATATAGTGATTATATATATATATATATATAGTGATTATATATATATATATATATAGTGATTATATATATATATATATATAGTGATTATATATATATATATATATAGTGATTATATATATATATATATATAGTGATTATATATATATATATATATATAGTGATTATATATATATATATATATAGTGATTATATATATATATATATATAGTGATTATATATATATATATATATAGTGATTATATATATATATATATATAGTGATTATATATATATATATATATAGTGATTATATATATATATATAGTGATTATATATATATATATATATAGTGATTATATATATATATATATATATAGTGATTATATATATATATATATATAGTGATTATATATATATATATATATATATATATATATATATATATATATATATATATAGTGATTAT
Source organism: Acanthosepion esculentum (assembly GCA_964036315.1). Lineage (NCBI taxonomy): Eukaryota > Metazoa > Mollusca > Cephalopoda > Sepiida > Sepiidae > Acanthosepion > Acanthosepion esculentum. Next base: position 40,139,678 of record OZ038477.1, read on the forward strand.
ATATATATATATATATATATAGTGATTATATATATATATATATATAGTGATTATATATATATATATATATATATAGTGATTATATATATATATATATATATATAGTGATTATATATATATATATATATATATATATAGTGATTATATATATATATATATATATATAGTGATTATATATATATATATATATATATATAGTGATTATATATATATATATATATATATAGTGATTATATATATATATATATATATATAGTGATTATATATATATATATAGTGATTATATATATATATAGTGATTATATATATATATATAGTGATTATATATATATATATAGTGATTATATATATATATATAGTGATTATATATATATATATAGTGATTATATATATATATATAGTGATTATATATATAGTGATTATATATATATATATATATATATATATATAGTGATTATATATATATATATATATATAGTGATTATATATATATATATATATATATAGTGATTATATATATATATATAGTGATTATATATATATATATATATATATATATATATATATATATATATATAGTGATTATATATATATATATATATATATATATAGTGATTATATATATATATATATATAGTGATTATATATATATATATATATAGTGATTATATATATATATATATATAGTGATTATATATATATATATATAGTGATTATATATATATATATATATAGTGATTATATATATATATATATATATATATATATATATAGTGATTATATATATATAGTGATTATATATATATATATATATAGTGATAATATATATATATATAGTGATAATATATATATATATAGTGATAATATATATATATATATATATATATAGTGATAATATATATGTATATAGTGATAATATATATATATATAGTGATAATATATATATATATATATATAGTGATAATATATATATATATAGTGATAATATATATATATATAGTGATAATATATATATATATATATATAGTGATAATATATATATATATAGTGATAATATATATATATATATATATAGTGATAATATATATATATATATATATATAGTGATAATATATATATATATATATATAGTGATAAGATATATATATATATATATATATATATATAGTGATAATATATATAGTGATTATATATATATAGTGATTATATATATATATATATATAGTGATAATATATATATATATAGTGATAACATATATATATATATATATAGTGATAATATATATATATATATAGTGATAATATATATATATATATATATATAATGATATATATATATATATATAGTGATAATATATATATATATATAGTGATAATATATATATATATATATATAGTGATAATATATATATATAGTGATATATATATATATATATATATATAGTGATAATATATATATATATATATATATATAGTGATAATATATATATATATATATATAGTGATAATATATATATATATATATATATATAGTGATAATATATATATATATATATATATATAGTGATAATATATATATATATATATATATATAGTGATAATATATATATATATATATATAGTGATAATATATATATATATATATATATATAGTGATAATATATATATATATATATATATATAGTGATAATATATATATATATATATATATATAGTGATAATATATATATATATATATATAGTGATTATATATATATATATATAGTGATAATATATATATATATATATATATATAGTGATTATATATATATATATATAGTGATAATATATATATATATATATATAGTGATTATATATATATATATAGTGATAATATATATATATATATATATATATATAGTGATTATATATATATATATATAGTGATAATATATATATATATATATATATATATATATATATATATATATATATATAATATATATATATATATATATAGTGATAATATATATATATATATAATATATATATATATAGTGATAATATATATATATATATAGTGATAATATATATATATATATATAGTGATAATATATATATATATATATAGTGATAATATATATATATATATATAGTGATAATATATATATATATATATAGTGATAATATATATATATATATATAGTGATAATATATATATATATATATAGTGATAATATATATATATATATATAGTGATAATATATATATATATATATAGTGATAATATATATATATATATATAGTGATAATATATATATATATATATAGTGATAATATATATATATATATATATATAGTGATATAATATATATATATATATATATAGTGATATAATATATATATATATATATAGTGATATAATATATATATATATATATAGTGATATAATATATATATATATATATATATATATATAGTGATAATATATATATATATATATAGTGATAATATATATATATATATATAGTGATAATATATATATATATATATATAGTGATAATATATATATATATATATATATATAGTGATAATATATATATATATATATATATATAGTGATAATATATATATATATATATATATATATATATAGTGATAATATATATATATATATATATATATATATAGTGATTATATATATATATATATATATATATATATAGTGATTATATATATATATATATATATATATATATATAGTGATTATATATATATATATATATATATATATATAGTGATTATATATATATATATATATAGTGATAATATATAAATATATATAGTGATTATATATATATATATATAGTGTTTTTATTTATATATATATATATATATATATATATATAGTGTTTATATATATATATATTACAGTGATAATAAAGAAAGTGTGTGGTGGTCTGTGATTGACTACGTCTTGTACAGTCAAAAATTAAAGTATGTTAAAGCATGAACTTCCATGAGGCATTAAAACAAAATTTCTTTTATCATTTAGTCATATTTTATAAGAAGGACGCGCCTGATTAACTTTGATCACCTAGATTTTATCACTGATTAAAAATGTTTCATTTTGAAGAAGGGATATCTCTACAGAAGAATCAAAAATTGACATACCAAATGTAAAGTTCTTGATATCAAATACTTTCTTAGACAACGATGGAAGCCATATGATACTGAACTTCAGGTCGGTTTATAAGTACGGCCGCTCTTTACGGAAAACCATTTAATTGCCAAAGGAACTCTCCAAGTATGTTCCTTTAACGGATTATCAAATACACAAGATATGCTCCAGCGATGTATTGACAGCACTTCAAGTCAACAGTCGTCTCGCTAGATATCAGAGTCGTTGACCCGATAGACAGTTCAAAAGTTGATCACATTGAATATACCTTTCTCTGTTGGCAAGGAATCGAAAGTCTCGGTTATTACCTAAATCTTGAAGACGCTTTACTTACAAGAAGTATCAAAGGGCATTGGTCTATAGGTTACTACTTTGGGAAATTACTTCCAGTCTTTGAGGAATCAATAAAAATGTGCAGCACTTGAGAAGTCAAAAGTCGAAATATTGCACTGTACAAATGCCTACAGGTAAATACATTTATATCTTTTCTCAGACATATCGACCGTTGATATTTTCGCTAAAGTAGGTATTTTATTAAAAATAACAGATAAGTTAAAATAAATCTTTGTTACTGCTGAAAAAAGACGATTAATATTACTTAGGAAATTGATAATTTTATTATTGCAGGAAAAACAGACATATTAAAAACAATGTAATAGAGAAACGAAGTGAAATGAAAAAGTGTGTGTGTATATATATATATATATATATATATATATATAAGGAAATAGAAGAAAAAAAAGATGGGAGGTTATCATTTATCACTTTACAGAACTGAATTGATGAATAAAATGGTGTGCAAAACAAAAGCAATACAGGAGAAAAAACACATTCACACACATTATATATATATATATATATATATATATATATATATATATATATATATATATATAATTTTTATTAAGTTTTTGTGACAATATGTATTTTTGAATAGGTGTTTGGAGAGATTGTCTCGTGTTCATTATATGGACGGCTTTCAGCTAATAATTTAGCGATTTTCAAAAGTGTGGGAATTTTGTGCATACAAAGATTGTTGGTATATTTGTGTTGTTTCCCATACATAATTCTGAGAGCGTAGTAACACTTGCATTGTTAGGTGAGGTTTTGTTGTGTTTATTAACACTTACAATGCCTTGAATGTTTCAATTGCTTCTTATTAAGAATGCTGCTATCATCTTCAAAATATTATGTAAATAAACATATTAAATATTAAGCAAATTAGCAAACACCGTACGCACAGATAAACACCAGAAAACTTAGTTATAACAAACACCAATAAAATCATCAATGATAAATAAAAAAAAGGTTAATTGACATCACTAGAAAGAGCCCCAAAACTGCCTAGAGATGCAGAATTTTTTCCCCATGGAATATGCTCGATTCGAAATAAATGTAAACCGTTAACGCCCACCAAAATAACCGTTAAAATAATACAATAGATTATCCACAATGCATCACTGACACCCCCCATATATATATATATATATATATATATATATATATATATATATATATATATATATGTATATATATTCGAGTAAAAGTACAATGCCCATGTCGTGGTTATTGCGTTTAGCATGAAACAGACGGTTGCCTCTTCTACGTCTATGCCTGATATTGAACACTTAAACCAATAAATATAGCACACAGCTATCTTTTATCCCATATATATATATATATATATATATATAACGTAAATCATTCAAACGAAAAACAAATACTGAACGTTTTATATACGACGAGAATCACTCTCACAAACAATATTTACTAATAAAATACAATAAACTTCGAATCTGTTAATGAATGGTGTGATCCTTGTTCATAAATTCCGAATAGTAATGCGACATCGAAAGGTAGTACGGTCCGAAATAGTGTTTTTTTTAGCAATGAGATATTGTTTTCAAATTTAAAAAATTCAACCACAGCGTTGCGTCTGCACGCTCCAAAATTATTCTAACATTTAACAATATCTCATTGCTAAAAAAACACTATTTCGGACCGTACTACCTTTCGATGTCGCATTACTATTCGGAATTTAATAAAAACACACTAAATTGTCTACCTGAAGATGGTCGTTCGGTACGACTGAAAGCCCGGATCGTAGAAAAAATAACACCTGATAAACCCGGGATTTATGAACAAGGATCACACCATTCATTAACAGATTCGAAGTTGATTGTATTTTATTAGTAAATATTGTTTGTGAGAGTGATTCTCGCCGTATAATTAGCTTCAGTATTTGTTTTTCGTTTGAATGATTTACGTTACATAAATTGATTACGCACTACAAAATTGACACACATATATATATATATATATATATATATATATATATATATATATATATATATATTACAACTTTAGGTGGAAATGTATAAAATCTGGCTCTTACTACAATATCTTTAGGGAAACAGGTTCGTAAAGTCCAGTAGATTCGATGCTCTTTCCTGTATTGACGCGGTTGTCCTTCCTAAAATCCTATTTGACTTGGTGTGGAATGTTACTATTTTCATTATGTCCTTATTTTCTCTTCTAGTAACATCTGCGATTCATTTTAGCTCGTGCTGTTAGTCCTCAAGTGATCAGGTTTGATATTTGGTACAATTCTTTTAGCATCTGTTTGGCGAGTCCACAATTCGCAAAGACCATCCGGCTTTACTCGCCCAAAACATTTTTCGCCACTAATCTTAGAAACCTGTTGTACACAGGCGAGTGTTTAGATATTTCTGAGCGTCATGCATAACAACCATATGAAAGTCTCGATATAACGAGGCTATTTAATACATTACTCGAGTTTTTAGATTGAGGTTTTGGTTTCGTAGCACTTTGTAGTGTTGGGTGAATCTACCTTATGGTGATGGGGGGGTAGAGTTCTGGTTGTTAATTGTTGCTTGTATCAGAAGGTAGATAAATAGTAGCAGTCCTTCGGGACAGCCGCTAGTTTGGCCTAAAGGTTCAACAAGCAATCAAATTAGGGTCACCATAACATAAACAAAATAACATACGAAAGAGAAGGGTATATCAAAAACACTTTGTATTTAAATGCAACATCAATGAATAGTACAATGTTTCTTGATTTACACGCACAAAGTCCGTTACAAAATGTTCATTCATAGAAGAGAAATCCGATTATTAAAAGAATATAAGTGTCTTTTGTTAATACTTAAGTTCATGACGTGCTGGTCACAGGAGATGAAAGGTGAGGTCAATGGGTTGGTAGGAGTCTTTTGATATCTCCGTTGGTGAAGGAAGGCTGAAGGCATCGGGTTTGATGGGTGAGAAAAGCGTAGCGACATTCACTGACGGTACTTCAAAGCTTTCTCCCCTAGAAGTGAATTTATCGCTCTATTTATGTGTGTCCTTCGGATCAGAGTCAGTCTGCTGAAACAAACTGTTGGGTATGGCGCGGAGCCGTTTAATTGGTGGAAAATTGCTTATCATTCTTTTTATTTCTTTTTAGTTTTCCACCGGAAATTCTGCGTGGAGCCGGATGCGCAGAGACCAGTATTGGTCATTTGCTGTCTAAACCTCTGAGGGTTAATATCCGGTCCTTCGCTTGCTCCGTGCCACCACAACCTCTCAGTACCTATGTTCACTTTATTTTTCTCATATACTTAATTTTTTAATAATTTGTCAATATTGCGATGTACTCTAAGTGATTAGTTTTTACTAATTACCCATCCTGAATTTGTATGATAGGTTAGACTCACTGCTTTCATAGCAATTCCAGATCACAGTCCTATTTCTAGAAATAGTTGATAGAGGATGCTGATTGTTCTGTTCAGTTTCGTTCATATCCCAATTAAGAATACTTATGTCATCATTACATTAATTTCGAAAGAGAAAACAAGCTTGTTATTTTTTTATAGTGGGTTATCAGTTATAGTGAAGTGTATGAGTGTTGAAACAGATTAGTTTGATTTGGCCTTGTTAGTTAGATAGCCCACCATAAGGAGTGGGTGTAAAAGAAGAAAATCAAATTGTTAAGTGAAACAACAAATTTATATACATATAAATCTATTAAAGTCTCAACAAATAAAATTAATGTATTTTGTTTGATACGAGGTCGACAAAATATTCGTAGTAGTCCTTGCAAGAATGAGTTTATGTGTACGTAGGCAGGAACGTATGTGTGGATGTATGTATTTATGAGCGTTTTCATAGGGTAGAAATGTCTGAAGTAATCGCTCAGTCTTAAAATGTTCAGTTCGTTTATCAAGTATAAAAGACGTGAGGTAGAAAGGTAGAGATAATAATAACGATCGCTTGACGTTTGTCAAGGGACGTGTCAATACGCTAGTTTCCTTCTCTCTGGTGACAGGCTACCTTGCCTGTCTTTTATTTTGTTTGTGGCACTTGAAAAGGTCATTTGGGAATTCACTCCCGGATATGATTCAAGCCTTTCCATTGGACGACGAAAAGGTCCGTAACAGAATTTGTTTCTGAGAATTGAAGATTATTTTAATTTTGTTTTTAAATTTTCCCTAGTTTTCTATTGGCCGAAAAATATTTTGCATCAAGGTGTGACATTTCACGATTTTTATTTTGGATTCGCTTCTGCGTGTGTGTTAAGCAAAGTTTGTAAATTCGACTCTTTTTAATTTCTAACAAAATCAATGAGTCAGTGTTTAGCATTTGAATTTTAAATCTGGATCATGTTTTGTTCACTACATTATATTAAAGTTTAAAACAATTCTTTCTACTTAATGAAGGATGTCAGTGGAGACACACACACACATATATATATATATATATATATATATATATATATATATATATATATGTATATATATGTATATATATGTATATATATATATGTATATAATATGATTTCCAGGATTCTCAAATTGCATAGTGAATATGACTTGCTCAAATCAGTGTATATGTCCTTGGTTTTTCTGTAGAAGTGTTCATTTATCGCATACGGGATGTATTGACGCACTTATGCAAATTGTCACATTGCTAATTGTTAATCGGAATTCTCTCAATAACGACGAGACTATCATTACGATGTTATTTCAAAATTTTAATTGATGTAGATTGCTTCCTTCCGTTTAATACGGGACAGGACGATAATATCTGGCGTTTAGTGCGTATTGTTCAGTAAATCTAGCAAGCTAGGCCTCAGGCCTTTGTAGGTGCTCCTCTGCTATTTCAATCCGTTATTTAATTAGGTAGGCTTAGTAGAGCACAATGTAAATCATATGGTTTACCCAGTAATAAATGAAGGCACTAGATCTGCGCACTAATCTATCATTTGAGCAAGTACTTGTGCAGTGTCATATAGCTACACATGGCAAATTTTTCCGATGGCAATGATCGCTGAGAGGTGAGGAATTAGAACCATTCTAATATGCTTACCGTAACTCATCATTGAACTAAAGGGTAGTGTCACTGATGCATTTGAAAAATAGATGGCTTTGAGTACCTTCTAAAATAACAAAAGAAAATGAGTTATATTTGGCATTCCGCTATATGCAAATAAAATGCATCAGTGATCTGTGGCATGACAAGCCTTTGCATTGTTCAGACTGCCAACATAAAAATAAATATATTACTTTTAAATCGTTTGGATATAATCAAAGTCGGTCTTTTAATTTGCATAAATTAGCTCCGCCAGATCTAGGAGATTGAGAAAATGTCTTACCCATATTGTCACACGAAGATCTAGACCTGAAATTATTTATTAATTATACAGCAAGTTAAAGGTTTAGATAACTTTTGCTAGAAGGTGTTGCTTTTCTAAGTTTTACATTCAAAGCTGGTGAATTAGTCATGCGAGAATAATTCTCTCTCTCTCGTTGGTGCCCGGCTTATGACCACATCATGTTGAGAACACTTATTCTCGTACGATCACCGTAGTTAAGCAACGAGGAGCATTGTAAGTAAATATATGGGTTACCAAGGCTGAATGTGAGAATGGAAAATGGCTGGGAATTTCTGATCGCATTATCAAATTCCAATTTGGTTCGTTATATTAACTTACACGCAAATCTCTTTGCTAAAGGTATGAACTCACCTCTTTTTCCCTCGGTTATGTGTTATTTAGTTGTTGTTATTATAATTTTTATCGGGGCAAAAACCTTTACAATTTAAAAACAAATACCTGGCTTTAAATAACCGTAGAATATTAATCAATCTATCAAATATTTTCACCTAATTTAAATTAGTTTCGGTTTCTTTTTAGTATAGTCGGAGTGACTTGCATCCATACGTACATAAAACTGTTCCGCATTTTCCAGCTAAGACAAATACTTTCACACCCAATGTTTTATATGTTTTAAATGTCCACTGCCTCTCAAGGTAAATCCAGCTCCCCAGTGGTTCTCAAATATGCAGTCCGTTGCTAAAGCTGCAAAAGAAATGACCGGTTCTTTTATTGCTCCAAGAAGTACTTGTCATACATTATCTTTACCATAGCCAGGTTACACCAAAAATGGAGTAGTGCTTCTTTCTCTGTTTACATTTAAATCAAACTTGAATTTCCAGTCTAGAGAGAGGGATAAAATATTTCACACATTCTCGTGGAGAAAATACAGATGTGGAGTTGCGATTAAATCTACTTCTATTTCCATTCAAATGTCCCCCATTCATTATTTCTACCAATTCAAACCTTTAAAAAAAATATACATGCGGAATCGAAACACACTTATATCCCCAGTGTTCCAGAGGTTCCAAGAAAATACCCACCGAGACCGTTTATTCCCATGCACTGCCAATTTGTGTAACAGATTCCTGCGTGTATGTGTCTCAGATCACTACAATCTTTACCCCTTCAAGTCAAATTTCAAAAGTTATCTATCCTCCTATATTCTAAAAATCGTAACCATCTTTCATTCATAATAAACACCATATTCATTATTACCATTCTAATAGTAACCCTCTACCTTGAGTGGCTAGACTTTTTTATTATTTGTCGGAGTGACATAAGATTAAATTTATTATTCGTTTGTAGAAAGTAGTGCAAATAAAAATGAAATCATTATTCAATAAGGAACTGGAACATTCTGAAATATTTTGCTTCAACTGAAATTTGAAATTTTCTGTTATATTTATTCATACCGTTTTTATTTTTTTCTTAAAGCCAAGAAGACTTAAGAAATAAACAGTTCATTTATATCTGGATCAGTTTTCTGCCTGGATGCTGTGAGTGTATTATGACGAGAAACAATGTGTCAATTGACTACCATCTGCTTCGATATAGTGAAGTGAAAAGTGCTGTACTTATAGGATCTGTCTCTCTCTATGGAGAGAAAGATCTTTTATAGTCGAATACAGAAAGATGTGACTAAATGTTAAACATGGATGCTTGTGAGTAATGCTTGTTAATCGAATTGATCACGCAAACATTATATATATATATATATATATATATATATATGGATTCTGTTAAAATACTCAGAGTGAGTTGCATCTCAATGTACATATAAATATTTAATAAATTTCCAGTAAAACTTTGGTGAACGCATATGTCATCGTTTAGCTTTGCGAACAGATATTTTCAGAAAATATTTGGAAACCTGAGAATTATCCTGTTTTACATAATTTCCCCTTCGCCTAAAACTCAGCTTCTACGATTTCGTCTCAAATTAAGATCATCCTGCGCACACGTGTTGCCAAAGTTTCTGGTACCAGATTTGGTCACCGATTTCGAAGTAAATTGAGATTTTTACGGAATCCCTTCTTTTAGGGCTTCTAACTGGGGCAGATCTCTTTTACAGCATCCCATTAGAAAGTACAACGAACTGATCTAAAATTATCTATAATAAACCAATTCCAAAAGAAGACATGATTAGTGTAAATGTAACTATAATGCGTGTGGTATTGGTAGTCTTGAGAAATTAGTGTTTGTAATATAGTAACTGCAGACCACATTGGAACCAATGCTGATAGATTTACTTCAAGGAATTGTAGATGGTGCTGGTTCATGACAAATAATTTGGAACCATAAATGAATGTAGACAACATTGTAAGCTTTTATCTTTGGATTATCAGGTTCATGATAGATGCAGAATTATATGTACAATATTCCCAAAAGCGTCTGAACCATTGCTCTTCTCTTGTCTATTGTTTGTAGAATTTGGCTTCAGAGCTTTTGAAACAAATTTGGCTGTCATAATCTTGCTGTATACTCCTTTGAGGAGAGAAATATACTTCTAGTAGGATTTGCTTTACGACTTATCAACCATTGGCATTTTTTAAGTCAAAATATTTTCGATCGTAAGAATAGAGATAAGAGCTAATTGGCAATATAATAGCATGCTTAAGTCCATGCGTTCGATTTAACAAGAAACATGGCATTTATAACAAATGGCATCCATGAAAATATTTTAGAAAGTAGGGAAGCCATATCACAACAGTGGAAAGGAGACTCTCGGAATATAGATAAGGAACACGAGAATCTTTCGAAGCAAATCGTTTCTTTGAAAATCGAGATATCTGTTTTCAGCGCTGGCTTTGGGAGCGAATTCAGAATCAAGACATAATTAAATGTGCCGTTTGTGTAAAGATTATCGACTCGGACACTGAAAATGCAGAGTCAAGTTCCACCTCTAACCCAGACGTTTTCTCTCGTTCTCACGAATTCTGATTGAAAAACCGACGAATTCATCTTCCTCCTGTTATACATTTACATAATACTTGGGACTGGTATTTCTTTTCTTTGAGTTGTGGTCAGTCTAGGAGACGTAAATCTCTTAAATTAAACTGGAAGTTTGGAAAGGCTATTGCTTTCATCAAATCCTGGTCTACAAGTGGATATCCCATTCTAATTCAAAGTGTTTGGATGTTGAAACAAAACCGAAAGTGTGTGTGTGAGAGAGAGTAATTCGGCATATGCAGCGCAAAATATTACGCTCAGGCACAAGCTGTTTCTTCTTAATATCACCAACTTTTGGAATGAATGAATGGTTGATGATACACGGAAAGCAACAGGATGTTGAAACAGCAAGTTTTTTGGAAGTCCCCATGTCATTTGTGCGCAAAGGTCGAAAGACGAGGAAAGGGCAGATCTACAAAACGGTTACTCTAATAAAAACGATTGCTAAACAAATTGAAACATATTTACGAACTGGCTATGTTCTGTATTTTTTTCAACCTGAGAACTGACAGGTGGTTATTTTCGGATATTTCTAATGTTCCCAATGTAAGCTACACCAGCATTCCCACTTAGTGATTAGTGGTCACTAATAAAGTGTAATTATACATCTTTCAACATATTCTAAGATTGAATGCTGCTGGTTATATTGAAGTGCTGGAAATAGTTTTGAAGCCCTGGATATAAGTTATATGCGATGGTAGGAAGTATGAGTTTCATTAGGAATTTGCACATGCTCACAAAGTAGATGGTGATCCAAGATTGAATCTGTATAACCACATCACACCAAACATGTGGCCACTTAACTAGCCAAACCTAAATCCACTTTGCTATTTCACGTGGAGTATTGTTGAATGGCAGATTAATCATTGTTCGCACAATAATAATTATTCCCTAACAGCCACAAGTATCAAGACAAATCATGTAATAAGTGCCTGTAAACGATTCGAGCCCCGCTTTGGAGCCATGATTGCTGATGAAGGTAGTTACATTGAATAAACCTGTAACCCAGCCGTTACTGCATCTGTGTACTCTGACATAAAATACGCACCTTGCGTATATGAATATAAATACACCCCATTCAGGCGTAGATATGTCGATATGTTCAAATATATGAAGATATCTATATAATGAGAAATATTAGTTTATATTTGTAGAAAATAATTTTTTTTAAATTTCGTTAGTGACTGTGCCTTTATGGTTTCACGTTTTAAACTGACTTGAGGTAGAACAACTACGTGAATCAATAGCTGCATATACCACAAGGAAAGTGGTTTCTCTCTGTCGTTCCAGTAGGATTTTTTTCTCGTCTGTGTACATCGTTCAAATCTACCATTCATCCATGCATTGAATACTGTAGCCACATATGGTCTGGTACCCGCACTGTTCATCTCGAGGTTCTCGACAATATCCAGAAACGGATATGCAATGTGATAGTTCTTGACTTTGCATCTCGACTTCAGTCACTTTCTCACAGACGTGATATAGCTTTCCTCTGTTTTTTTTTCTACAGATATATTCATTGCAACTGCTCTGACGAGTTATTTTCACTGGTGCCCCGACCACACGAATTTAAGCGTGTTACTTGTTTGCCATCTCGGTCACACCCTTTTACTGTTGAAGCAGTTAAATGTATTCGCCTCTTCTACTCTAACAGCTTTTTCTCTAGCACTTCCCATCTGTGGAACACCCTTCCTCTTACTTGCTTCCCTGATAATTATAATCTTCAAAAATTTAAATGTAATATCAATCGACATCTTCTGATACCTTGATCCCGGTTCTTCATTTTATCCTTTCCTCAAACTTCCCAACCCCTATACACAGTTTTTTCTCTTACTTTTACTCTCTGTAACGCCTTGCGTACTTGTGGTGTTCCCGCTTTGCTTAGGGTAAAAAAATAAATGAAGATTTAATTCAGTTGGAAATATTGTTGACGGTACAGAATCCAGTTTTGAGTAAGAGTTCCACTTTCACGAAGCTCTTCAAACTGTGAACCGATTGTCATGACGAATGTTTTATCGGAAATATTACTGATACGTGAGAGTTGAGAATAAACCTGAATTACATAATCATTGGACAAATCAGTCAGTTATGAGCCATTAAATATATATATATATGTATACTGCGTGCCAAATTATTATCGAGATAACTTTTTTTCTAATATTTCAAAAACCGTCCAATCAATTCAGACAATGTTGGCAACACTGAAATTTTCGTACTGATCTGCGCAATGTAAACAAACTGGCGCCATATTTGTTATCAGCACGGTGATTTGAGCGTGCCAAATTATTAGAAAAGTGTAAGAATTTAGTGAAAAGATGGGCCCTAAAAGCAGTTTAAGTGATGCTGAAAAGAAAACTATCACCTCAGAACTCTCAAAAGGTAAATCTACCCTGGAAATTTCTAAAATGATAGGGAGGTGTCATCAAACAGCGAAAAAGTTCACCGCCGACCCTACACAAGTAAGCAAAAGGGCAGATAAAGGCAAACCGAGGGTTATTTCACGTCGTCTCATAATCACAACTTAAACGAGAGGCCACGAAGAACCCTGGACTTACCAGTCAAGAGCTTTTCAGTCGCATTGGGGATCCTACTGTGTCTAAAATACTCGATTTCGGTATCTGAGGGAAATAGCAACAACAGTCAAAACTGTATCGAAGCCTCCGTTTCAAAATCGATTGAAATGGGCTGAGGACAATATGAAAATTGACGTCTCTAAAGTTTTGTTCACAGACGAGTCACGCGCAACACTTGATGGGCCAGATAGATGGTGCAAAGGCTGGGTAATGAACGGACAGAATCGCCATCAGCGTTTGAGACGCCAACAAGGCGGTGGTAGCATAATGATCTGGGGTGGTATTATTGGAAAAAAATTAGTGGGCCCATGGAGAGCACCAGATGGCGTCAAAATGACTGCTGATGCATACATAGCATTTATGAAGGAGCATCTTGAACCGTGGATGAAAAGGCAAAGAGTTGCCTTCAGAAGGGCCATTGTTTTTATGCAAGATAATGCTCCCTCACATGCTGCTCACAAGACTAAATATTTGAAACAGTTAGGCTTCGATGGACCGCGAAAAAGAAGTGGCCAGCAAATTCTCCGGATTTGAACCCAATCGAAAACCTTTGGAGCATCATGAAGCGAAGACTGTCCGCCAACGGACAACAAATTAGGCGCAACGCTGAGTTGTGGGAAACAATTCTTGACATATTTCGCAGCATTACAGCAGATGACATCCTACGATTAACAAATTCTATGGATCGTCGACTACTTCAAGTAATTTCAAAACAGGGAAAGCAAATTCCTTATTAATTTGTTTAAAACTGTGCCTTTTGATCTGTTATTATTTGTTTGATTATCTTATCTATTAGCTTTTTATGATCATAAACATTCACGTGCAACATTAATAAACGTTTTGTTTGCTCAATTCTGAAAATTTCACTAAACCTTTCTAATAATTTGGCACGCTCAAATCACCGTGCTGATAACAAATATGGTGCCAATTTGTTTACATTGCGTAGATCAGTACGGAAATTTCAGGGTTTGCGCAGGTCGGTGTTGCCAGAATTGTGTGAAAATTTTCTGTGAATTGATTGGATGGTTTTTGAAATATTAGAAAAATAGTTATCTCGATAATAATTTGGTGCGCAGTGTATATTATTTAATGAAAGCATAAGAATATTTACTTACTATGTTACATCCATGCCAACAACACACATACATACATACATAAGTATTTTGGTAACTAGATTCTAAGTAACAACAATTTACTTGAAAATTAAAGAAAAGAAAATTAGTCTGTGCTAGGTCAGAATGATTGTGTCCACTCCTCACTGAGCGAATGAAATATTACTCGTTCTGATTAGGAATTCCCGGCCTGCAAAGGGATCCAGTGGCAAAACCAAGTCCTGTCTGGCGTCAAATTTGCTGAAAAAGTCTCGAATCTCACACATTCACACAAAAAAGTCTGTTCGAAAACGTGGAAATGTTGAATTGAAAGATTCTCGCTTTGTCCACCTGATTCGTTCCAGAGTATGTGTCTTTAATGTAGGGCACAAAAGACATGCGATAAGACGTGTTACGCCAAAAATAAAAAATAAATAAATTATGATTTCGGTATTATCATGATTTCTTGCCATAAGACATGTAATCTTTATGTAGCCTTAAACAGAACATTGCAGTGCACGATAACAACAGCTATTTCTAAAAGACGTTCATTAGGAACGGTGCGCAAAAATATAGGGTGTGTCATAAAATGAGGAAATTGTTAGCCGGTATGAAAAATAACATGGACAGAATTCTATGGGATACATGATAAAACAGTATAGTTATTACGAAGACACAGATAATATATAGGCACGTAAACATAGATGGTGGACATACATGACGATCGAGTGGACATTAATCATCATCATCATCTCTTTAGATATATTAATGTATTTTTGCAGTTTTTATATTTTTCATATCAGTTATTTGCCTGTCTCTCCCGTGTACAGTACATAAGCATAGCCTCTTTTACTTCACAGTTAAAAAAAAAACAACAAAACATTCAGATGAAAACAACAATGTTGTCTTAGAAAAAACAACACCCTGATGATGACATTGTGCTAATTTTGAAAGTACTCGGAATAAATGAATATTTATCAACATGCTAATTTTCTCACTTCTGTTAATAAGGATATCAAGAAGCTTGTCCGTTAATATGAGAAGGTTCTACAGAAAATAAATAGACAAAACTTATCTAAATTATTCAATGAGACATGTCATATACATTATATATATATATATATATATATATATATATATATATATATATATATACACATACACGAGGCTGGCATCCCATTCCCACCCCTACACCGTTGAAACTGTTAGATGTAGACGTCTCTTCTACCCCAATACTTTCATGTCTCGCACATCTCGCCTATGGAACTTTCTTCCCTATTACTGTTTCCCTGACAAATACAATCTCCAACGGTTTGAGTGTAGCGTCAATCGAAATCTCCAGTTGCCTTGATCTATCCACTTCCCTTTTCCACATCCTTTCATCTTTCATTCCTATCTGCTCTCGCTCCAAATCTTCTGTAACCCCCTTGCCTTGATCGACCCACTGTCTTTCTCTTTCTCCACATCCCCTCTCTTGCCACTCCTATCTGCTCTTCCTCCAACCCTTCTTTAAACCCTTGCGTGATAGTGGCCTCCAGCCTTGCTTGGGGTGATACGCTTTAAAATATGTTTTTAACATTTTAAACTATGGCATTAAAGACAATAATTTTTTTTTACTATAGGCCATTATTAATTTTTAAAACAAAAACACAAGTCGACCGGTTTCGTCCCCTCTAATCAGAACTGTAAACGGGGAAACAAATTATGAGAAGAAACTCTGTCGCGGATGATGTCAATGAATGCAGTTGGGCTTGCTGTGCTGTGTCTCTAGCATCTTTGGCGTTATAACTTTTATTATTATTATTATTTTTTCTCCCGGTCCATTCACGTCATCCGCGACAGACTTTCTTCTCATAATTTGTTTACCCGTTTACATTTCTGACGAGAGGCGACGAAACCGCTCGACTAGTGTTTTTGTTTTAAAATTTATCATCGCCTACAGTAAAACAATTTCATGCTTTTAATGCCATTACAGCAAGCAGAAATATTTTTTCACCTTATGATGGTCATGTTGGCCGAAACTAGTCGAGGAATCTAAATGAAATAATAATAAAAAAAAACGAAAGAATATTAATCTACAACCCAGTGTGTCTGAAGATTTTACATTTTTAATAATTTTTATTGTTCACTATATATATATATATATATATATATATATATAATTACAAGGATAATTTTGAAATATCTCCACTCTGAAAGTAAATATTCTTTTCACAAGCACATTCTTTTTTTAAAAATTAAAGTAAACCGACTAACTTATGGCTTTACAATAAAGAAATATTCAAAGCGAGGCTAAAGTTGCGCACCATCGGGAAAATTTATTAAAAGTATAATTACGCATGCACATGTAATTTGCTAGTTATTTAATTGTCCTATGTGCTGTTCAAAATGTCTTCCTTTTTCAAAACAGATTTCAATTCTGTGCCTGCTAGATTAACACGTTGGGGAGATTCCTGTCATTTTACTGTGTTCATATTTAATCATTTCTTTATGTTCCCTAATATTTCTCGGGCGCGTCCGATAAATACTGATTTGAAATCTCCCCAGATAAAGAAAACAAGTTTAATTAATTAACCTCTATGGTGCGCAACTTTTGTTTCATCCTGTGTATATCCTTAAATATGAACAAATAAAATATCAATTATGAAGATAACAACATGAATTTACTTTCGTTTAAACAACATGCCAAATATTACGTAAATACAGGTGTTTTCCTTTCTTTTTTTTCCTCACCGTCGAGAGATTTTCGATTATTTTAGACGGTTCTCGATTTCAAATTTGATCGCATAAAGTTTTCATTAACATTCCCGATGATATCTGCTCTCGACTTGTTATCTATGCTGATGTCACAAGCATTTCCTCCTGTCTCGATTCTAAGACCGATCGTCCGATGAAGTCAATGTGACGTCTAATGTCAAAAACAATCTTCAGTTATTTTTTTTTTTACTGCGGCAAGTGATGGCGTGTTAATTTTAACGCCTCCAAAACATAAACTGCTCTCTATTAATCCTCTGAGAGACTCCTTTTTGCTTTTCATCAGCGTGGCTAATGCTAATCGCCAGGAGATTTACTCATTGTGCCTATTCGGTCTAACGTTCTCGACTGACAGGAAATGGAAATACTATATTGAAGCTATTGCTTGATCAGCTGCTAAGAAGGGTTGTTCACTGAGTCGGGGTAGAAAATTTTTCTCCACTTAATCTAATTACACTTCCAGAAGTCAAACATTCGTTCCTCCCTCGGATATTGCTGCCCCACATGGCCTGGTGCTCCCGCTTTATATCTAGAAATCCTTGATAAAATCTAAAGTCAGCAATATTATTGGTCCTGGTCTGGCGTCTCGGATTCAGGCATTTCCCACCACCTTAAAGTTGCCTCCATTTGCCTTTTCCTTTATATACTTTCACGACAACTATTCGGATGAATTCTTCGCCATGGCCCATAGACGTTTTTTTTTTAAATTTAAGCGCTGTACTAGACTTGCAACGTAATCTCACCAATTTAGAGTTGGCTAGATGTAACCTTAAGTTCTATGCCAACAGTTTCTTTTCTCGCAATTCTCGCCTGTGTTACTCTCTTTCTGGTCGATGTTTTCCAGCTAATTTAATCTTCAAAAATTTAAATGCAATGCCAATCATCTTCTACTGTGCTCTTGATTAATCTTTTGTTGCTAGAGTGAAATCGATTTAAAAAAAATAAATCTAAATCCCTGTTCATATCTCAAATGAGCAGATATCAATAGTCAAACAGTGAAATGATGCTAATTTATGATTTTTTCTCATATTTCTGTATCCGCTCTTCTCTTCCTCTAGTTTTCTTTCTCAGACTGCCAAAAACAAAGTATCACCTGCGTACTTTTTATTGTTAAGATTGCGACCACCGATAATAGGTGTTAAAAACAAATGTTATGTGGTATCTTTCATCCTGCATGGCAGTGAGTGCTGGACGATACCCTCAACGATGAAGAAGATACGTGAAGTAATAGAAGTGTGGCTCTACAGAAGGATGTTGAGGATACGATGGACCGATTATGTGACTAAGAGAAAAAGAAAAGGAAACTTATACTTCACATCAAGAAGAGACAGATGGTATTCATAGGGCACATAGAGAAAAGAATGCTTGGAAAATCTGATACTCAAAGGAAAGTTCGGAGGCAAGTGGGACAGAGGAAAACAAGGGAAAATAAATTTTCAGTCCTCAAAAATAGTGAAGGATAACCCCTGAAAGCATGGGATTCCAAAATTATTTATCAAATAATTTTTCATGAATATTAGAATATAATAATAAATATCTAAATATACTATATAATACATTAATATTAATTATATATGGGCTCGTGGCAGAGTGGTTTGATTTTCCACATGATATTATCGGCCGTGTGGAGGAGCGATCGCAGCGTTAACATCGTTAAATACTGATTCAATGCAATACGACAGGTTGTTTTGAGGAGTGTGAATTTACTTTGTTAGACGGAATTGTACGAACGCCTTCAATAGATTTGCTAGCAGAGTTGATACAAGAAATATTAACTAATGACCGCTCAGCAATGACGGAAAAATATATATGTATGAACGAATTAAAAGAAAATCCGCTTACGATTCTCCGTCGAGTAATTCTGAAGTTACTGAGACGGTAAACTTCCTTAACTTTAAATTTCCTCAGTCTATAGAACATAGACTCTCATGCTCTTTAAGTTGATAAATACATTATTAATCTGAAGAATCTTTTCCGAAAGACGAAATACAAGAATCTTTCAATTTTGCTATTTAATTATCCATTATTAATTAGAGTAGTCTTATATATAGAGTTACCCGAGCGCGCATACACACACACACACATATATATATATATATATATATATATATATATATAATATATATATATATATATATATAATGTCTCGCATGTTTTCATTAAGACATGTCTCATTAAATAATGTAGACATTCGTTTTGTGTAATAATTTTTAATAGAATCATCTCGTAATTACGGAAAAGTTTCTTAGTATCCTTATTAAAGGAAGAAAGAAAATTACCATGTTGATGCATATTTTTTTTTATTATTCCGAGTACTTTCGACATTAGAGTTTTTTTTTCGAAGATAAAAATTGTTGCGTTTTATGAATAACAATTTGTTGTTTCATAAATGAAATATCTCAACTCCAAAAACAATTCCAAAACAATTATGTCCATAAATTTACATACGAACTTAATAATAATAAAACTCCTGTTCTGGATATATTAATGAACGCTAAAAACAATAAGTTCACTATCTCCCCATTAAAAAAAAAAACTACCAGTAAAAATTCCTGTGCTCTTAACTATGAGTGAAGGTCCAAATCATTATATAATAACAATTATGAAAAACCTAATAAACCGTGCAAAAATTAATTCATCAACAAAACAGATTTTCTGCAGTGAACACCAAAATATACAACAAATTCTTATTAATAATAATTTCCCTAATTATATTGTTGATGAAAAAATAAGATGTTCTAGTAGAAATTTTAATACAAATCAAATAGAATATAATACTTCTCCAATTATCCCTAAACATATTAATCTTTTATATCTTAATCACATACATTCTAATTATAAACATAATAATAAAAACTAATATGTCCACCGCAGATTCTAATAAAAAATAAGATTAATTTACTGTGACATGACATGAAACATGCATTCTTGAAATAGCTGAACTATCATTTCAAAATGAAAACCAATAGTAAATTCTGTAACACACATAATAAAATCCAAATATTCCTGGATTTTAAAATTTAATCATATCGCACAACCGAGGTCAGTACAACATAATTAATCATTGTAAACAAGAAACAGAAATATGTCAGGTGGTAATCTATTTCTATCAATTCATTGAGAAATATTGGGAACATCTAAGATGGTGGAATAATAAAATGTTCGCGAGAAATGAAAAAAAGGATAAAATGTTGGTATCGGTTGTTTGAAATGTTCCTAAGTGTTTTATGAAATAAAATCTACGAATTCGAATTTTAACTACTAATTCCGTGGTGGAACTCATCCAAGTTCATTTAACCGGATTCTAATGCTCTGGATGGAGCGGCTAGGTGATAGTAGTCGTGGCTCTCGGGGGCATTGTCCTTAGTTAAAGGAACTTGGATGAGTTCCACCACGGAATATGTAAATGAGCGGCGCTATATTGAGTTTAATTTGTTACCTCCCGTCACTGGGGGTCCGTGGAACAGTTGGTATGACGTTTGCTTGATTGCGTAACTGTCCGAGTTTCAATTCCTGGTAGTGGATACGCACTGCTGATGAGTCTAGTGCTTTCTGCATTCTGTTGAGGTTTCGTCTAAAAACTCGATGAATTGCTTAATTATGATATATATATATATATATATATATAGATATATATATATATAAATGTGACAGCCAGACTGAAAGGGACGATAAACTATATTCGACACCCAGACGTCGAATTGGGCATTTTGAACAGCGTGGAACCAACTCTTAATTTTTTTTGTTCCCAAGCCCAGCACCTGCGTGGGTTACAGCTATGGACAAATAGTGATCATCTCACCTCGTTGCAAAAAATCGCTACGAAACTCTAAAAATATATATTTATATTACAAATACTAGGAATATGTTTTATTTAAAAATACGAACAATACTTATTCATAGTAAAATTACTAATAATACAATAAATAGCATGAAGTAACTTTCATGTCATTATTTCATATAATGTCCTACAATTTCTTAAATAAAAATTTATTCCAAACTATACCTTCAACAAAACAACATAAAACACACATATCATCGGCTCTAGTAATAATGTTCACACAAAAATGTATATGCACAAAGATACCAAGAAAATTAAATTTTTGCATTTCATTACCAATAAACAAATAAATCAAAATCTTATATCCGTGTGCGTGTGTGTGTGTTTGAGGTGCGATCAAATACAGGTCAAATACGAATCTGCATTCCTGAGAATGATAGGATACAGAAAAAACTGATACGTTTATCAAAATAACATGTTTCATATTTATTAAACTTTTATCAGAGATTGAAACAATGAAGTATTTCTCCATCTCTCATTCTCTGAAGATTAAATAAAACTGAAACTTTTAGATGGATAAGCATTTCCTATTTGTTCTTCTTTATATATACATATATCGTTGGTCGCACGATAAACCTTTCATCACTGCATCCAGTTTATATAAGCACGAATGTACATTTGCACCACAGTAGACAAAGAAATGAATGCAAATTGATTGATTTTATATAGGTATTTTTGGACTTACCATTGGTTACACTACAGAGATCCTAGCGAAGATAGAATTTATAACGCGATAGACGCCATGCAAAACCTATTTGCGAACTTTTTCACGACTACAGATAATCCCTAGTGATTAAGTTTTCGTATATTTGTCTAGCAAAGAGCAATAATTTTGAAGTGCTAAATCAGGAATGAATTTCGTACTCTCATGATAGTCTTCTGAACTAACATTCTACAAAATCTATACTGTTGTACCTCTCTGATGTGGTGATTTGTGATTCAGTACCATCCGCTGCCATTGATTTGTGGTTATGCCGCTGGAGTTCTTAGAATAATTTTGTAAACAGACTCGTTAAACTGAATGACCTGACCGAATATTGAAACGGAATAAGATTTTTCTGGATAGAACTCTCTGATCTTTATATTACCCTAAAATAATAAAAAAAATATGTATTTATTAACAAGTTTTTCTATCTGGCAAATTTATTTATATTACAACCAATTAAAATGCAGATGTGCAGTTATCGATGTTGGAAGTGTGATCGGAGTGCCAAGTTCAAATTCTGGTCGAGTTCTTTGCGTTCACTTTCACCCAAATACTCTTCGAAGAGGTATGGATCCATTTATTTAACCGATGCTATGTGTTAAATTGTATGGTAAGCAGGGATTTCTGGCTTCTTTTTTTTTTGGCAAATAAACCAGTAGAAGAAAAACTTTGAATTAAAAACAGTTTGGACTGGTGCTGACAAATCTATCGTTTAAAAACCCTCATGCTATTAAGACCACAGCAGCAACACCTACTGTGGTTTGGACCTATGCAAGACAGGTGAGTCCAAAGGTAATAACATCGGGTGGAATTGAAAAGTGGATGAAAGCAATAATAAATTAACTTTATTTGTATTATTATGTTATGTAAATTATATAAAAACGATTCAATACCATTTTCCTATCTCTGCAGATTTCGAAAAGTATAGATTAATTCATTTCTGGCAAGATCCATATCTTAAGTCTGTCAGATTAAAAAAGTACAATCTATATACCAGTTGCTTCTGGAAATGTCTTCGATATAATCGACAGTAATCTTTTAGAGGACTTGCTAATCAACTCCTGATGAGATTGTATTTTATTAAATAACTACTCTCTCTCTCTCTCTCTCTATATATATATATATATATATATATATATATATATCAAGGAATTGTGAAATTTCGTATGTATATCACTACTTTTTATAACCTTACTAGTTACATCAATGAAAAATGTGTTCATACATCATAAGTGTTCAGCCATCATAACTTCACTTTAATTCTTGATAGGTTATTCATACATGAAAAATAAAAATAACACACGCTTTTTTAAGGATGAGGATTGGTAAAAAAAATAACGTTTGTCCGTTCTTAATAAAAAATATATTTAATCGCTGAAGCATATCAGATTGAAAATAAAATCTCAGGTGTTCAAATTTAATTGTCAACAGATTCCTCCCTTTTTAACTGCAGTATTCCAACTGGAATTACTATACATACTTGTATACCTTCCTCTACTTTATACCTATCTACTTTTTTTATTGTATAGCATTGGCACGATTCCGAGCGATTAGAATGTTTGCTTTCCGGTCATCACACCTGGACTATAATCTAAACATGGTAGAGTTATCAGTAAGATTTTCGTCATGATATCAATTTGGTGACCCTTCAAATTGAAAATTGCATGTAAAACATACTACGTTTTGACCCAAACCTTGAGAGTGAAATTGGGCATACGAAACTTTTTGAAGGTGATTAGCTAGCCGTGATCCTACAAAAAGGTATGCTTTGAAAAAAGGTATGTTCTGGGCATTAAGAACTTCCTCGGAGGAGTAGAGTGTATATACCCGCCTCGTAAACGTTTCCTGGCCATATTTAATCTGTCGATTTGTAATCTTTTATAATTGGATGCCTCTTCTACTCCTTCATATGCCTAAATAAATGAAAGAAATTCTGAGTGTCACAGATGTTTCTATGATAGATGTGAAAAACTTGTCCATTAGATCGTTGATTGCTTTTTTTTCTTAATTTTTGTGAGGCCTTTCATTAATATAGTTCTAAAGGACATCACGCATATTAAATTGTATCAGAGCTTGTCGGGAGACTTTGTAATGTATTCAGGTAAGAATAAGAATTGATTAAGTCTCTCTTTTTCCTCTATGGTTACAGTTAAGCCTACTGACCCTTACTTGGATCAAGCACTTTCTTTCCATGAACATTCATTAACTAAATTTGAATGTCTGCAGTATTTTCGCTTTCTGAAAAATGATACTCTCTAACATCTTTCTAATATTGCCTAGAGGTGTAGACATTTCTGAAAAGTATTAGAATTAGGACAACAAAATTCGCCAAATATTCTCCCGGATTTCCAGACACTTTATATCTTCTCGCCTAAAAAAAAAATGAAAGATAACTGATCATTTATTTTCATTCCCTCGGTATAAATACAATTAATTAATCCTAATTAGAAGTAGCTTATTTCGACAGATCAGTTAGAATTAACCACCTTTGACGAATAAAACAGATATAAGATTCAAAATAAGCCAGCTTGTAAATTAAAATAATGGCAAAATTTTGTAACATTATTATCTATTTTAGTACATTGGTCTTTTATGTCCTTCCACAGCGAAAGATTTCCATTAATTTAGTAACAAATAACCAAAAACTGAAAGATTAAATATACACATGCAACAGGTAATGATTTAGATTTCTTTGAAAGATAATTTCACACACACGCTCAATATATATATATATATATATATATATATATATATATATATATGTGTGTGTATGTATGTATGTAAGACGTTATTTATTTAGTGGATAACCGTATTTGAGTAGACGCTTTGTTTATTTATTAAAAAGTATATTTATATAATTTCGTCTACCGACCTGAATATTTAAGACGTATTATTAAAGAAAAATATGCACGCCCCGGCAGGATTCGAACCTGTGTTCTCGTAAGCTAAAACAATGGTTAGTTAGAACTCTCGGCCACCAAGTGCGTGGATGCTCATGCAAAGTTGAATAGTGACTTTAAACATTGCACCGACTATAAAGACAGGGTAGGATAATGCGTGAAACGGTCCTCTCCCAAGCCTACTACAACATCAGAATATCAAACTTAACTTTCGATGACGATGTAGTCAAATATCTTTACGCCTCTAAAAACACAAAATACTCATATACACAATCATTATAAACGTTGTTTTGCTTGGGAAACTTCTCGCGCAGATATTTCATAAAAAATGATTTTACGTACAGTGGGCTTTTGGAATTCAAGGGTTAATTATATTGCTAATTGTTTAATAATAGATTGGAGCTTTAGAATGATTGATCAGAAGAATGGTTTTCAAAGAATCTTGTCAAAATAAAGATATAACTGAGGAAGCTAATAAAAAAGAACCTAGATACGAAATGTATCAGGTCGGATGAAAAGTTCATAGCTTTTTTAAGTCAACTTCAAATACAATAATTGTACATCTCAACCCCAATATGCTAATTGTTCCACTGCCTTCAGCCATCTTTCAGGCAGCTTCATGATTTTATCTTTTTAGAACGTGGCATCTTTGCCAGTGATGAAATTTTTTATTCGTTTTAGAGTAGAGGTGGGCAAACTACGGCCCGCGGGCCACATCCGACTCGTTGGTCTTTTATTCCGGCCAAACAAAGATGGACAAGTTATGACTAAATTCATTTGACCTTGTCCTGTAATGCCTGACCTCCCACTAAGTGGCACATTCCTCTTACTTTCAAGCGCCAAGGAACGGCTGCGCCGCGGTCATCAGAGTTGATCGCTGCCACTAATGTGACGACTCAGCAGCGTCTCTCCGCGTCGCAGCGCTATCAATCCGTAGCAGTTCTATTTTTGACGAAGCCGTTGCTAAATCTACTCAAACTCAACAGATCAGATTGCACCAGACAGGAAATCCGACACAGAATCACCGTAATATACTTCCGGCCTTTTCTCAATAAAAAAAAACACTACGCAGGTCATATATGGTTGATGACAACTTCCCATAAACCTTACGGCATAACCGGTGACATCAAGTCAACAGGCAATTGATCAAAAGTTGACTGACTAGGAAAATCGAAGAAGAAAATTGGATAGATGGCCAAACGAACAGTTCTTTCACGACGGAAAATCAAAGTAAGCTGTTGTTGTTTTATTGCTGGATCTAGTGGTCTCACTGAAGTTCCTGATTATCGCGTGATCTCGCGTGAATACGGCTATCTCGCAAGGCAGCGCTATGCTGCCATGGTACGCCCGGTGGAGATTGATGAAGGAAAAATAGAGGTCGGAACAAAACAGTGGCGCTGACACAGCCTTGAATCCATCTGTAACAAGGAGTGGCCCAAAGAAAAGAAAATTCGAGAGTGAGTGTCGAGTATTTAATAAAGAATGGACTAGTAAATACTTTTTCAATGAACTCCGGTCAAAGGCTGTATGCTTTATTTTCCAAGAAACCGTTGCGGTTTTAAAGGAATACACAATCAATCATCACTTTTCCTCCAAGCATGCTAATTACGCAAACAAACAGTCAACGCAAGAACAGACGGCTACCGCTCAAAGGTTGGCAGGATCAGCAAAACACCTTTATCCAAACTGCCATCCAATGATCAAGCACAAAGACAAGTTATTTACTGACATTCAAATTAGCAAAAACCAGCAAGCCTTTCTCCGAAGGGGAATTTCTCAAAGATTTCATGATAGAGACAGCAGGAATCTTGTGTCCTGAGAGCAAGAACAAATTGGAAAAAAAAAACTTTTAGCTTATCACGTAGGACAGTGACTCGCCGTGATGAACTAATTGACAAAGACAAGCTAAACTAGAAAGATGAGTCACTTACATTATATCATTTGGCACCGAGACGAAAATAATTCTATAAAAGACACCGATCAGATTTAAACTTTTATCAGTTATAAGAGATAACGGATGAGTTTTTGGCAATAGAATCCCTAAAGGCGACAAAGCGGGGAAAGGTCTTGTATGACAGTGTGTCGGGGGGTAATCGAGAGCAACAGGCTAACTTGGAGTACGCTCGCCAACGTTACGACAGATGTATCGCCAGATATGACCGGAAAAAAATCGTCGGGCTGCTCAAAAGAGTCCAGGATAGGGTGAAAGAGGAGAACTCTGAGCAGGAGGTAATTTTCCTACGCTGCATAATCCACCAGGAAGCCCTATGTAAATCCGTGTTACAGCTTGACTATGTAGTGAAACTCGTTAAATTTATTCGAGCGAAGTGACTTCAGTATCGACAGTTTATTTTCTTGAAGTAACTGACGCCGATCATCAGGGGTTGCTTTACCACTCCAGTGTCAGCTGGTTATGTTTAGGGGAAGTATGTCAACGTGTGTGGGAGCTCAAACAGGAGATGATCTCATTTTTGGAGCTACTTGAGAAAGCTGACGATTTTTCTGAGCTGAGTGACACAGATTGGCTTTGTGATTTAGCTTTTGCTGTGGACAAACTGACACACATGAATGAGATGAACATTGAAGCTACAAGGGAAAGACCAGTTTGTGAATGAAATGTACACAAACGTCAGAGCCTTCATAAACAAGCTTACTTCATTCTGAAAGCAAATGTCAAACAAGTCATTCACTCATTTTCTCACACTGGCTACGTTGAAAGAAGCCCCTCGACATGTGAAAAAATACAAGAAATCACTGGACGAGCAGCACAAAGAATTCTGCCATCGGTTCTCTGATTTTGACAAAATTGACTATTCACTTCAGCTGGTGACATGTCCCTTCACAGAAGACCATGAAACAGCGCTACAGGAGTTGCCGGTGGAAGTGATTGATCTCAAGCGAGAAACCGTCTAAAAATAGAAGTTCAACTCTCTTAAACTGGTCGAGTTTTATGCTTCATTAAGCACAGACACATTTCCAAACATCCAGGAGATAGCACAGAGGATGCTGGCGTTGTTTGGCTCTAGTTATGTGTGTGAACAGACTTTTAGTGTGATGAAGAACAACAAAGCAGCCCACAGATCCCAGTTGAGTGATGTATGCCTGAGATGTGTTCTGAGACTTGCCACAACGAAACTAACACCAGACTTCGATGCACTGGCAAAAAAGGGGGATCAACAACACCGTTCCCACTAAAAGAGAATTTAAGTATTAACACTGTAATGCTTTTTTTCTGTTTATGATTGATATGAATGCATCGGGTGCAGGCTCGGACTGTCTGTCAATTTTAAAAGTCAATGGAGCCACTGATGCAGAAAGCTTGCCGACCTCTATTGTAGAGGCTTCCCGTTAATTCATGTTTGTAAGGATCGAAATAATTAGGAATCTTTCAGTTGAGAACAATGATACCTGGATTCCAATTTACTCAGATCTCCGACCGCTAAAAAGACGCGTATGGGTCTGGTGTAATCCTGATCAAATACGACATCAGAGTCTGTCTATATTTCTTAGATGAGGTATTATGTACAGTATTTACATTAGTCGGACTAATGACCTCATCTTTGTCGCTATATTTGTCACAACGTTTCGGCCGTTGTACGCTCCGGCCTTCTTCAGGTGGTTGGGATTTCGAACTGAACCCTTTATTTCGATCACTGGGGTAGATTGTTCTAGTTCCACGTGCCATGTTTGATGGATGTCAGTTATCAGTTATCTCCTGCTAATTTTCCCTCTGAAAGTTCTCCACTGCCTTAAGCGGGTATTGAACTCACACTCTTTGGGTCTGTCACCGGATCTAACCAACGCCTTTATCCACTGTGCCATGTGTCCTTGAGGACACATGGCACAGTTAAGGTTAAGGCAGTGGAGAACTTTCAGATGGAACATTAGCAGGAGATAACTGATAACTGACATCCATCAAACATGGCACGTGGAACTAGAACAGTCTACCGCAGTGAGCGAAATAAAGGGTTCAGTTCGAAATTCCAACCACCTGAAGAAGGCAGGAGAGTACAACGGCCGAAACGTTGTGACAAATAAGGCGACAAAGATGAGGACAATAGTCCGACTAATGTAAATACTGTAAATACGACATCATATCGAAAATTTCTCATCGATTGAATCGGTCCAACTGGGGACATTACTTACAGCATCTTTCTTTGCAGAAAGAGCTTGTAATATATAATGTCCTTCCAATACACATCATCAACTGTTTTAGAAGGTTTACCGGTGTCTCATTTCGTTTTTCTTAAGGTATCTTTCTTTTCACATTGTTGTAAAGTGAACGATCCATTTTTTTTATAACCTCTAATCAATTATCCATTTCAAATATCGATCTCGTTTTGTTGCGTTTCTGAAGAGAATCTCACAGGAGTATGTGATCCTGTAATTTGTCTCGTCAAAACGTAAACTACCCAAGATTATCACGCAACCAAGTGTTTCAAATAACTTACAAACTTGTGCGAAATATAGGGGGGTGACCCTGAGATGTCAATTTTTTTTACTGATCGTTTTCTTTTTGATGATGGCGTTGATGACTAAATTCGCCGACGACGTGCAGATTCAGCACGAGAAGCTTCTAGATTCACCAAAACGTGCTCCCGTCATCCATTCCCTATTACCGTTTGGCTTTGCAAGATATGGTTGTAGGTAAAATCGTAGTAGAAAGTGCCACTGGCATGAATTGGTTTAAGGTCGACTTGAGATTGCCATGAAGTGACCCACTGACTTGATTTCCTGATCTTCCTCTACAGCACACACACACACACACACATACATACATACATACATACATACATATATATATGTGTATAAGTTTCATTAAAACGACTAACAAGATAATGCTATTCTGCTTTATTCAATTTTTCTTGTGTTTGTATAAGTAGAAGGTGGATGGGTAAATTGTCGTCATTTTATATTTATAATTACGCGCATGCGCGTTGCTTGTTTTTGATTTTGTCGAGCGCACACTATAGTATATTAGGGTCAGTTGTGCAACATCTGTGAAACAAAGAGGACCATGATGCAATTCACTCCGCCAGAAAGTTGGAAAAGGCATGCTTGACTGCTTGACATTCACGCCGGAAGTTTCATACGAACTTTGCTGTGTTTCGGTGTCAATCTGGCGACAGTGAAGATGATTCGGAAAGCATTGGATGAGTTTGATGGTGGTGACGAATGAAAGGCAAATCGGCAATCTCAGTCTGATCGTTCCAATAAGAAAAACAACCCCCGAATTTGTTGGGACTTAGACTCAATACGGAGGCCTACATCTGCTGCTCTGGGTGAAAAGTGTGGCTGCTGGAAGACCCTATATCAGTCAAGGGGACACTGCAACATTCCATGCAAGCAAGAGAACCCAGTCACCGCCGTCAGACAATTTTTGCGACCACATCACCCCTCACATGTGACCACCTAACTCCTCCTTTTGCAACCCCCTTGATTATCACGTGTGAGGCGCAGTTGAGCCAGAGACTAACAGACTTGTAACACCAAAGATGAACTGAAGGCAAGAAATATGGCAGCATTCACCAACTTAAACAAGGAAAGCGACCGTAAGGTTTACAGATTTCGAATTTATTTGGAGGCCGTGATTGAACATAATGTCGATTTTATTGAGTAAATTTACTATTTCCAGAGAATATTTTGTAATTTTGGTAAATATATCTGCTAAAATAATATTTTGCTTAATGTTGGCGACAATTCATCAATCGCACCCAGTATTTACTTTGCTTGACATTAATTGCGCAAGAACTGTCCGAATATTCTAAATACACGAGACTTTTTGGCTGTTCTTATATATGTATCTAGAGCTAGAAACTTTTTTTTTAAAAGTTTCCAAACACTACGAAATGTAGCCTTGTTATAGATGATGTTATCGTATGTTGGCTTTTTCATTTTTATTATTAATGCTTCCATAATTTTTCGCCTTTTTTTTACCATGTGAGGGCGAGTTGCATTTTCTACGAATATGTTGTGGATACGAGTAATCTACATACCACTACATGGCTCTCAAAAAGATTACATTTATATAAGTATGCAGCTTTTTTCTTTTCCCGAAATAAAAAAAAATCAAATGATGAAAATGTATCTGACCCTTCAGTATGTTCGCTTCTAATCTGAAAACATTTGCAATTCACAATCTATACAGGAATCGTAGAAAAAAGATACGTTGAATTATGAACTATATATATATATATATATATATCGTCTATCAGAAAATAGCCTGTCGCTTCTGTGTTCACTTTTATATTTACATACGCTCTGTGATATTGAGCACTTTATCCCATAAATATAGCACACCTTAAAACTATATTTCCTCATATATATATATATATATATATATATATATATATTAATAGTAATCTTATAAGTATATGTAACGACACTCGTTTCGGAAAACCTTCGGTTTCTTGATTTGCAAATGATCAAATCAATATCGAAGGAAAAAAAGGTATAAAAAATAGGAAAGAGCCGAGAACATGAACGCCTGTCGAAAACAATCGTCTAGCATGCAAGTCCAAACCCCGATACGAGTACGCAACTAACTAAATAAAGTGCTCAATACAGTAAGTAGAGCAGACCTAGTTAAACCTAGAGAGCCAGACAAACATACCAAGGTTTCACCTAAGCGGATCGTCAGGGAAGGCTGGCTTCCTTGACGATCCGCTTTTGGTGAAACCTTGGTAGGTTTGTCTGGTTCTCTAGGTTTAACTAATATATATATATATATATGTAACAAACAAAAACGCATGTTCAACTGCCGCCTACTGTTAAAAGCTACAAAACTTGGTTTCAGCTCAAATATTTTGTCTTTAATGATTTACAATCATACTGCTTTACATGTTAAAAAAAAACACCATCTATATGCTTCCATGAACTCCCTAAGTAGAAAACTCAGAAATGAAAGACTTCAGAAAACAGAGGTCGATGCATGACGGTTTTGAATGGTGAAAAGCCTAGTGTCATTATGTACCGGCTGCTTGTCGTTGTTGAGACGTATTTGACACATACAGTCTGCACATTAGCTGCATTAACGTTTCTCTGGGTGATAATTGAAGGTGACAATTTCATCATAAGTGATTGTGTTTAGTGTAACGGCAACATTTATTGCCTATGTTCATCGATAACAAAGCGCTGAATTAGTAAAACTCTGACTTTTGAAATCAAATTAACGGTTTTGTTACTTCTTTATATTCTGACGAAGTAGAAAAAAGATCACAAAAAACAGATGTAGTTTCAACATTATATTTCTGTTTGGTTCTTTTAGAAGCACTTGTCTGTGTTATGTCAAATACGCAAATACAATCTACACTTGTAAAGAAAGGACTCTTATTTATAGGTTTTCATGTGAGGATTTCTATTTTTAAGATAAATTGAGTAGCGACTTATCTTCATATTTTTAGAGAGTGTGGAGTTCAGCAGATCGAAACGTGTTACTTTCATTGTTTCTTCGATGTGCCTTTAGACCCTTTATGGTTCTCCACAACATCCTCTCCTTTGTAGCTCTTACCAGTGTTTATATTTTTGTTATCTCTCCTTAACGAGCTTGTGTAAATCGTTGGCAGAATACGGTTAAGTTGGCTATTCGCCGATTTCCTGTGTCCCTCTGGCCTTCCATATGTCCTTTGAGTGTTAAATTCGCCAAGCCATCTTCATTATATGATTTAAATTTCAATTACTGCAAATTGTGGCGTACAAGTCTACCTCAAAATCTTTAGCCTAAAATTCTGAGTTAAGTCTATAGGTCGATCCTCAAAAAGACGGGATGCTACCAGTGGTCCCAAAACATAGGCCTACCGGTAAATTAAATTGGGATACAGTGTACGATAACCTGTGACAAAACTACATACTATCTCACCACTTACCTTTTTATTGAAAAACTAACCGTAATATCATTCTACATGTATTGTATGGCAAATAACCTACAACATACTCGGGTGGGTAATATATATTCTGTCGGTATAACTTAGTGAATATTTCAAATTCCTCAGGTCTACTGATAAACACATTAATGTCAACTCCTATAAAATATTAATACATTTGTTTTGCACACCATACCTTTCAAAGAATACGCAATTTCTGTAACTGTCTGTGTTAATATGCCTAATATATTCACCAAACACAAATATTAATGGGGTGTATTTCTGACAGCCTGCTAGAGACACTGTAATTGGTGTACTGGGATTTTTAGGAGTGCTGTCCCACTTGTTTACAACTCGGGGGGAAAAGGTTTGCATTTTATACCCGTCATATAAATCGTTCCCTAATTTTTAGGTTTGGAAACTCTTTGTACGCCGTAATTTACGCTACCTCTTTCTCATTCTAAGTATAAATTATGATTTAGTTTCAGTTTCCTCTAAAACTGAATCGTTGCTTAAATAAATGTTCATTCTATGCTATTCCTAGCATCCTTGTGTAGAACAGCATTTCAATTGCTTCAAGTATTTTCTTCATCTATGATTCAGTGATTAACCGCCATATAGGAGGACCGATATTGCATAACATCGCAGTACTCTTTTCATTGTTGCGAAGAAATTTTTCCTGTTTCTTAATAATTTGCTTGATTTTGGGAAACATATTTCGCTATTCCAATGCGACTACGTATTTTGATTGCCATAATTTTAGATATAATTGACGGGCTTGACAGGTCCAACCAAACAAATATATCCATGCACTTGCATAGATGCAGGGTTGTGCTTATTCGCCCAGCATCTCTTTGTATTTATTTATTTTCAATGTACAAAATAGACCCCACTTATCCACGGTCAACTCCAGATATAAGCTATTCACAAATTCTATATAATATTTCCAAATCGTAAACGTAGTGAAGACATTGGATAACCTCGTGAAAATCGAAATCATAACGCAGTATTGATGGACAGTGATCAGTACTCCACGCGCTCGGCGCTGAGCAAAAGAGCAATGATGTTGTCTATATAAATTGGAATATACCAGTAAAGCGTTTGAAAGTTAGCTTAGTGGATTTTATGCCTTTTCAAACAGTTGTTAGATAATTTGAAATCGAAGTTTTGTATAGTGATCCTAGTGAGTATCGAACTCACGACTTTATAATTATTACCTAACGCCGAGGCTGATGACAAGATGACAATTATTGACGAACAATTATACCTATTTAGTTTGTTTGCATAAACCTTTGGAACCAACAAATTTTCTATACGTCACTCATGTTTTATTAAACTATCTTGTTATGTTTATTTTATTTATTATTAGTTACACTTGCTAATATCACTTCATACAGGGACGAGAGCGGCAGACAACTGCAGTCGCCTTACATTAGCAAAACCTTTAACCCGGGACCTCATGACCAGGACATTTGACTTTCCAGCACCCTCTCGTTTGGGAATATATCTTTCCCAGATATAGAAAAAAAATCTACAGTTCACAGTCCTGAACTTGGGAAAACACAAGACTCGCTGTTTTCCTGCTTGCCTGGGACATAAGAGATGAACCCAGCCCGTTTGAATCTGGAGTCTTAAAAATGACTTCTGCAGACACAGAAGTATCTCCATATTTTAATTAAGGCCCTTCTTTTTTGTTTCTCTTTATACTCTGCCCGCTGTGTTGATATATTATTCTTAGCATGAGACACTTGAATATATGTATATATAATTTGGTGTATGTCTTAGTAGTATAAATGTACCTCTGATATAAAAGGATTTTTTCATTCCTTTTCCGTTCATTTATTTCATTTCCGTAAATTACAATGTTGTTATATCACTGCTATAATAATGGCCATAACGGATGGAACGTAAATGGGGAATAAATCATTTTTTACTAGCTATATAAGCAAATGTGTACTGACCGAACAGTTACTACTATTTCCGGAGAAAATGTTTTAATTAAAAAATAATTTTTAGAAGAATATAGTTTACTCAAGTCCAGTAAATGTTATTACACTTTCCATTACTTACAGGGGATTCCCTCATTACGTTTTTTTTAAATTCGTGTGTAATGTCAACATCTTGAATATGTCATTAATCTCTCTCTAAGTTACATGTGCTATTCATTTTAGTTACTACAGTTACTGAAATTTCTGAACAGATAAGGCTTCTGTTATTAGGTACAATTCTTTGCTAGTGACACTGTAGCATCAGTGGACAAGGACCTAATATAGATGGTCCTCGCAAATAGCTACATACTTCATTCATTCTAAGCCATTTTGAAATCATTGATCTGAGTAAGCGGTTGCATACAGCTGACAGTTTATATATTTATCAATATGATTGGCGCCATGCATGCCGTCCTTATAAAAGCCTCGACCTGACGAGGCTATTGAAGAACATCCGCTGTGAATAATATATATATATATATATATATATATATATAATACTCTTCCCTCATTCAAGGATCAAGTAGAACACAAAGAGAACTGTTTACGCATTTATCTAAATGAAACTTGTCTGTTCATTTAAAAATAGAATGAATTCCCTTTCGTCCAAGGCCATAAAAGTAAATCTAAATATATGGTCAATTACTGAACTTGGACTATGAATGGTAGGCTTTAAAACGCATAGCAAACTAAAGTAAGAGTAACAGGATTGTGTCTTTATACCATGCATGGTAAACACGGGAGATAATATCGTCATTTATTGATTTTTATCACGGTAAAATATCAACCCTCGTGTGAGAAAATGAAACGTACGGTAATTATTTCAAAACATACAATATAAAATAGTCCGTCAGCCAGACAAAATGTGATATAAATTACGTTTCCCCCTATTTCACTCTATGCCCAAAGATTTCCAGATTATCCAAACGTTCTTAGAAAAGATGGCTTAGATATTTTGACACTGACAGGGCATTTCGAAGGTGTAAGTTTCAGTGGGGAAATAGTGAGTAACCTACTTTTTGATAATGAATGGCAGAAGAGGAAGTGAAAATCATAGTTAAAAAAACAAACAAACATTCTCCACAACATCCTGTTTTAGCAAACAAGTCTTGAAGGGTTCCAGCATATAAAATATGAAATGAAGAAAGATGCATTTATCGAAACCCCAAAAATGACAATGTATTAAATTTTGTTGTCTTTATTTTTGTTTTACTAATGAACCCATGTTCAAGCATTTCATGTCGAATTCTACACCCGCAAAAAGCTCGAAGTCTTTACACAATGCAAAATTGTACAGATTGGCCTTGCTAAATATTAACCAGGAATAAGTGCTTTAAAAAGAACACGAGTTTCGAGCAGTGGTTGACGATACGCTCTCTGTAACACTAATAATAGAGTAGGGAATCTTGATAGACTAGTAAAAAAAATAATAATATATAAAATATTAAACATTGGTAATTTTAAGTTTAAATTATCAGAGGTCTGCACAAATGGGCTGATGAAATCGATATCGAAAAATTACGTTTCGATAGTATTTCAAGTGTATATTCGTTTCTGAATCAACCTGTTGCTGCTTGGTTAGACTTGATTGATAATTACGCATTCGACTAAGCACACAGTTAATTTAATATCAGTGAAAAGGAAATCTTGAAAAATATTTAAAAATACGCAAAGTTTATAGAAAAAATGTCTTCAATATATGCTAATATAGAGTGTGTTTCTGTGCCTATCAGAAGCACAAATATTGGAACGGCGGTGATAAATTTTTAATTAATTCTATGTATCTAATTAATTCCAGGCGATGATGGCCATACACTTATAATAACCCTTTTACAATGAAGACGTTCATAAAAAAAACTGTATTCTTAGACGAAGTTCGAATTTTGACTGACTGCAAACGTTAACTTTGCACTGTTATTCTTAAGCCCAACGAATACATGTAAATGAATATCGTGAACAAAAATTAGGAGGAACAGTAAGAGTAAAAGCATTGCTTAGATTTTCAAATCTTAACGCATTGCGGAGAGCCATTATTATCCAGGTCCTGAAGGAGTAGCAGCAAATAACCTCACTTAATGAGACTGAAAAGTAAATGAGTAACTGCGAGGGATATCAATTTAGAAGCATTGCTTAGCTACAACGATTAAGAAGGTGTGGATAGTCATGATCGCTTACGTCCTGAAGATATACGGCAAAAAGGAGACACAATATTATGAAAGGCGTTTTTACCATACGCCTTTCATAATAATATGTCTCCTTTACATATAAGGCGTTTACAAGTACTGTTGTTTTCTTTGTGAATGGGCAAACCAAGACAGAAGTCTTCATTAAATCAAGAGAATATGGCCACTACGACAATCACTGAAACCTGAAAGAAAAAAATGTTCAATATCCAAAATTATTTGAGTCAAAGTAAATTTTGTTGCCACCTCTTCACATCAAGTTTGGTCTTATGAAAAATCTCGTGAATTCTATGGACCGAACAAAAGCAAAATTCAAATATGAGCAAAACAAATTTCCCAGGATAAGCAAAGCAAAGATAAAAGAAGGCCTCTTTGTTTGTCCCCAGTATCGTAAAGAACTTTTGGATACATAATTTAACAGTT
Organism: Acanthosepion esculentum; assembly: GCA_964036315.1. Taxonomy (NCBI): domain Eukaryota; kingdom Metazoa; phylum Mollusca; class Cephalopoda; order Sepiida; family Sepiidae; genus Acanthosepion; species Acanthosepion esculentum. Next base: position 40,177,761 of record OZ038477.1, read on the forward strand.
ATCCGGGAGAAGGAAAAAAATCTGTTGGCAACCAACTTTCAAGGTAACGAAAGAGTGGTAAATTACAGAAGATTTGTCGAAGCCCTACTGAAGGCATACACACATGTTAGATATAATATATTCTTGAAAGTTCAGTTTTTAGACGCACATCTTCATTTTTCTCCAAAGCTGTGGTGCTGTAAGTGATGAACATGGTGAAGTATTTCATCAGCTATTGCAGCAGTGGAGAAAATATATCAGGGTAGGTGAAGACTATCAATGCTGACTGATTATTTTTGGAATGTAACCAGTGTTGCTCATCTGAACTTTAAAAAAGACAAACTAAGAATAACTGCGCATGTATATACTTCGGATGAGCATTTTCCGGTTGTATTTTATTAAAAGTAAAACATACGTGAGGCGTTCAAAGATTATCCATTTCAATATAAAGAAAATAAAAATACATTTAACAATTTATTTAAATCACATTTCTTTCTTTGGGAGATCACACAATTTTCGCAATGGTTCTTCGACTGATGTTAAAACCTCTGGAATGCTATACAACTCCGTCACTTTTCACCAAATTTTCTCTCATGACTAAAATCGTTTCCATTTCAACGTGGGTTTTCAGATTGAAAAGAGCCAGAAGCCAAAAGGTACCATGTCGGTTGTAGTAGGGGGCCCATCGAATAAGTGATGTGTTGATCTTAGCCAGGATTGCTTGAATTATCTTGGTCAGTATGAGCGGGCGAATTGAGCTGACACTCCCTGCATGCACAAATCCTCCGTTAGAATGGAATGCAAAGATCCCGTACTTATTGCCAGTTCGTGTGCAATATGTGGGTTGTTACCCGACGGTCTTTCAGGACTATTCACCGAACAGTCATCATTTGACTTGGGGATGGTCTACCTCGCTCTCCACTGAGGTGCTCTTATGCTTGAAATGATTGTGCTATTTCTTAATTCGAGCTTCCCCCATAACATTATCGTCGAATGCCTGCTGAATATTCTGGATGGCTTCCGCTTGAGTATCAGAAACATTTTAGGAAAACTTGATGCACTATTTGTGCTCGAAGAGTTCGGTCATCTTGCATCAAAACACAAATATTACGAGTCAGCACTACCCGTCTGTACTCTAGGCGTAATAGATTCACACGGTCTAACGTAACTATTATTTTAACACATGCGTAAAAAGGGTGGCGTCATCTCCCATCCAACGAAATTTACCCACGCGGCATTAGTTTTGGAGGGAACAAATAAAGTCAGATATTTTTCAAGTCGGATATGTCATCTTGATCCATTTGTGTATTGCTCAGGTATCCTACAAAAAACACACCCGAGCATCAAAGCAGATTTCGGAAAGTAACAGTTTTTCTTAGATACACGATTGTTCTCCTGTAGATGACATAACTGAATAAATACACTTAAATCTAGAGCTAATCGTCTAATTTGCTGTCGAATGTAACATGCCAAAATGCATAATTGGTAGATTTCGTTTCTGAAGGAGTGACTTTGTGAAAAATTGTAGAATAGTGTAATCATTGGCTTCGACTTTGTTCTCTGTCAATTCTAATATGAGTAAAAAATAACTTGGATTTTTCTCTTTAAATAATGAAAGCATAGGGCAAAAATATTCAAAGTATTTTAATATAACCCTTTATACTTTGCGTAATTTGATGCAAACACGCATGACGCAATATTTTTCAAGACCAAACAAATAAAATCATACACCCTGAAAATAGATTCATATTACTGCACACCACTGCAAATGACCCGTGAAAAAAGGAAAGCGGTTGTTTCAATTAATTTGAACAAGGGTTTATTAATGAAAATAAATCCAATGGTCAGAAAGAGTTGTTGTTGTTCCAGTCAGAATTAAACTACTTAAAAAGAAATGGTTGGATATACGACCTTTCTAAACATTGTCGCCCATGTATTCCGCAGAGTTACACCTATAAAATTCATGAGAAACCTGTGACAAAAAAATCAATTTTCAGGCCGTTGATTAAACAGCTAGCATTCTATGACGTGAGGTAAAAGCCAATTCCTTATGAATACAGATAAAGAAACTGCATTTGCTCTCAAAACTCTGTATGCTTATGAATGTATTATCTATCATGATAAATGGGAAGTGCTTGTAGAATTTGGGAAAGCAAAAAGTAATCTCAGTTTCGATAATCTTTCGAGCGGACGAGACATGAAAACATGGAATACAAAATAAAACTGAACAGACGATAAACCTGCCTCGAAATGAAAAGAAAGTAAAAAAGAAATATTTGGATAAATATTGCAAGATAATTCTCTTCATGTTTTCTTTATTGTCGTTCTTTCGCAATGGAAAAAAACATATGTATATAATATGCGAAATATATTTCGTATGAGCCTTTTTCAAGATGTTTTTTTAGAAAACATATTGTCTTACTATTATACATTGGTTTATTTATTATTGTTTTGTTGTGATCGTTCCTTTCCTCATTAAAATAATGCCCACTACAATATCGCTCGTGGTTTTATATAATTCACTAATCTGAGAATGCCGAAGTTAAACACTTTATTCGATTCAATAGATATAATGTTCCTATTCGTATAGCTGCCACGCCTGGTGTTAATTCTATTGAATTGGTATAACCATCAAATTTGTAAACGTTAAATCTTTTGGATGATATCGATCTGCTCTCCACTGCACCAGTCCACAATATCCGGATTAGTTTATAGTCTCATAATTCCAAGAATCCAAATGTGCATTCTCAAAACTTTCATGTCGTAAACCATTCAAATACAAGTGTAATTAATTCATGCAAAAATGAAAAAAATTGTTTTCTCCGCCTCTCATTTCTCTACATTTAAACCATTAACATTTCCAGATTACCAATTCTATCGTTGTGGATAGCTGTGATGTAATGCATAAGGATCTAGTTTAGTTAATCAAAACTAACAGACATCGAGTAATATCCTCACTAGGATCCCCATGTCTGTGTCCTTGTGCACAAAATATCAGCTTAGTAAATAAAATCACGATTTTTGTTGGCCGCCTGATCGTGTGTAATGGTCAACGAGTTCGCTTTGTTGTTTATTATTGAAGCAGCGAATTTGCTTCTCGCTCGATGCTGCATAAAATTGGCATTTTGCCTGAGTAAGTCCTGATACCACGATTGTTATTTGGTTTTAATTACACACCAGAAGCATCCATATTGATAAACTGCTAATAATGTGCTTTCGTCACGGTACTATTAAAGATTTCGGAAATTGTATTTGTTAGACTTGTCTTAATTATTTTTTTTTATTACTAGATATTTTTTTGCAACACGATAACGCGTGTTGAAATCCCCGCAGTATTTCGTATTTTTCAAGTAATCATTAATGTCTTTGTCGAGGTTTACAAACACCACTATCTCTCTACCTTGTTTATTTTTACAGTACTACTACTGTACATAATATCTTACCAGAATGTAACATATAAATTTAAGAAAAGATATGCAAAAAAAAAAAAACAATATTGCATTTTAAACAAATAAATTTTTGTTATTTTAATCATTATATTATTTTTAAAATATTGGGAGTGTTTTGTATTTTAAACAATAAAACTTTTAAATTTTAACAATAATTAATGAAAATTTATTGTACTATGCTATACACCAAAGTAAAATAAACTATAATTTGTTACCCCTTACCTATTTGCAATTCTCCCCGAAATCGATCGATCGGCCAATATATGGATATTTTACAGGGTGTGACGGATGGAATAACAGAAATCACATAATTTTATATTTAGATTGTTTTATGCTTGGTGCTTGTTCGTAGATATTCGAATAATTGGATCGAACTAGCCGTACTTTGTTGAAAGGACTACTAAAAACCTATAAGATATAACGTTTCAAGTGACAACATTATTGGAATAGTCAAGAATTCTTGCTTTCACTTTCTTCGCTTCTCACGTCGAACTCGACGTATGAGGGTCAGACAGATCAGCTCCCAGAAACCGAAAGCCCGACAGCCACACAGTGGTTATAGTGGTGAATGCCTTGTGTAGGGCCATCCACACTTTTTGGAGGGACGAATACAGGGACCTGGTGCAACGGATGCCACAAGGTCCCCAAACGACCCTCCGCAGGTTTTGAATTCAGAGTTGTCCTTCTCCTAGACCAGTTGCCATCCAAGGCTATAGAACCAAGTCTGTCCTGCTATTTACCCATAGTTGGAGGGAGAAGAAGATGATTCACACCTTTCCCAAGCACGTAAGTGAATGTAATGGAATCGACTGGAATTCGAACTCGGCTCTTCGATTCCTCAATCCAAGCCGTTATCCATTACCCCACCGTGCCTCCTCACTTAATACCTTATTAAATACACTAGAAATTATATTAGCGTAAAAATCCCATTAATGATTATATGGATATTATATTTGAAAAAAGAGTAATTATAGATTCCATGAATATTTAATACTATCTACATAAAACTATGAAACGCTCGGATGGTTCTGAATATTTGAGATGAATTTTGTTCACACAATCCCGGAAAGTAAGTGTCGTTTACTTCTCTTATGCATATTCAAAAGCATAATCATGGTGGTATTAATGATTACGGCGATGACCCTAAAGAAACCGAACGTAACAAAAAAAAAAATATAGCATACTGAGTGCTTAAAAAAAATGGCGGGGATTGTACCATTTGGAAAAAAAGCAGGTCGACACATTTGAAAGAAGATGAAACGCGCATTCCAGCTAATGAAGGTTGTCTCATTAGTGTTAACAGAATATTTTGATGTTCCATATCCAAGTCGTTTTTACTGAGAATTCATTCGCAATTAGTAATGCTAGCGTGTCTGCAAATCATTCACCAAAGGAAACATGTTGAGAGCGGGAAAAGAAAATGTCGGTTTGATATTCGAAAAAATACCTTCGTTGTTAAAGTTCATAAGTTTCAAAACGTTCTTATTGTGAACGTTACAGTTAAGGTCATAAATTCTGCAGACAGTACGGAGCTGATACATTCTTCTTGCAATTTCATAACACATGAGAGACTTAAATGTAAAACATATACTAAGACTGTTGTCTACTTACAGCAAGATAGTCTGACGAAGCGCATTCCTCTTCAAGGTGCTTTCTCTAGATTGCGTTCGATAGGCTTCAGTTGGAACTAATGTCTTAAAGATTAACAGATGCATAAAATTAGCATAATATTACGTTATAGCAGGTTTTACACTAAACCAGAGAAAATGTAATAATGAATATAAAAGATGAATTTAAAATAATCAGTGTTTAGAAGATCTTTTCGCTAAGAACAGATTAGTAAGACACTGTCAAGTTAGTATTACGCCAATGTTCGAAGCAAGAAGAATCTGCGAACAGAACAAAAATCTACATCTTACATATAACAGGTTACCTGACACATTAGAATATGCAACATATATGTCTATTAATTTTCAACCAGTAATTAATGTTTACAGTAAAATTCGGTGTAATGGTTAGGGGCTCAGATTTTAGGAATTGCAGAGCCGAGTTCGAATTCTACTCGGATCCATTTCATTCATTTACGCGCTAATACCCTTGGGAAAGGTATAAATACTATACTTCTACCGCCAGCTATGAGTAAATAGCAAGAAGACAAACCAGGTTCTTGGATAGCAACTGGTCAACAGAAAGAAATGTCAACCTACTGCGGGAAAAAAATCTGCTTCGTCAGTCAGTCAGTATCGAAAGATACATGATCGCCTAAGCTTGTATCACGCTTGGCACATAATTGACTGACAGTAAAATTATATTGGAGTTATACAAATCTAAGTCTGACGAGTATAGAAAAAAGCTTCTGTAATCTGCTTAAAATATTTCCTTAGTACTTAAATATAAGGTAATCTAAATATAATCAAAAGCATAAATGTTATTGGTGGTTACGACTTTCCATAAAGCTAGCCAGCGTATTAAGATACAGGAAAATATCCTTAGAAATAAACACTGAGAGGCTATGTAACATTAAAGATCCTGTATGACAGTGAATGCTGGAAAAGAGATGCAATTCTCAAAAAGGAGTGTCACCGATTTATTTGTTTTTTTACAACTTATCAAACATTTTATGGTTATTTAAGACGAAAACATCTTTTGGATATAATATGGATTTTTTGAGTACAAGTACTAATATTTGACCAATACCTGAAAGAAAAAGAGATAGAATCATATCTTTTCCAAGATTTGTTCGGTAAATTTGCTTTTTAACACCAGCGCTAAATATCTGTTAATATACATGCTGAACTCGAAATAACAATTGAATTATGAAGAAACCTACCGTTTTGGAGTTATCGGCAAAAAAAAAAAAAAAAAAAATCGGACTTCTTGTTGAGCATTCGTCCCCCATTACTACCATTATGTTCACTGATTCACTGCGTAGTACTTCCACTGGATTTTGGCCTATTTACTTCTTTTACAGAATTTCCTTGCAGAACATCACTACGCACTACCGTAAAGGAATGTAATCTTTTTTGGTAAGTGTAGTTTTATTTATAACAAAAACAAATTCAATAATACAATAGAACCTTTTTTCAGCGTTGAATATCAATGAAAAATTAAAAGAACAAATTAAATAATACAATAAAGCTTTTTTAAAAATAAAAGCAGACAAATTGAAAAAAAAATTAAATAATACAGTAATTTCGTTTCTGGTATTTTTTTGTTTTTCTTGGTAATTTTATTTTGTACATAATCATGCTCTTTACAAAGTGTTATGTTTATGGGTTAAGTTTAGGGTTATGGATTAGGGTTAGGAGGGGTTTGGTTAAGTTTATTTCTGTGTAGAAAAGGGGACAAATTAAAAAAATGAAATAAAACAATAAACCGGGTTAACTTTAGGGCTTGGTGTTAGGGTTAGGGGTTGTGTTTGGCTTCTTTGTAGAAAAGGGGACACATTTAAAATAAGTTAAATAATACAATCAACACTTCTACTTTACCAAGTTTGTGCATTAAGTTTTGTTTTATTTTCAATTTTAAAATTTAAAAAATGCTTTATTTTTATGATTTAATTTGTTCTTTTCATTTGTCATTGCTACAGAAAAAAGATTTTATTGTATTATGTAATTTGTTTTTGTTTAAACTTTCCTGTTATATATAAGACTACAGTTACTAAAAAAAAAATTACGATAATGCGTAGTGATTTCAAAAACAAATATAGCTGTAAAAGAAGTAAATAGGCCAAATTTGCTGATTGCGCCACCGGAAATCTTGAATACTAGTCAGGGTAGAATGTATTAAAACAATGCCTGTAATGGAGAACTAATTACAAAAAAGAAGTTTTATTTTTCTTTTAAAAGATAACTCCAAAACGGTAGGTTTATTCATAATGTAATTGTTAATTCGAGTTCAGCATGTATATTAACACGGAATTGTGACAATTTGGGAAACTTTTAAGAGATATTTAGCAAATTTACCATTGTTTCTGCGTAAGCGAATATAATGAAATCGGTTATAATTCAAACTCTTTTAAAAACTAAAAAAAAAAAAAAACTGAGTTTTTTCCCCACAGGAAGTTATAAGAAAATTAAAATGTTGACTGCAACAGTAACAGGTAAATATTTTATGATAACGTTGTAATAAATTTTAAATATCCAAAATTTTCAACATCCTGTTGATGCTGAAAGATTATGTGAAAACACTTACGTAACCCCTCGCAATTTTTAATTTAAAAAAATAATCTGTTATTCTTGCTTTTGGCAGAAGCAGCGTTGTGTTTACTTTATCATTAAAAGTTTTCATAAAGTAAGAATTGTTTTAATTTAACAAGTTTGGCGAAAACTTTAAATGCCAGAAATCTTTTACACCTTAATTTAACTGCTGAAGCTTATATGTTAATCCAGGCCTCTGTAAATTTCCTGCCTGCTTTTGAGAATATATATATATATAATCATTCATTCAATCAATGGGATTTTAAGGGGAATAAATTTACATTCGTAACATTAATTATAGATTGTTTATATCCGTATTTAATATGTTTATTTAAATAAAAAAATTAAATAGTTCACTGTCTCATTAATAAGGCGTAATATTTTGAAAAGGCGGGGAATACATTTGCAAAGGGGAAGATTATCGAAGCAGATGGAAATTTATAAAAAAAATAACTTAGAATGTGGGGGAAAAGAAAAGAAAAACATTTTCCTCAATTTTTTCTCTTTTTGAAAAATCCATTACACGACACCATCTATATATTACATTTTATTTAAAAAATATTATGTAGGGATAAAAGATGAAATTGAGTCACGTGACGATAGGTGATTTACATCACGGCATAGAGTGACAGAGGTCATTTGCAATCTAAAGTCAAATGAAGAAGGATGTCACAAGCCCATAACGGTAGTGATTATAAAGAAAATCATATGGCTTTAACAGATACTTAGAAAAACAGTTATAGTGCCAATTTTCATTCGGGAATAATTACAAGTAAGCCTGTCTCTTTTTCACACAGATTTTGTATACATCAGTTATAGTTTCCCTGTGTAGTACAAGTGTAAATATTTGTATATAATTTTATGTATGACGTAGCGGTATAAAAATCTCTTCAAGAATAAAGTATATTTGTCATCCATTTCCTTTCTCTCATACTGTTCCGTCCGTGTTTTACGGTGTTATTATAGTGTGGCTATAATAATGCACAAAGTGGGGGAAATTAATTAGGATATATCCATTTCTTGTATATCTATCCTATGAACTAGTGTACCCGACGTTGTATGAACACGCAAGCAAATAAGAAATATTATTCTCCTTACCTAACACCCATATTACTTAGAATTTAATAAAACAATAACACATTAAACTGGATTTTTTTAAAAAATTATAATTTCAAAAATGCATTTTCCTGGTATTTCATTCATTTGCACTCTGCACAAAATTTCAGTAAAATAGGCTGAGAAAATTCATTCTCTCATAAAAGAGTAAAATGGAGAAACATACTTTATACTTTTCACAAATCAAGAAGAACACAAATATTTTTTGATGTTTCTATGACGCCGAGATGTTAATCATATTTATCTAAAAGATCATTACTGGTGTTTGAACCTAACTGGCTGGCTGTCTCTTCCGACACTAAGACAACTATTGTATATTTAAAAAAAATCCAGGACAGACAGTCGTAATATCAGCTTTGGATACTGTTGCTAAAGTAGTTAATTACGGAAGATTGGTTTGCCAAAGTACTAATCTCTCCATTCTGATTGTTGTGATATTCTTGTAAACATGCTTTTTCTTTTCAAGATTGGATAATGTGCAATAGAAATCGAATTGTGTTTTCTTCAAATGCTTTCCTGTAAAACAAACAGGAACACTCGTAGCTAGCATCTGTTTGCTATTTCCCCTGACAGTAACATTTAATCAAATCGCACCTTCTATACAATTTCTTAAAGAAAAGAAAAAAAATACATCGCCTCTTTTGCCGAAGGTTAACATATAGAAAACTAGTTTTGCACGATATCACGAAAATGTTTTCAGTGGCGACAACCATGTATCATGGGAATATTGGCGATCTATGGTTATCTTTTAGTTCAGTTGGTCAGTATGTTATTCAAAAGGATTTTTCTTTCAAAGAATGATACACCGACTTCAGCAGTTAGATTTCGTGATCGACAGCAGAAGAGCGGCAGGTGAGGAAAATGTGGGTGAAATAGAAGAGAATGTCAAGCAATTCTTTCCTCCTGGATTAGATAAGTAGATACAATCTGCATTTACAATATATTCTTCTATTCTAGACAATACTACACATCTTTTTTTGTATATAAATGTATATAAAGCCATGTCTGTAGAGTTAACGTTCCTCGTTTGTTATTTGTATATTCGATTATGTCACTTGAACATAAACCACACGTAGAAAGCCTCACACTTACGCAAATGCAAAAAACATACTGCGCAATTTTATTAGGCAAGTATCTTTATTTTTAAATTATACGACATCTTATATCCAGATACAAAAAAAAATCTGTGTATAATCGACAAGACGATCCTCTTTTTACTGGCCTTGTATCAAACAAACCCAAAATGAGTAAATAGTTATCAACTATTTCGCCTGCGAGAATTAGGGAATCGAGTCAAATGTAACTGATGCAATTGCGTAAAATGAATATATTTAGATCCCCGAAGAGATTCCGTTTGATTTACTACGAAACGTGGTAAAGGTAATTATGAGATTATCCATTTGCATGCAGGAAACATTTAGCTTTTATTGATCAAAAAGTTATCATTACTGTCGGGAGAAATTATAAAGTCTTTTACAGAAAACATTTTGTTCTCGAAAATAGGTTTCTCGAGTCCACTCAAGTTTTGTCCATAGTATTCATGAGAGTTGTGGAAAGGGAACATATTGATTATACTGTTACTACTCCTTTTAATTGATATCGATGTTAGAAGTGTTTAAGTGATATTTATTATGTGATAAATCTCTATATTTGTGATTCGACAGCGTCAGTAGATAGAGTCAGATGAAAGATTGTATTTTTAAGATAAATAGGTTTATTCCCTAGAGTATACCTTTAATCCTTGATATGAGAAATAGTTTGCATATAGCTGATAGTTTGAAAGTTTCCGAACGGGTTTGACAACAGGAATGATATCCACACAAGAGTCTACAGCTTAGATGGGTATTTTTAAAAAGACCTCAGTTCGCAGGTTAATATTTTGATTTTATAGACTTTTATGGTGTTAGAAAGATATAAAATATATATGAAATACAAGCAAACTGATGCAGTTGAAAATATACCAACTACAATTCGAATGAGACAGCTGAAAATTATAGGACTTATAATTGAGGAAAAAAGGCTTGGACAATTTGTTACTCTTAGAACGTAGGTAAGAGAATAGTGTAAGCCAGCGAGTGATCGAATTACCGTATTTATATTAGTGGTTAGCAGAAAATTACAAAGACGGATAGTAAGGAGTAACAGTTATTTAGAGCATCAAAAGCCATGAAACTGTTATTGGAAGATCGCCAGTCCTGAAGTGAAAGAGCACAAGTCGGGAGGGTTAGAGATTGAAAGCGTTCCATTTCTAACTAAAGTAATCTGTATCAAGCTTCTGTTAATTGTGTTCATTTTATTGATAGATATCCATTGTATTTGTCTTATGTTGTAACTGTTTAAAAAGTCATTTTAAAAATAGTATTTTAAAAAACTCACAAAAATATAACGGTTCTAACCTAGGGAAGGTTACAGAATAGAATAATCACACGAAGTTTGGTAATGAACGATAATACTTAGGACAAGAACAACACATATAAGATTCGCCAGCGGCACGTAGAAGTAGTAGTCAACTGATAGAAGTTAGTCAAGTGAATTCCACAATGAATCTTCAACTGCAGGATATCTACCAAGCGGTCATGTGTAGCACAAAGCCGAATTTAATGTTAAGCATTCGTCCTCATAGGCTCGGCCAAAAATTTCCCGTAGACCTCGTATAATTTCACCGAATATTTTACCTCCGTCAATTCCTGTGTGCGCAATCCTAACCTCTTAGATTCTCCATCACTATTATCCATTCGCCGCAACTCGAAAAATAAAGATATTTATATGTTTTTATATATAAGTGTTCGGCACCTTATTTGAGTCCAGCAGCAATATACAACACTGAGAATGTGAGATACGACGAAGTTTTAGAGAAAACAGAAACAAAAAGGACACAACATCAGAAAGAGAGAGTTGAATTTTTAAGGCCCTTAGTAAAGAAAGAGGGCTTGCAAAATTTGATACTCACAAAACAGACTGAAAGCAAGAGGCATAGAAAACACATAACCTACGTAGAGAGATTTAGTAAATGGATGGCAGAACAAGGTTTAAGAAAGATAACTGTTGTAACCTAGGGAAGGTTACTGAATAGATTAATCAAACGAAGGTTGGTACTGAATGATAATACTTAGGACAAGAACAACACATATAAGATTTGCCAGAGGCGCGTAGAAGTAGTAGTCAACTGCTAGAAGTGAGTCAAGTGAATTCCACAATGAATCTAACTGCAGCATATCTACCAACCGACCCAGGCGGTCAGATATGGCACCAGGCCGAATTTAATATGGGGTATTATCCGAACCAAAAATTCCCGTTTACCACTTATAAAACGGGGTCGGGTAGCTATTTATCGAGACGAGACTCTGCCCTTCGACATAGACTCGTCTGGAGACCATCTCTGCCTCCGGGCAGAGACTTTGACCAGCATAGCTTGAAATGAATCTCCAGCTTTAGACAAACAAAGTATTTATTACTGTATCTATGTGAATGGGGACATACCCATTATCGTCCTTAGGTATGCTACAACAATAACTTACTAAAAAAAAAAACATTGGTCATTAAACGAGAAAAAGAAACAAAAAAATCTATGTCAGGCAGTTTGCTCCTCGAAAATATTTTGTTAGGTTATTTTTTTTATTCATTTCACCCCGTGCAGTGCAGTAAAGTCATTAAGATGAAAGGGAGTCCTGAGTGTGAAAGAATGTGAAAAAGGTTGCTAAATAGGAAAGAACAATCTTATTAAAGAGAGAGAACAATAACATAACCGCAATTAAAAATACAAAATACCGATTGACATTGCATTTAAATGTTTGAAGATCAAATATCACTGGAAAGCAAGCATCCGGATGAGAGATTTACAAGCTGCAAGTGTAAGAAGTGAATCAGTTGGCATAGAACCTAGGGTAACATCTATTTCAATTATAAAATGAGCGGAACTATCTGCCAATCTAGTACTATGCATAAATTAATAACTTCGAGCTACCAAAGAGGAAATTCATGAAAACAATTACCCTGAGAGTATTTATAGAAAGGGAACAATGAAACTGCCTGACGGTGGAGGGAAACTGACCGAAGCAAAGATGTTTGTCCAGGACTAACATTGAAGATTATTCTTTGAACCTTATCAAGAATCTGTAAATACGTAACAGAGACACCAGTCCAATTGTGGCAACAATGTTCATTTTATGGACAAATGGAGGACTTATAGTGAGAAACCTATTTTTTTCACTCGATGGATTCTTATATATGTAGAGGTGGGGCAATAAATGTCAAAAAGATTTCCTGTTAGAATTCTCCATCGAAAAAAAGCTGAAGATCCAGGGACGCTCAATTTTTTTTTTTTATATAAATTTTTAATTTGGTTTGTATAGATATATATCTCAGCTGTATTTATGCATATTTCTCCATTTTTTTGTTTGTTTTTATAGCTATTGTCTTCAAATAATCCACTTTTTCCCAGCAGTAGATATTTTTAGGAGGGCTGATATGTTTTATTATCCCGGACTGAATATGACCCTGGAAGACAGATAATTTTTTCCCATTTCAGAATATTTTCACTTAAATATATTACTTCCAGTTTTAAATAAAAATGCATTTTTCGGGATTTATTTTCACAATTTTTCTAATAAAAGATATGCATCGGATATACTCAAATATAATGCGCGATTTTATGATCAGTTTTTACACAAAACGTAGAGGATGGCGGTATACACAGGTATCTATTTGTAGAGCTTAAAAACCATGCATTTTCGTTGTACTATACATAGCTAAATGTTTTCTGGATGAGTTAAAATCCATGCCAATAAAATCAGTGGCGCACTATACGTAATGTCCGAGGACACCTCGAGGCGTTGTACTAGCATGCTTGTCTCGCTAGAACAGTTACCACTGAGTAGTGAGTTCGATCCTCACTGAGTAACCTCTACTTTCGGTCTTGTGCCACATCTAAGCCACGCTTGGAAAATCACTATACATAATGTCCGATTATACACGATTACATATAGTATATCATATCTTGCAATACATGAACTCTTTTATGTCTACATTCACTAGATATCAGAGAACCAGATAAAGATCTGGGTCTCTGATATCTGAACTTTGACTTTTAGCTATCAAATATATTTCTGGATGTCTAAAATGCAATGTATTTATATTTGAGAATTTATATAATCGATTTTTTTAAATCTATGAACATGAAATTGCTGTATTTTTGTTCGAAACATTAAAACTGCCAAATAATAAATAATTTATTTTTATTTTATTATTTTTCTGGGCTTTGATGATAGAAGTGAAGGTTTAAATCTCAAAGCATTAAGAATTTTCCATAACCTTATTATTTGACCTCTATTTCCTCTCTTCGTGTTCAACCTCTTATTTTTAACTTCCTCTATTCTACCACTTTAACTCAAATATGACACCGTTTCCGCTTTTGCCTTCGCTTCTCCGATAGTATATTGAAGTATCTTGAGAACTGACAGACGTGTGTTAATCCTGTCCTGAATTACGAGAAGATCATGTCAAGGAAATCACTGAATATGAGCCGTTGTAGACATCTCCGACTCAGATTTTGCTAATCTTTTCACACAACGAAAACTCTTATCGCGATTTGTGAGTGGGATGTGTCTTGTTTGCGTCGGCTTGAGTTCGCTGGTAGTCGTGTAAATGTGAGAACGATCTGTGCCAAGCATTCGCAAACGGCACGCTATGCACGAACAAGAGAATATTCAATGGTTCCTGATAAACACTCGTGGCTTTTATTGAATTAGAATTTGCTTATTTCATGCGATTCGCAAGAAACGTTCCTGTACTGCGACGGAGAAATTTTTCACTATGCATTGTGGGAAATGGCAGGTGCGGTTACTAATTGCACGCAGGCGCAAAAATGCTTGTTAGTCAATTTGATGAGGCAGTTCGGGACGTGTGTGAACGCATGCGCGTTTACAGCTATTTTTTTCTTTTCTTTTTTTTTTTTTCAAAAATAGCATGCACTCAAAGTTGCGCTTCAGCAGAATTCTTTGTTGCTATCATAAAGCGAAAATGAAACAGAAATGTTGGCAAGTTCTGTAAACTAAGAAAGTTCGGTCAATTCGCATGAGATATACAATCATGCATACGGCTAGTATTTAATATTAAATAATATTTAGAAAAAAATATGGAGATAGTAACCTTATGAGATGAATGTCGAGAAGAGGAATATCTTGCTGGTACTCTATACGACAAATATAAAAACCTCTTTTCTACTTATCACAAGTCAGTAAATGGGCATAAATACATTGAAGATGTGGAATGACGTTAAATTATGGTAAATTTCAATTTTTACTCGAGGTTGTTGTGTTTATTTCGTATTATGGTAATGGTAATATAGGCCGATTCCTTATAAAGAAATATTCGATATTCATTGACCAAACAGGATATTCTACTGGTTAAACCGTTCTTCACTCACTGACCATCGCTTTGAGATCAAAGTGTAGTACCTGCCTTCGAGCGGACTACATTTTTACTCTCAATTATGTTTCTGTCTTCAGATAGAATACAACTAATAAATGAGGGATACCTAATCCCATGGATTTCAACCCTGCAGACGCACCTTCCCCATTGCACCAAAGAGGGGGTGAGGTCCGGTTGAGGAGACTGAACAAATTTTATCCTTAGCCTATGTGCACGCGCTTAAGCTTTACACTTGAAATTGGCCTAGTAAATAGCAAGAACATCATTTGTTCCCCGCATTTCTAATGCTATTGTAAATATTATACGTTTTCCCATAATGAATTATTCCGCTTTCATTAACAGTGGAGCTACTGAAGATATCGGTTAAAATTTATGAAATCTAACTCTTAATTTTTTTTTCTTATGAAAATAGCAATAGAAAGAGCGATAACAGTTAGTGGACGTGCAAAACCGCTTGTCCACTGTAATCTCTTTCCCGTATTAACGGGGGCTTCCTTCCTAACATTTCATTTGAATTAGTGTTAAACGTGGATATCTTGGTTATGTCAATATTTTTTTCTTCCAGTTATGCGTGCTATCCATTTTAGTTGCTGCAGTTGTTGAAAGTTCCCAAATGTTGTGGTTTCTGTAATTTAGTACAGTTCTTTCTTGGGGATTTTGCAGCGCCTGTCCACAGGGTTCTAAAAAAAAGGATGGTTCTCGCTAAGACCTAAATTCTTAATACGCCCGCAGCTACTTTTAACTATTGATCTGAGAATGCAGTTGTAATATAGCTGATAGTTTTGATATTTTAGAACGGGTTTGTCAAAATGCATGGCATCAATACGAAAGTTTTGAAAGGACGAGGCTATTTAAGAATATTATTCGAGATTTTAGTTTAATCTTGGTTTTCTAACATTTACGAAATTAGGTGAAACTACCACTAGCGCATCGTATTTTCAATCTCCTATCGTATATTTCGTATTCTTGATCTATTCACTCAGGTATTGGAACTTTTTTAGTATTTACTAATTCCATATCCTGAATTCTCAGGGGGATTCAAGCTATGTATCATTATTCCTTTTATACAAATTCCACATTGCAGCTTCTATTTTAGAAAGATTTATCTTGAGTCCTATGTCTTGCAACACTTAGTAAAAGACGTTAATTTTTTTGTTTAAGAACATGCCAAATATGAATACTTATATCATATTCATATCTACCCTATTTACATTGGCTTTGTGAGATGACTTTTTGGGTAAAGCGTAAATATATCCTTCTCCCTCCGATTATGGTCGTCCATTCAATCATCGACTTTCAGCTTCATATGATGGATATTAGAATCGTCTACGGTTCTACCTTAAATGCTATGGCGTTGTAATGTAATTTGTATCTCTTAGTGAAGTTTTTACTTTTGCTATCTCTCTTAATTCCCGTCGTGCCAACCATTCACACAAGCTCGTCAGGTAGGTTATTCGCTGCGTACCTAAATCGTCTTTCCTAATTATGTACCCTAGAAATGTCTCTTTCTAATGCTACATATAAATGTCGTTTATATTTTCATTTTCTGTAAAGCTCCGTCTTTTCACACATGTTCATTTCATAAGATTCTCAGCATCCTTCTGTAGAACCACATTAATTTTGTCTTAGTTTTCTTTGTCTATTATGAAAATTCACAACATTCACTTTTCACCTCTATAATGTCCTTTATTCAGCGCATATTATCATAGTAGCCTTGAATGTACAACAAATAAGTATAAAGCATTTGATATCTTCAGACATAATCTTAGCATTCACAGCAATTTGATATTGGTGTTTATCATCGTATACGATGCGCCACCACCTACTGACTGTTGCATTTAGTGCCAGGGCAGATTTCCAACCTCATCGTATCGCAAGCAATGCAGCCAACTAAGTAGTGATTTCGTCGCGAGATTTGTTGTTCTCTTCGATAAGAGACTGAAATCAACCAATATACGACGCTTAACTTGGTTGAATACATTTTTCTATAAAAATCATTGTCAATTTGTATAAATGGTATATTAAAGATTATGATATTATAAAGACGGATAAGACTTTTCAAATATCCGAAACCAGGTACAACTAATACTTAATGGCAGAGCACAACTGGTTTTCATGGGAGAAGAAATTTGATTTAAAGTACATAGTTCAGGTTCGGGTAATCACATACGGCTGAAATATATGCATTTTCCCAGTGGCGCAAGTAGCTTCAGTTTGATTTCCTGAATAACAAAACTTGTAAAAGTAACGCTACACAGCCTACCAATAAACGTGCCCCATTTGCTTGATTTGTGCCAGAATTGAATACGCATGTTTATATATATATATATAATGTACTTATTTAAAAAAAAATATAATTCCTTCGCTACGATACGATCTCATGTTTAAAAAAAAAAGAGCTGAAAACTTCAATTATTAAAATAAAATTGAATTAAAGTATCAAGATGTGTTTCATCTTCAAGCAAAATTTTTTAACTATACAGAACATCGGATTATTTACCTAACGAGTTCTTTCCTATTTTATATATAATTGCAAATTATATATATATATATATAAAAATAAAGGCAGGAACAACGACACAATCAGATCTCGCATGATGATAGAAATAAGCAATGTAGTAAGTATGTCCGCCAGACAATTTTTTTTACTAAGCTTCGCTCTGTCGAAAAGACCATGCGTAGGTCTGTGATTACAGCTTACACAGCATAGACAGGTTTAGTCCGGAGAGTAGATCAGTATTAAACCTTAATGGAAAAAAATATCAGTATTTCATGATGTCTGACACTTGATAATATCATATTTTAAAACAAAATGAATAAATTTCCTTGGGGATGTAAATGTAGCGTCAGCTTCGAGAAAATATTTTCGCTAATGCGTTGAATCACACAATATTCATTGAAACTTCTTACTGAATATATATCTTGATAGTATTGGTTATAAACACACCACAAATATATAATATATATATATATATATATATATATATATATATATATATATATATATATATATATATACCGGGTGTAACAACAAAATTGTCTATATCGATTAATAGCATGGGGTAATTGTACATCCCACAAAATGTTTCATATCTAAATCCACTGAACGAATTGTCCTTCTTTTCCCATGTTTTCAGATAATAAATTTAGCCATCTTGAATCCATTTATCATGAGAATTACTGAAAAAAAAAAACCCTTGAAGTTATTAATCGAGAAAAAGAACAGGTTAAAACCGGTCGGTGTCAACACCACTGTCTTACCAACGGAGCATTGATAAGAGCAAAAAGTTCATACAACCTTCAGAAATGGTACCAACATTCATAGTCTGGCTTCCATCTTCAAAGTCCACTTAGTAACCATCACGTTTAAAGGAGAGGGAGCAGTAGAGAGGAAAACTGCATTAGGAGGTCACAGCAGCCAGAAGGATCATTTCAACTCAGAGTTAAATACATTTTATAGTTCAAATTAGAGTTCAATAGTCATATAAATTCCAGTAAGATAAATTTAATCTTTTCTAAAATACAACGGTTCAAAGTTTTAATATAACAATCGGACAAATTTGCTGTTGCATCATATGGACAATTTTCCTGTTACATCGCATATATGTATATATGTATCGAAATGATGAAAAGTCAAACTCCTAAGTAATGGGTTTTGGAGCGATCGGGGATTACTGATTGACTTTTAAGGCTTATGCACATTTTATGAGATATAAGCCGTAATTCGAAATCTGATGTCCGATTCCTCAATCCGAACCGCAATCACCACGTGGATATCTTATATATGCTAAGACTATTTAATTCTCGAAATGAAAACACGTCACTTAGATTTTCCATTTCGTCAATCAATAACACACACGCGGATATGTGTTTGTGTGTGTGTATATATATATATATATATATATATATATATATATATATATATATATATATATATATATATATATATATATATATATTTTATATATATATATATATATATATATATATATATATATATATATAACCAATAATGTAAGACTCTTCTGTAAATTGAATCGAGTTTTCTCAGTCACTGTGTTTAGTTTATCTAAAAATAAATACGCTTAAATTCGCCTTCATCTCTGCCGTGCGACACCGTCTTAAGAGTAGAATCTTCAACTGACGCAGATTCAGCCGGGTTTCGATCCTAGTTAGAGGCAGCCGGACGTCTATCCAAACTGATGAGCTGTGATACAGCCAAACAGTCTGTATGGATATATATAGGAGAGCGAAAGTTAGAGTGGTCTGCAAAATTAGGTATGCCGTATTATCCCACTAATATATATTATAATAGTGGTTTTAGAAATCAGTTAATTCATTAAAATCTTTTTCAATATTTTTCTTTTCATAATTTTTTTTAATTACATGACATGTATTATAAGTTTTATTTTAAATAAATAAATAAATAGATAAATAATAATTTTTTTTAAGGCAAAGATAAGTGGGTGAATAACGGGGGTAAACAATTTAAATATTTGACGGGTTGATATGTTTATTGATATGTTCGTATAACCAATACAATATATTTTATGAGGAGTTTTCTTTTTCTGCTGTATATCTACTTTTGCACAACATGTGTGTGTGTGTGTGTGTGTGTGTGTGTGTGTGTGAGAGAGAGAGAGAGAGTTGGGGTTAGTAAAACAGTTATGGACTGAAAACTGGAATTGTTATGCCAGTTCCTACCAAAATCTGTTATATTTACTTAGCAGCAATATCATCAGGAAAGACAGGAATCCATTCCCCCACCTCTCTGTAAATCAATAAGGTAGACTATCCGCTTGCAAATAGACTGTTTTTATCTAAATGAAACCATCTTCATCAATTTCGTTGCATATACCTGTTTATATGCACCTATGAAGGAGGCTATAATTGGGAAAGAGGAAATGACATGTCGTCACAAGATTATCAACAAAAATATTTTCTAGTGTCTACATTCAGACATTAGGCAATTTTTATTTAAATTTTTAACTGAAACCTGAAAAATGGTGCATCATATGCCATAAATATGCATAACACTTAAGAAAGAACATTGGTTGCTTCTTAACTAAACTTGATTAAACCAAAAATTGCTTTCTGAATGCAGTAAGAATAAACAGATTTACTCAGTAGAAAAATGTACGTCCACCATTGATGCATTACCAACTGTAAACAGCATTGAAGTTACGGAAATCAATGGTCAACATTATCGGCACAGCAGATTGGAGACGAACGCTAAGACAAAATAGTTATCAGAAGAGACAGAAGTAATTTTCCGAAAAGGTCCTAAAGATCCGAGATTCCTGTGGCATACATGAGCATTATTAATATTGCCACTTATTCTGAGTAAACATCTGCTTTTGATGAAGTTCATATATCTGTCTTTTACCTCAAGCTAAAATGTTGTATACTTAGAATATTAGCGGAATAATGATAAATTCATATTTAAATGTCATAGACACATTTTTACACGTACGCAATGTTGGTATTTACGGAAGAAGCTTTCGAATAATCATGAAATATATATATATATATATATATATATATATATATATATATATAATAAATAGCAAATAAAAATAAAAAATAAATATTAAAAACGTATACATGTTTAAAACGGAGCATAAGCCAACTGACGTCATGATATTTTATCGAACGCGTAACTCGCAAAAACAGAAAAAGTGAATAACAGTATTTCAAGCAAAGCAAATGCAACCTGAAAATTGTTTATGAAAGTTGAAAATTTTCAAATCTTTATAATATTTACAGGGGCTCGATTCTAATGTAAAATAATGCTTTAGAATCGAGAAAAATTCAATAAAATATAATTAAATTGTTTCCAAGTTCAGTGATTATATTGAATATATTGCTAGGAAAACGTGTTCAGTGTCGTGTAAGACAATTTTCTTTCTCACCAGAATCTATCCTTCACACTTATAAATCTACCATTCTTCCGTGCATTTTATATTGCTGCTATATCTGGTGTGATCTGTTATTCGTGCTATATATCTCGATATTACATTATTCTCGATGAAGTGCAAAAATGTCTTCTCATGTAATCGATCCTGAACTGGCATCTAGACTTCACTTACTTTCCTACCGTCGTGATGTGGTTTCCATTTAACTTTATCTTTTGGCTTGATCAAGGCGTACTATCAATTCCCTGTCAAAAAAAAGCGATATACCAAAACCTACTATTACCACACCTTTCATTTTATTTGAGTTCACGAGAATAACATTTGTTTAGAGAAACGCAGTCCAGTATTTTCAAAGGTTGATAGACGAAATATTTCGAGGTTTATATTTAACTTTCACATACATCGACGATTAATAAGAAGAAATATGGACAAACATATCGATCCTCTCTAAGATTATTTTGAACGCCTGCAGCAAATTTGGACTGAAAATTAATGTCGATAAATGTTTTAAACCCCCCCCCCCAAAAAAAAAAAAACGTTCATTTTTTTGGACACGCAATAGACGAAACAAAAATATCACCTCTACCTGAGAAGATAGCTATTATAAAAAAATAAAATCTCACAACTAGAGTGAACTCGTCAAATTCTAAAGTTTATTAGCATAATACATTACTATCGAAGATTTTTTTGCCATATTTTAAAGTTAGTCCCATTGACAGACATTAAAATTCACTCAGAAAAAGCATGCAAACGTTATATTCTTAGGTCCTGCATTAGATGCTTGTCATGAAACAAAACAGGCCTGGTGAACTTCGTAAATCTAAATTACTACAGTGTTAACAACAAATACCTCACCGAATGCTATTGGTGCCGTTTTGCAGCAAAATATTAACGGAGAAAACAAAACTATATCCTTCTCTCTCAAGCTGAAATCCTCACAAATGAAATACAGCACATTTCCGAGCGAACATCTCGCTATCAGTTTACCAATCCGACATTTCCGTTATATTATAGAGGGACACAAATTCAAGGCTGATGCAATGGAATAACCAGTCAACCCCATGAATGATTACACTATAGGTATTAAGTACCTAAACGATAGACTGCAGGAAGAGTGAGAGCGAGATGAGGCAAGCACGTCCAACCTTCCAATTAGTGGCATTCACTACTAGATTTATGTGTATAACTGTACCGTCTTCATATTGTACTGGTTGTGTACAATAAACCTTTCTTCTATTATCCACCTGCTGTTAAGAATTTATTCCCTTAGCACGGTATATAACAAAGGCATTTACTGAACATAAGCCGCTTACTTCCTCTACAACAATCCCAACAAAGTTCGCCACGTGAAAAAAGACTATATTTCACAATTTACTTCGGACCTACAAAATATAATACTTGAAGAAAATCAAATAAACATAGTGAAGTTTGCTTAGAACTATTCACATTTCATTTCTTATTTAGTAGTATGCACAAATTCATGCGAGCGAGGTACCTGTGTTGCGTGTATAAAATATTTTGATGATTTTTGTAAGCTCCTGGAAGATATGACCTGCTAAAAATTTTCTTTGGGCTTGTGTAATTTCCAATTAAAAATAAGGTATAAAATTCGAACACGGAAATATGAACAAATCCATTGAAATGACATTTTACAAGAGTTTTTCTCTTGTTAAATGTCCTAGATGTAACCGTATGTTCTCTTGTAATAGTTTCTGTTATCGCCAGTGGAAATCTTTTCCGGTTTTGTGTTTTCCTTCCTCCTACAACTTTCACAAATTTAAATTCAACGTTGATCGCTATCTTCTGTCTTCTTGGCAATAAAATATCCAGTAACATGAGAACGATACTTGCATGTAACAAATGTATATAATAACGATAAAA
The DNA here is from genome assembly GCA_964036315.1 of Acanthosepion esculentum. NCBI lineage: Eukaryota > Metazoa > Mollusca > Cephalopoda > Sepiida > Sepiidae > Acanthosepion > Acanthosepion esculentum. Next base: position 40,200,729 of record OZ038477.1, read on the forward strand.
TGAACTCCAAATAGGAAACCTAATTCTATTATAACATATGCAAAACTCATGAGACTCTTTCAATGTAGGATGTGTGAATGGTAAATATATTCAACACATGCTGATTTCTTAGTAATCTTGATATCAATCAACAACCTGTGAGATCACCATAAACCATAAAAGCAAATACCAAGTTTTAAAAGTATTTGAATTTGTGAAAGACGGCAAGGCGACCTAATCTCGTATCATGAAAATGGCGAGAAATTTGGTTGAAAGCACTAGATATACACGCACAAGATCTACAGATACTAGGCAAAGAATATATGCTCTCTTTTATGCAAAATGCTAAATTAACTTAATGTTTTGCCCAAACAATCACGACGCTCTCATTCCTTGACTTGACACATGTTGAAATGTGCCATCTTTCAAATATCCATCATCACCTTGCATACTACTAAAATGCCATAAATATAAGAAAGATATTAGTAGACAATGACAAATAACTACACAGAACGCATAAAAAGAAATGCTCAAAATTCTCGAAGCCGTTATTTTACAAAAGAACCAACGCCTGTATTGGTTTTATTACAATCCTGATAGTTATCGACAACATTAACAAACCAGAACATGGTATAAAACGATAAACAAAAGGTGTAGAGAAAGAACAGAACTTCAAAAACTTTGAACACTACGGTAATCATTCTTTCGTGTCCATTCAAATAAAATCAGGAAAATAGAAGATATTTGTTCTACAAAACCAATAAATATCTTCCACGACAGAAAACAATGCCTTAAAGTTTGTATAAAATATTTACTATTAAGATTTAATAAAGAATTGAATAAACTGGAGCAAAAACGTTAGTTGCTAGGAAAGTGGGTTCACTGTTTTGTGCTAGGCAATTTTTCACAGTAGAATCTTTCTTAAGTATTTATAAGGTTACCATTCGTCCTTGCATTGAATGTTGCTTCAATATCTGGTCTTGTGATCCTGTTATATATTTAGATATTCTTGATAAAATCCAAAGAAAAATATGCAATTCAATTGGTACTGACCTGGCAACTCGGCTTCAGTCCATTTCCCACTGCTGTAACATAGCTTCCTTGTTACATTTATATAAATACTTCAATGGTAATTGTTCTGATGAACTTTATTCTATGAGTGTGGGTTTGGTGGAATGATTCTCGTTAATTGCTAAGTCCAGCATTAATTTAATTCAGTTAACTGATGTTTCTGCTACGATTAATGATTGCGTTTTTTTTTTTATTATTACTAACACTATTTTATTTAATTCCTTGTATATAAGGTTGTAATTAATGTAAATATTATTTGAGGTTTCATTTTTAAAAATTGTTACCACTCTAAATACAACATGTATATGAGAAATGGTTTCATCTATTAAAATGTATAGATGGGAAATGTTTTCATTTTTAAAAATTGTTACTACCTCACAAACAACATCTACATATAGGAAATGGTTGTGACTTCGTAGAGATTTAAGGCCTTATGGTGGCTGTGGATGAATGGTAAGTGGGAGTGTGTTGTTTTTGAGTAAGGAATCCTGTGGTTGTTTTGGGTCAGTAATTGTGGCTAACTAAATTTAAGATTAAAGACCAACCTTCCGCAATCCCACACTTTTTGCCTTGTGTCACATTTTTCTATTATCAAAATAAATATTAATTTCTTCAATGGTACCTACCGTTTAGAAATTTAATTAAAGTAAGAGATAAGAGGCAGGGTCTCCTTATGTTACAGTTGAAATCAAGATATATACCTAAGTTCAATGTTAACAGTTTCTTCTATCGCACTTTTCACATGTGGAACACTTTTCTAGCGCCTTGCTTCCCAATCGTGTTTGATCTTCAAAAATCCATATCCAATATCAATCGTTATGCCTGTCTTCATTATTCTTGGTCTTTTATTGTTCTCTCTCTTCAGTACTGTTTCTTTTTATCTCAAATTATCTAAAACCCAGTAATCACTCACATCTTAGTTGCTTTATTGCCTTGTTTGGGTTAAAATTATTAGAAAATCTCTCTCTCTCTCTCTCTATATATATATATATATTATATATATATATATATATATATATATATTGGCGTGGCAATAAATAATCACCCTTTCCTCCCGCAATGCCAAGAATCGTCGAGACATTTTTACATGCATTAAGATGAAACGGTGCGTAAAGAACATTCTGTTTTCTGAACTCACTCTCTCTCTCTCTCTCTCTCATTTATAAACACAGCCGCCATATTTCTACTTTGGTGGGCTGCCATTTGAAGAAGCAGACGTCAGAAGAGAAGAAATACAATTGCTTTCGGCAGAAACATGGCTTTATGTTTTAAATCCACGACCAACTTTGAAGAGTTCTAGCAGAAAGCAGCCGCGGTTGTTCATATTTGTACACTCAAATGCATCAATGGATTTTCCGGTTTATTTTTGTGACATTTAAATAGTCAATTGCAAACACTGAACGCAAATGGAATAAGTTAAAGATTAAATATAAAAAAGACCCATAACAATGGAACAAAATGGAACGAAAAGAAAACAATTTAAAAACTCGCTTAGATTGTGGATATGAATTGAAATAATGAGTTATTTTGAGGGAATAAACATGAGAATACTTTTGGACAAAGGAGAATGAACGAACATCTGATAGACTGGCAAAAATCGACCAAAATATTAATGAAAGGAAAGAAATAAGAGAAACATGGTGAATATATATATATATATATATATATATATATATATATATATATATCCGTGAAGGTTAACATCCTGAAAAAACATATATTGCAGCGAACTGATGTAAAATGGTAGCATACCCACGTTTATCTCGCGAAAATAAGGGTAGCATACCCACGTTTATCTCGCGAAAATAAGGGTAGCATACCCACGTTTATCTCGCGAAAATAAGGGTAGCATACCCACGTTTATCTCGCGAAAATAAGGGTAGCATACCCACGTTTATCTCGCGAAAATAAGGGTAGCATACCCACGTTTATCTCGCGAAAATAAGGGTAGCATACCCACGTTTATCTCGCGAAAATAAGGGTAGCATACCCACGTTTATCTCGCGAAAATAAGGGTAGCATACCCACGTTTATCTCGCGAAAATAAGGGTAGCATACCCACGTTTATCTCGCGAAAATAAGGGTAGCATACCCACGTTTATCTCGCGAAAATAAGGTAACTACATGTTTGGGCAATTGTCAAACCCTTCGTGATGAAACCGCACTGAACTCTTCTGTGCGCTGATCAGGGTGGTGAAATATGTAAGCCATTGGTTGGCCAGGCGCCTCTCTTCGAGGCCATAATGACAAGATGCACAGAGATACAGGACTGGGCTGGCTGCAGTAGTAGTCGTATGTTTGTTAACTTATATAAACATATACCATGTAAAGTATGTAGATATAATTGATTCATATATATATATATATATATATATATATATATATATATATATATATATATAGTGTGTGTAGTATCAGTGGTTAATATACACATACATATGTATACATATATCTAAAATATATAAATATATATATATGCATACATACGTACACACATATATATGTATAAAAATAATTCCAAGAGGATTGAATCCAGGTAGAACTCAATGTCCAGGACAGAGTAAGGATATAATAAAAAGGCTTAAACTCTAATATTCCATGGTCATAATTTATTCCACTGGAATCGTAAATACGATACAATTCATCAGACCTACAAATTCAAAAAGAAAACAGAAAAAAAATCTCCGGGAATAAAAAATAAAATTTAGTGAGAGTGTATGTATGAGAGTGTGGGACGAATGCTAGAGTAAATGAAAGCTATAGGGAGGGGTAACAGACGAGAGAGGACAGGAAGGTCTAAAGATGAAGCGGGGATTAAAATTTAACAGAGAGAAGTTTTAAAGAGGGGAGTCAAAGACGGTTTAAGTGAAAGATATACGAATATTCTAAGATTTCTTATACATGAAAGATACATCGGAAAAAAAGTATACATTTTGTGGTGACATACACACACAATAGACGATATAATCTTAAAGATCAGAAGATGAGAGAGGGAGAGGAACATAAAAAGTGTGGGGGAGATGGGATGTTGGAACTAAAACCGAAGGGCATTTATAAAAGGATCGCTGTGTAATCAAGAAAATTTGACAAAAGTAATATAGACTACAGATTACAAATCTAATATAAACATAAAAAAAACGAGTATCTAATCTAGCAAGGACCTATATTTCTATGTTCAAAAACACATACGTATACACACATACACAACAATATATTTATATTTACACGTACATACATACATATAGGCGTGTACACACACACACACACATATATATATATATACACATACACACATCCATACACATCCACGCCTACATATATATATATACATTTACACACATATATACACACGGACATATACATACGTGCACATAAACATATATATATATATATAAAACCTTACACATCTCCATACAATTATATACACAGCCATCTAAACAAATAAACAATGTATCCCTCTATCTATCCGTCTAACTATACATACATACGTACATATACACCCATATACAGATATATATGTATACATACATACCTACCTAAACACACACACACACACACATATATATATATATATATATATATGAAACACAGAACAAACGTTCATACAGTGTTTATTACAATGACTTACGCAGACATTGGGAGTGGGTTCTTTACACGTTTTTTGCTTTCTTTTACGTTTATATGAACTTTTCTCCTTAGTTTTATAGGGACAAATGTTCATATAAACGTATGTCTGGAAATCCTTTGTTGTTGAGTTTATAGTAGATGGCGCTGTATTGCCCTGGAGACTAGGTTACATTTGTTATTCGTGTATATTTGCCGTCAATATTTAACATATGTAGTAGTGAGTTAACTGAGAAGTATTCTGTTTAACAATGACAGAATATTCATATCGGGATCAAGCAGATATGACTTTATATACGATCGGGTGAATGATGAATCCCGCGAGGTTGCACGGCTGTATCGGATTTCGTTTTCAGAGCGAAGGCAGCCGAGACATCCAATTACTGCTTATCGTCGCATTGCTGAGATAGGATCCATGGCACCAGAAATTATGGATCAAGAGTGACCGAGATCCGCTCGTACGCCTGCCTGCGAAGAACATATTCTACAGAATGTTTGGGACACCTCGAGGCGTTGTAGTGGTTAGCAAGTGTGTCTCGCCAGAACAGTTACGAATAGTGAGTTCGATCCTCAAAGGGTGCCCCCCCACTTTCGGCCTTGTGTCATATCTAAGCTACGCTTGATAAAAAAAACTATTCTATAGAATGTCGGAGATGATCCAATCATCTGCACACATCAAGTGATACACCTGATAGTACCCATCTGCACACATCAAGTTATACACCTGATTGTACCTCATGGAGGGTACTTCAAGAGCAGCTAGTGTAGTCGTATCATTTACAACATGTAAAGGGTTTTTCGCCCTCTGATCAGTCACCACTGAGAGGTTTTGCCGATTGTTTATTGCTCAAACTAGTGATGCGTTGTTTGTCTCTTCATTCATGTTTACGGATGCGGCAACATTTGGAAGGGATGGAATAACAAATATACACAACCAACATTTGTGGGTGGATTGGAATCCCTTTTGTATAATTCAGGCTAGACACCAGTATCAGTTTACGATTAATGTGTGGGCTGGGATTGTAGGGGACTGGTAAGTACATATGGTTTCCCAGTATGTCTTACTTGAGCTGATCGTAGGGACTTTATTTCGAACAAATTTTCAGGCCTGCTCAAGGATGTGCCCACACTAATTCGAAGACGCATGTGGGTCTCCAGCATATGTTAGTCACATTGTTCACTATGCAATTGTTGATATATACCATGAAAGATGGATAATTAGGGAAAAACTTCTTCCATGACCTGCACATACCGCCGAGCTAAATCTTTTGGATTTTTATTTGTGGGGACACCTTAAATAATGTGTTTATGCAGGAGAGATTAATAATACGGAAACGCTTTATCAACGTGTCGTGAGGGCATGGGAAACCATTAGACACCGTGTAGGAGTATTTGAAATTACTCGCCAGTCAATGATCCGTGTGGTACATGCGTGTGTAGATGTATTTTGAAAATTTGTTTTGTTTTGCTGTGTTGAGGTAAAACTATGGCCTTTGGAGATATGCTTATGTGTATTTTTTTAGCTTTTTTGGTGTCAGTAATCACCCCCCCACCATTGTTCGTAATTGTATTTTCTATTTATTTCATTTAACAGTGTCTACCATAAACTTTGAACTTAATAACTCAAAAATTAAGGATTTGTAGACATATGTTTATATGGAGTTTGTTTTTGTGAGAGGAACCAGACTACAAATTTGTAAAAGTATTTCTGATACACCATATATATATATATATATATATATATATATATATATATATATGAGTCTTAAAGCGTGCTATATTTATGGGATAAAGTGCTCAATATCAGAGATAGAGCGTATGTGAACATTGAAATCAACACTCAGAGGCGACAAGCTGTTTCATTTGTTTCATGCTAAACGCAATTGTCAGGCCACAATGTTCACTATATATATATATATATATATATATATATATATATATATATATATAACCTCTCCAAGTTTAATTTATAAATTAAGCAATGTAATAGATTAACAAAAGTAACTAATCATAAAATGATTGTAATATACATTGGCGAAATTATATGGATAAATAAAGTTTCGGCGTTATCTTAGCGCAGATCATAGCAACACCAGCACAGTTCTTTTTTTTATTAATTTCTTTCAAGAAAGACACGATGGAACAATGGATAGCGGCTCGGATTTGGGAATCAGAGAGCCAAGTTCGAATTCCCGCTCAGCAAATAGCGAGAACAGACTAGAAGGAAAAGTTTTAATTCAAGCCAGACTGGTAAAAGTTTGAGCCCGTCAGGCTATATTGCCAGGGAAGCACCACAGTTTTTTGTGGGTGCAGTACAAGTGGTGTTTCTATTACCCTGATGGGTTATCGTATTACAGATTGTAATTAAATCGAAATAATTCAGGATTTTACTTAAATGAAGCACTTTGTGTTTCCTTTTATTCTATCTAAGTCACTAGTATTAATACATGTGCATTTTGATATATTCTCTCTGGATGTCTTTTGAGCTGTATTTGACCGTTGGTAAGTTAACAATTGTAAAGCGAAATTAAGGATAACCGGAACGATATCCCCGCCCTCGCAAAATGTATAATTAAGGGAAGAGGATAAATGCAAATATTTTGACTATAAATGGGAGCAATGAATATGAAAGAGCAATAAAAACGAAAGTAACTAAATAAAATAAAACGATTAACATTAAATTGATGAAGATTAAATGAAAGATTATAGAAAATTGGAAAGAAGGGAACATCTCATGAAAGACAAAAGAAATTGAAGCAATAAATAAAACAGATGAATTAAAGAAGTAATTCCTAAATTTAAAAAACGGATGGTAAAACAAAAATGGAATAAACAGGGTAAATAAGGATTAAAAGAAAGAGAGATAGTTAAAAAATGAGAATTTTAATGATGAAAAGAAACGCATTTTTGTTTATATTATAATATAGATAGAACGAAATAGCTGAAAAATTGGAAAAAAATAATTAACTCGAGGACAAGGGAAAGAATGGAAGAAAGAAGATTTTTTTTTTTAGAAAGAGTTAAATAATAAAAAAAACAAGAAATCATCAAAGGATAAAAGAAAAATGAATTGAAGAAGGATAAAGCAATCTGAAAAAAAAACCGTCAATATTAAGAAACTATAGATCAGAAGATAATGGTGACAATTAACAAGATGAAAAGCAAAGACACATTTAATAAAGAAAGAAAAGAAAGAATAGAAAGAGAAAAGACAGAAAGCAAAGGAAGAAATTTATTAACGCAAAACAAAAATGATAATGTCAGCCAGACAAAGTAACTGAGTTGATAAAACCAGATTTGTGCTTGAGGCGGTTATGTAGTCCTCGCTCTTCCGAGTAAGCAGTTTTTAAGCTGATGTTGATCTTTAAGACAGGGGAATGTAAATAAATCTTTCTTCAGTTTCTGGGGCTTAATCTTTTCAGTTGTGTGCTAAACTAAACTTTATAAAGATCACCGAAACTGGACACTTTATCAAATTCGTCACAAAAACAATTACTATAGTTTTCAAATTTATACTCGATGGGCGCTCGATATATGTGGATTTTTGTAATACTAAACTATTTAAATATCATTAAATGATTGTATGCAAGGAATCAAACTCACTCAGAGAGAACTTAATGAAAGAACAGGCCATGGCGACATGAAATGAAATAAAGAGCAACAGACAAAATAAAAAAGAAAGGAAAGCATCAAACATCATTTCGATAAAAAAAGAAAAATATAATCATTAGTAAAATAGTTCCAACCAAATAATAAATTTAAGGAACAAACGTTGTCTGAATAAACAAAATTTCAAACCATGTAAATAAATAAAAAAAGCAGTAATGGCTATTTACATATTTAAATAAGAATGTGAGAAAAAAAGAAAGAAGGGAATCGTTATTCGCGTGTTTGAAGCAATATTGTCATCAAAAGATAAAAAAGCATACTTTGAGGGAAAATAAAAAAGTGTCATGAAACGTCCGACTTTCAAAGGGAGATAATCGAAACGAATATCTTGGTGTGAAAAACGGGTAATTACTTTCTTTATCAACACAAACCGATTCAGTCTATTCCAAATGTATTAGCAGCCCTGCGAAAATTTATGTTCAAAGTTCAAGTGTTTGTTAAAAGGAAAGTGAATATATTGGCTTGATAAATTTATTGCCTAAATAAAGAAGGAAAAAACTTAAAAAAGATCATGCCATTAAGATAAACCAAAATGATAAGATTATTGAAATTCTAGTTCATTATCATTCCTTTACGCAATGTTCTATAGAATGAGAATTCTGTTCAAATATCCCTTAATGTTTACTTGAATTAGAACTAAAATGCATTGTGAAGCACGCCACAAAGAACAGTTTAATCTGCTAGGTAAGCGTGAATTATTTGGGGGCGGCTATTAGAATAATAGTGAAATTATTCTGGGCGCAAACCGTCAGCATAGGAATACTAAAAAGAAATTCAGTAGCTGCTCACAAATAGAAAGGGGCGTAAGATAAGGATGTGACTTCTCACCAGACTTATTCAAACCTTTCAGTGAAGCAATCCTGAGAGAGGAGTTCTAGTTAGATTCATTACTGGCGACCACGATCTTACGAACATTAGATATACAGAAAACCCAGTGATCATAGCAAACACAGAGAGGAAACTATAGAAACTCCCAGGAGAAACTAGTAAATAAAAGCGAGAAAACTAACCATCAATTGTAAGATGACAGAATATATTGCGAGCAAAGGAAACTGCTCAACATTACAAATCGCAGAAATGTTGTTCTACAGAAGGATACTTTGAATACCGTGAACTGAATGCTTAGAAATTTTGACACTCACAGGTTAAATTGAAGGCAAGAGTAACAGCGGAATGCGACGAAGGCAACAAGAACAATGGAAAGGCAAAATTCACTAAGATCTACAAAATACAGGAAATTGTGTCGAGCCATAATCGCCTCCGTCCTGCAGGCACACAGTAGGAGATAAAGGCTATTTTATAACAGGGTCTGTCTTATAGGACATCATTTTGAAAGCCTCTTCAATACAGCAGTCTTCTTTCGAAAATTATATGAAGACGGGTAACACTTTTTTTTAATTAAAAATGCAACATCAAAATAGGTTTCACGGCGTTTCGGCCATTGTAATCTCCAGCCTTCTTCAGATGTGTATCTTCGTACTCAGTAATCGTTTTGGAAATGATCGCTTTATTCAGTCAAGTGTTCGCATTCTATGTTTATACAGATGGAGTAAAGGGGTTGATAAAGTATATGACTTCCTGATACTTGTGTGTTCAATCACAGTGTCTGGTAGTTCTATTTACTTGCCGAGTGAAAGAAACTGAATAAGAATGGTAAATATTAACTGATATGAAGTTAAAACTTCCGAAAAGTCTCTGGATTTCAACGGTAATCTCCTGAAGAGGACCGAGCATAATACAACCGAAACTTTATGAATATAACAAGAACGATGTACACACTGTTCCGAAAAATGAAAAGTATTAATAAATATTGCTCATAAATTTATTCGGCTATAAATTTTAAAAAGAAATAGACATGGGAAATATTAATTCAGTTACAGTTTCATAATATAGATATTTTCAATTTAATTACAATTTTTAAAAAATATAAAAGGTTATTTCGATATTTCCTATATCGGCAGCTGCGCACATGCGCATAAAGTGTGACGCAATGTAAGACTATGACAATAGAAATATTTGGAAAACTATATTGTTGTTTGTGTAGAAATTATAGGATAATTATTAGGAGAAAATTATTTGTGACTCGAATTATTATTGAGAAGCCTGGATGTAAGCAAGATTTAAAGAAGTAATAATGAAATAAATACAAAAATAAAATTATTATCGTTGTTCTTATCTATTTATCTAGATAGAGAGATCTGAACGAACTGAAATATTGTTGTGAAGTAGGACTCCGCATATGTTTTGATGTTCCCTGCTACTGTGAAAAAAACTACTTCCAATTAATAGTAGGATTTGAGGAGTAGTTGATTTCCTCAATTTTTTCCGCTCTATGTATGAGCATTTGATAAACGACTTCTTTGTTGTCCTCTACCAAGTCTTCTGCTCCTTCGATACACATTCGAACTCTGGCCTTCTTAACTTGGCTATTTTGCACAAAACCAACATGATAGATAGATAGATAGATAGATGAGGTTTTGTACGGTAGCTAAATGGTTTTGCATTCCAGAAATTTGCAAGTAGTAAATAACAATCATTTCACCTCAAGCAATGGGTTACTGGGAGTGGAAGAAAATGAGAAGACGTTTGTGTGGAGAAGGGACAATGAAGTCTACATAGACAATCAGGTCGTACGTTTAAATTTATGCGGTCAAGGTACCAAGAGAAGTGCGCATTAGAACAACTTTCATTTAAATACTTAGAGAAAAGACAGAGGGAAGCCAAGTTATTTCGGGTCATATCTAAAATGTAATTCAACTGATGGAATTATGGAATGTAACGGATCAGAACAGTTTCCATGACAACAGAGTGGGGATAGGCTTGCGTCGTTGAGTCTGTTGATAATGGGTAATAGGACTGAAAATAATTTATCACCTCCAAGACAGCGTAACATTTTTTAATTCAGTTGAATCTCTGAAGGAAAACATTAGGCAACTGGAGACAAACTAGCTGCAATAGTCCAGTCTGGCCTGAGTTAGATCAGACAGATAGAACCAGATATAATGAGTTCACCATGTTGCATGAATTGTACATAGATCTAAGGTAATGTAAACAGGAAAGAAATAATGATATAAAGCTTGTATGGTGTCATTGCCTAGACATTAAATAAAACTCAACATTCTAAGCTTCATGGAACCTAAACTTGGGTGATGAGAGCTATAATTAACATCTATTGGAGACAACAACATTCTAAATCACAGACTTATGGACCAATGATATTTCTATAATCTTACGCGAACACAAAATGCGTTTTGCAGAACACTGTTGGCGAACCAAATTATAACTCATGTGTGATGTACTGAACTGGACACCAAAAGCAAGACAAGTTGGTTGCCCAACATTGATCTGCTATGTTATGAAAAAATGTTTCCCTAATGATATTCCAATCTTGATGCAGGACCGTGATGGTTGGTGTGATAGTTTCATGAATGCCCGAGCTAACACGACCGAATAATAATAAATAAATAAATCTCACCAGACTATCAAAAGACAGAGGAGTAGGTTTGAGTTATGGTTGAATAGACATTGACGTGGCTACAGATCTACACATGGCTTCTAAGCGTGGGTGGGGGGTAGCTGCATGACAGATATAGATAAATAAACAGGAATCTTTTGTTAATTCACTCCAAATAATGTAAAATTACTTATTGCAAATATCAATTCACCCCAAGAAATTATAAATTTTAAATCAAACTTTGCTTTCTTTTTAAATTCTTCCGAAATTATAATTTTTAAATAAAAAAAATTGTTTAGTTTGCCTCACAACAAATTCAACCATCGATGAAAAGTTACCAGACACAGGGGAGTTATTCACATTTCATAAGTGCGCATGATATTCGAGATACTGAGGAATTTTTGAAGATTAAAAATGAGAAGAAAAAGAATCCTGTTTTTGGCTTGTTTATTGGGGTGAGCGCGAACGGAGTCTCCACACTTAAAGAAAGTGCACCCAATCGTAAAGGTCAACTCAACTGGACCGCAATGGAAAAGCTTTGCTCTGGAAGAATTTGGTGTGAAAAGATCTAATAATCATCCAAACCTACGGTAATGAGGAAAGTCATTCAGGCATTGCATACAATAATGTATGGCTCACAATTCGGAGAAGGTTTACGAGGCCACACAGTATTACACTGAGATGTATTGACAATATAACGCAATGAATAAAATGTAATGTTAAATAAGATAGATAATATGTATATTCCAAGAAGACATTTAATCACTGGTATGCCTCATCTTTTGCATAACTTTCTATCTTATGATTTATTAATAAGATGTGTAAGATTCAAAGTAATTTCTATGTTTTTTAAAGATTGCGCTCATCTTCTGTAAAATATAAAATAGCATAAACCACAGTGGAACATTTTAAGATATAATGTTTGCTTTTCTCTATTCGACTAGATTTGAATAAGCAGAGAAGTTTGGCGCCATTTTGATATCTCTCGTTTAGTTAACATATTTCTTCGCATAGATTAAAAAAAATCACGAATTTGTATCGACTACTTAAGAAACAGCAATGGAAAAAATAATAATTGTTAAAAGTTTTTTTTTCCTTGTTTATTGCAACAAAACTAAGAGTTATTTATTTTTTCTATCGCAGAGGCTTTAACAAAACATATAAACCAAACATTATCCGAATTTTTGCAGTGTATCGTATCGCCCAAAAACCAGAGGGACATTATACAGTATATAAAAAACAATAAATTCTCTGAAAGATTTTATAAATCACATTTTTTCCTGAATTGATTCGATTTGAAATGAGTTGCATCAAAACCTTGAAAGTCTCTGGGCCGGAAAGCCGGAACTGACAGGTGGGCTTACTGAAGCGGAAAACTCATATTACATTATATATATATATATATATATATATATATATATATATATATATATAGACTATATATGCTAATGTTTGGGTGGGTTTGCAACGAGCTTACATGCAAACATAAAAATGCGTACAGGCAAGGTATGTCGACTAATACGTAGACACTAAGGTATCTAGCATCTGAAGAATTAAATTACAAGAAGGTTAAAAAAAAATCCTGCAGCAGTTTGTATTTATGACTTATCTTCATTGATTTTGTTCTTTATATTTCTTTTTATTGACTGCCTTTCTCCATGGCTGACCAGTTTTATTAAATGTTCTTGGCGTAGCTTAGCGATAAAACCTGCCTTTTATCTTACGGATAAAAAAAGAAGAAAGCAAATATAATATTTTCCCGAATTTCACCAGTAGTTTGAATCCAGCAGACATTTTCTGCTAATTTCGTGCGGAAGGTATGAAATATGTTGATTCTTCAATATTTCGTACTATATCTCTTATACAAAACTCACACACACAGAGATTTTATATATATATATATATATATATATATATATATATATATATATATATATATATATATATATATATACACACGACTGGTGTGTACATGAATCTCTGAGTAGAATATAGCGGGGAGGAAAATATAGTTATTCATCATATACAGTGTAACCCGGACATAAGAGAAACCCGGATATAAGAGAGATTTTATCTGGTCCCAAATTAGAGCCTGTGTTAATGTATATATAATAGACCAAACCCGGATATAAGATACTTCTTGTCCGGTCCCGACAACTCTCTTATATCCGGGTTACACTGTATATATATATATATATATATAGAGAGAGAGAGAGAGAGGGGGGGGGCGATTAATGTATGCATAAAACTGAGTAGAATATAGCGGTGAGGAATATATATATATATACGTGCATATGGATATATCTATGATTTGTGTGCATATATGTACGTACATAACAATGACCATAGAAAAAGCATGGAAAGTGAACGAATTATTTTGAGAAATATAAAACAGGAAGATGAGGCGCGATATGGTCGACAACACCCTGAAAGGATGAAAAATATATATATATATATATATATATATATATATATGTGTGTGTGTGTGTGTGTGTGTGTGTGTATGTATGTATGTATGTATTTATAAAAGCATGTTATTAGAAAACCACAAGGTCGCCTGTTTTAACTTTTTATTATATTTTTCTAATTTTGAATAATATCATGAGTATTATACTTAAAGTTGCAGATAAACTGTCCGAAGTTCGTATTTTTTTATTCTATTCAAATATTGTCTGCGATTGAAATCACTCTCAAGAATCAATATGGTGTCTGCGTTGTACTTTGAATTGTTCTGTCTACATTCTGATATTCTTTGGGAAGCTTGAAGTTTGAAATAGTTATGGGAAAAATCATGTGTAGAGGTTATTGAGAAAGAACCTGCACATAAAGAATGTAATGTATTTCATTATTTTATTTATTTGTAGCTTATTATTTATTTGTATTTTCCTAACACTAAAGTGATACATGCGCACATTAATTATATCTATGATATATACATAATGGTGGCAGGATATGACGATAAACTACACCCGAGTCCTGAGTAAGACAATAAACAATATTCGACAGCAAGGCCTCTGATCAGGAGGTTTTGAGGAGCGTGGAACCACGTCTTAATTGCTTGTGTTCCCAATTCCCCCTTGTCACAAGGTGGTAGCGACTGTTAGGGTCCCAGCTATGGGCAAATATTTAACCCCCGAACTGCAGCCAAAATACTGTACATGTGTTAAAATAGGTTTTAATAACAGAAATACTTTGTAAAAAATTATTATCAGGAATTAATTTTGAAGGAAAAATTATTACCAGTAATACATTTAAAAAAATTATAAGGTATATGTTTTCTGAAAAAAAAATGTTTCCGCTATACAATTTTGAAAAAATATTGCCAGAAATAGATTTTTGATAGAAAAACTGTTGCTAGCAATACATTTTTGGGAAAAATATTACCAGCAATAAAAATTGTGTCGGCATTAAATAACTCATTGAAGTTGATATACCGTAAAACAAACCAAACCATAGTGGTGGTCTGTTGGGTTCGACATTGACATTTTTTTGCAGGGGTGAACTCGAAAGTAACTGTCTATTTCAATGCGAAAACGGCAAAGATATCTCCAATGAGGACAGGGTAAATGGCCAGGGGGTCTGTGTGCTTCTAATACTCCGTTTCTTTTCTTCACGGACCTCATTGATGCTGTCACGCCAGTTTGCCTCAATGGACTTTTGCGGCAAGGCACGCCATCCCTGTTATCGGCCCGCAATCTTCTTTAGATGAAAGTTTTTATTAATTGCCATATATCCTGGAAGGGCCCTTGAGACTTGTTCAGCAACCTTACTTTAGATCGTGGCATGATAAAAAAAGATGGTGCTATCAATGTGTTCCTAGGAGTAGATAGATTCGCCTCTCGCCCGGGCCATTCTCGATCTCTATTAAACAAGAGTAGTAGCATATATATTATTTCCTGTTTAAGATTTTTGTTTTCTAGTTCCTTCTTCCAAGACCCTAGTGAATTTAACTGTCTTAAGATTTTAGGGATAGGACGGATCGATGGCCTTTATTATTCATTTTGTAGGAACCAGACTGGCATTTTCTGATTGACGCAACATAAATCGTAGCAGGAGTCAGAGCAATTTGATAGCGCTTCGAGAGTCTGCTTTCGTCAACAATCGCATGATATCTGATTATTTGCAGTGACAAGTTACGCATGTATAGGTTTTCCGGAAGAGACCAGAACACACATTATGCTTGCGGTCGATAATTATTGCTTAGGCGATGAACTACCCGACTAAGATGACCTTCCGTATATGAGGAATTGGTTACAAAGTCAGGATATGAAAGGTTATATGTAGATTAAAATAAAAGTACTGAAATCAGGTTTAACATTTACTTTCAGTGTTTTATAATAAACAAAATAAGCCGATGGTGAGTGAAATAAAACGGAATTGATCTTAAGGAAAAAGAAATAAATTATGTAATGTTAATGAAAATTCATGAAAGTATGCCACGTATGCAAAACAAATAATGCAACGAGGATTTTTTAATGGCTGTTGCATGATCATTCTTTCTCTTCTAATGTCATTCTCAACTTTTCCGTATTTCGTTTTGCTTTTGTTCTTGATATTTTTTAAAGGAATGACACTTTTTAACTCCACATGCGTTATTGCAATCGTCATAGCTGAATGCTGGCTTTCTTTTCATAAAACTGACAGCCTTTTCAATAGCTTCTGCAATTTCGGTTCAGGTTTTAACACAATCATTTTTTTTATTTCCTTGTTCATTGTGACAGTGTGAACGCTGGAGAATAGATTCTTTGGAAGACTTTATATCATAAAATGTTGACTTTTCCATGTTGAAGTCAGCCATTAGTTAAAATGGACTATCACCAGTGTCTACTCTGTTTAAAATTTCCACTTTTTGCGATAACTTTTTTAAAAAAAGTTATTCTTTTCCTCTTATTCCCATCATCTTTTGCGCCAATACAAGTCAATGGCGGAAATTTAGTATAAGCAATTATTCAAAGTAAATTTCCTGAAAAACAGAAATTTCAAATCAGTTATATATCACCCAAATAATTCAAATATACACATAATAATCATGTCTGGATATGAGGGATTCTACTGTATAATGTTTAAGTTTCTTTTGTGTAAAAAATTCTTTTTGAAGTATTCCATAATAATTATAGAAAGTTCATAGTGGAGATACCATGACTACACCAATTTATACACACGTATTTATAAGTATGATTATAAATAGCGTTTTTATAATATTATAGTTGTCATCATCAAAGGTAATGCAGGAAAATAGTTTTTCAGTGCCAAGTTAAAATAGCAATCGATTGTTGGGCTTAATATTATGGTATTCAGAAAAAATACGTAATTCACTATTTTTAATTGAGAAAAGCAATCATGGCGGGACAGTGTGGAATTGTCGGAATCGCGTCTTTAATTAAAGTATCTTATCTTCTTTCAGACAGTTTGCCTTGTATAGTGCATTTCATAAAGTAATTGGGAATGCCTACAGGAAGAAGCTTGGATAACTGATCAGCTTTCGCTTGAGAACCGAATACAACGTCCCAACATTTACTGCAATTATTTTAAGAGGTATGCCAACCTTTCATTTTTAATTGTCTTTTACAGGTTAGGAAAAATGAACTTTGAATGTTAACATAAAACATAAAAACTACTGTCAAATGCTCATTCTCTGACTTCTAATAAGCTCGTTTTTTATAGATCGCAAAGCATGCTGGACGCGCGTGATCCACATGTCTAAATACACTAATTACAGCATGCACTCGCTTTCTCTCAACTCAAAGTCCTACATGCCATACAAAGACGAACTCTCTTTCCTCGAGAATAAGGTAAGTCCTATTCACCATTTCCGCCATTCAACACCATTTCAAGTTCACTATGTCTATCATATGTTATATAGATCGCAAAGCATGCTCGATGTACGTGATCTATATGCCTAAATACCCTAATTACAGAAATGTACTCGCCTTCTCTGAAATGAAAGTCCTGCATGCTAGACAATGACGATCTCTCTTTCATCGAGAATAAGGTTTAGTCCTGTTCACCATTTCCGCCATTCGACACCGTTTCCAGTTCCCAATGTCTGCTAAAGATGACTATATTTTCCAAACGATTGCTGTAATTTTTTACTTATTTCTTTTTTTATTACAACTTGTTAATTTGCTTTTGACGTTTTGAATTGCTTGCAAGATTGAATTGTAGACGGATCTCCTCATTATCTTGTGAGGGTTGTTTCTGAGTCGCATATCGAGGCATTGAAAATGGACAAGAGTGTTTTTTTTACATCTTTGGATAGATTCAGCTTTCAAAAAGTCACGCACTCTGGTTTGATTGATAATGAGTCTATCCTCCCTAAGATTCAAATCTTGTTTTTTTTCATATTAAATGCCAATTTCGAAATTTATTTATTTAATGATATTTTAGCTTCAGAAGTTAACGAGCACGAACGTATAGAAAATCATTTGTAACCATCAGAGACGTTATAATCGGATGTGTTAATAAAGTTATATGGCAGATTGTGTGGCAGAATGGTATATTTGTAAAGATTGGTTTTTCATGGTATATGCGTATACAACCTCTTTATTATTAGAGAGAAATGGTGTTAAATTACCAGCTGTCTTCCTACTTACACAATCTTTCCTTGAACATGACCATAGAGGATCGAAAGCACTAGAAACTTTACATACAATTACAGTTGGAAACTTACAAGTTTCCAACCTACATTAGATGATTTATTCAACTCCACTAGAGACTCACAAACGTCAGAACATAAATTATTTGTTAGTGTTATTTATCAAATCCTATATTACTAAATCATACCGCTTATCTACGGTGACCCAGTCGACACTGATCGGATATCAACTTGTGTGTCATCTGTCAGTTACAAATAATCTCATAGTATGAGGCTAGCTAACTCAATGTGGTACCTCTGGCCTTTATAGTCGAATCACGAACAACTTCCGGTTCACCGCGCTCTTCGCTCTTCCATAAAGATGGAAGCAAACATAGTGACAGTTTTCTTATGAACTCAGACCACACTCTCGACTTGAAGTGTTAAGACACGATAAAACATTTCACTCACATATACAGGGGTTGGTCAAAATAATTGGAACAGGTGCAAATTCCACTCCTATATTTCAAAGACCTATTATATTAAGAACTTTAACTAAAATTTTGCAATTGAAGGTTATATCTATTGCAAATACGTTTATTTACCTAATTTACTCTCTTTGTCTTAATTATTTTTAGAATTTAGTAAAATTTACGCTAAATGCGTGATTTCTACGAGTTCGAAAAAGGGCAAATTGTTGGAGCTCGCATCACTAAGGTTGCTGAACTGTTTGTTTTTTCAAGAGCTACCATATCAAGAACTATGACGCAATTCGAGAGACAGGGCAAAACCTCAAGCAACTGTAGCAATTCGGGCCGGATTGCAAACGTACTGACAAGGACCGACGTGCATTGAAACGCAATGTGGCAAAAAATAATCGGACTACTGCGGCCAAAGTGACTGCTGAGTTGAATAATTATCTGAATAGTCCAGTTTCTACTACAACTGGACGTCGTGAGCTTTATAAGACTGCATTTCAGGGAAGTGCCGCCGTAAGGAAACCTCTTCTTTTCACTCGCAACATTCAGAAGAGGTTGAAGTGTTGCAGCGATCACAATTCCTGGTCTGCAGACCAATGGAATCAAGTCATATATTCTCAGACGAGTCCAGTTTTTCTTTTCCTAACTTCAGGGCGAGTTTATGTGTGGAGGCAGCCCAAAGAAGTTTACAACCCTGACTGCCTTCTTCCAACTGTGAAGCATGGAGTTGGATCAGTGATAGTTTGGGTCGCCATATCATGGAGTGCCTCAGTCCAGTAGTTGCCCTGCAGGGTAAAATCAACAGCAAAGATTACCTGAACATTTTGGGAAATCATATTCATCCAATGACACAGACTTTATCCCCTGATGGTGACTGCATCTTCCAAAACGATAATGCTCCAATACATACCGCTCGAGTGGTTAAGAATTGGTATGAAGAGCATGAAAGTGATCTAGAGCACATGGAGTGGCCTTCCCAATCTGCATATATCAATATTATTAAACATTTGTGGTGCATTTTGGAGCGATAAGTTAGGAGACGCTATCCTCCACCGTCATGTCTTAAAGAGCTGGAGCAGGTGTTAATGGAAGAATGGCTGAAAATCCCTCTGGTTGAAGTCAGGAAGCTGTATGATTACATTCCTAGACGTATTAAAGCTGTATGTGAGGCTAAAGGAGGACCAACTCCATATTAAATAAGTTTTCTTTGCATTTAACAAGTGTCTCAATTATTTTGTCCAACCCCTGTATATGTGAGAGAGAGAGATAATTTGTGTTTTAAAATTCTATCGTAAGAGGGTTACAAAATTTGATTACATCAATACATAAAGATATATTAAAATATTTTTCATAACAAAAAAGAAAGTTCAAAAATATATATAACAGTAAGTTTATAATACCGAAATATAATTATTAAATACAGCTAAATTGGTTTCCTCGTTCTCTCATCAAAACAAAAATCCAGAACAAAAATATTTTCACTAAAAAAAAAAAAAAAAGACTAATTTTATATAGAAACAACACATACATAATTAAAGGCTAATTACTTTTACGCTTACCAACATTCCTGGTTACAAAGAAATGGTTAGTAGGACTTAATATATACTGTTTCCAAAATATTCAGGTGATACTCGGCATTTGACTTACTCAGCATTGAGAACATGTCCGGGTTATAGGTCAAAGCACACTGCTGTTTTTTTTAATCAAATGTTCAGTTATCCTTGAAACCAATGCTTTAACGAACCTATGTAAATTGCCCACCTTTCTCTTGCGAATATCGGCTGAAACGTCTTCGTTAATTCATGTCTCCGCAATTTATATATATATATATATATATATATATATATATATATATATATATATATAAAAATTATATACTGGTGTTAGACAAAAAGATGGCTTAAACATTATTTATTGCATAATAAGGTGTTGAACCCACATTAGCTTCTAAAACTGTTTTGATTCTACGTGGAAGGGAATCAAATACGTTTTGAATTGTTTCCAGTGGAATTTTATCCCATTCTTCAATCTAAATCTCGGAAAGTTGCTTCAGCGACGATAGGTGAGGAAATCTGATCCTTACTTTCTACACTAAAACTCCCCATAATGGTTAAGTTATGTTGAGATAAGGAATATGACACTTTCTGACAACATTATGGTACCCAATGTAAAGGCATTGTCATTGAGAATGTCGGGATATTTATCTGCAGTAATTCTACCATTAATAATGATGACAAATACCTGGAAATTGACGCCCAAATCGTTACTGATCCACCTCCATGTGTGACTGTCGTTTCTATGCAATCCGGATCATAGGCTACACGCAGTGTTCTCTATCTATAAAAACTCTTTTGTAGAAAATAACGTGATAGAAGACTCATCAGAGCAAATAATGGTTTTCCATTCCTCGAGTGTCCAATTTGTATGTTTATCACACCGTCCTTATCGCAACTTGGTGTTCGACTTTCTGATCAGAGGTTTGAGAATCGCAGCCCTTCTGTGGATATAAGTTTTGTGGTGCTCCCGACGTAATGTGCGTGTACTAACCCTATTGGTTTGAGGAGTAATGACATCTGATGTCATTTTTGCTGCAGTAGATTTATGATTTTTTTTTGCCACAATTCATTTTGAAGCTCGTCGGCCTCTTTCGTTGAGCTTTAGTACCCGTCCACTATAAGTCTTTGCTTCTGATGTTTTACCTTGTTACGTGTAAGCTGTCATAACCGTAGAAACTGCAGCTGAATTCAATAATTCAGACGTTTTAGTCACAGATGTTTGAAAATCCGACAGGCCCCGCATTTTAGTAAGCAACTCTTTTACATGGAGATAAATAGTTTACTTAATTAGAATAGCAAGGTAAAGTATTAAAGTGGTGATCAGTTACGTCTTATGCCGGTTTGATATTTACAAATACCAACAAATGACGGAACTAAAATAAAAATTACTGTTTTTGCAAGCTGTTCACATTATTTTGTCAAATATATATATATATATATATATATATATATATATATATATATATATATATATATGCAAGTTTCGTTAAAAATGACAGACAGTGTACTTCGGTTAAGTTTTTATTTAATTTTTCTTGTGTACGAACAAGAGCTTTCTTTGCTGGATAAAGGGTGTGTAAGAACTGTCCAAATGTTTTATTTTTCCGAGCGCTTTCGGCTACACCTTTAGCCATTATCAAGGATGATTTGATCTTTCAGATTAATTGAATTAATAATGATAAATACCTGGAAATTGCCGCCCAAATCGTTACAGATCCAATTAAGCTGACAAATCAAATCATCCTTGATAATGGCTAAAGTTATAGCCGAAAGCGCTCGGAAAAATAAAACATTTGGACAGTTCTTACACACCCTTTGTCCAGCAAAGAAAGCTCTTGTTCGTACACAAGAAAAATTAAATAAAAAACTTAACCGTAGTACCTTGTCTGTTATTTTTACTGAAACTTGCATAAAAGAAAGGTTGCTGCCTAAATATACAACTATATATATATATATATATATATATATATATATATATATATATATATATGATTAATAGAAATATGTTACTGTTGAAACTTGACTAATGCATGGAATAATAATGCAACACAAAATGTACTTAGAACAAAATGTATTGAAACAAGAAAATGTACACAATATTTACATATAGTCTTTTATATATTCCTGGGAAGACCGTTCCTGGAGAATGTGTTGACTAAGTCACAATCGGGCAGAGTCTCTAGAGGAATCTCTTGATTCGCCTCCCTGTCTTCCCGGTACCAACCATATTTATATAGTCGGTACTCCACTATGCAAATTAGATCCTACCACAACAGTTACTTAGCTGAATTATGTTATATTAAGTACCGCAACATCATCGTTTAGTAGAGGAACGTTTTTTTTTTGTAATCGTTCAGTCTCCATGTCAGCAGGTATCAGCAATTAATTGACGATTTTCTTATTTTAATATTAAGTTTTAAAAACTTCATGCACTATTGATTGTTGGTAAGATGATTATTTTCCCCCTCTCTATACGCGTGTTCTACAAACTCACGTGGCGCTGTTTTGTAAACAACAATTTCCTCAGAAGTTAAATATTAGATGTTCGGTTACTGTTTTTGACATTTAACTTTATTCAGATTTGACGTGCTAAATATAAACTAAAAGAAGTGACAATTAAAGACTCAGACTATGCATTTCGCCTGTGAATTCACCAATGTCTGCTACTTGTCTAATTAACCAAGTAATATTACAATGACAGTTCTTTAAATATCTTATCAATTTAATTTTCTAATTTCATGTTATGATTTTCATTTTATTTTCTATATTCTACTACTTTTGATTTCTTTTATGAAAGCATTCCATTATTGCCCTTTGCCAGTCACATTTAAATCCTTCCCTTTTCCCATCTTAATTTAATTTCTCACTTTGTGTGGTCGTATACGTTCTCTTTATAAAATGTTCTCTAATACACTGCTGGCGTAGCGTGATCAATTCTGTTCTCTACTATTTTATCGTCAACTATATCAATCAAATTGGTTTATTTGTTCGGTTTTAAGTTTAGCCCTGACTCTTGTTTGTATAGTCTGCTATTGAGTCGCCACTCCTAAAACGTCCACCTTTTTTTCATCACCGATTTCTATATAGAGTGTTTGTTATTTTACTTATAAGAAGGTAGAATTGTTTCTTAGTAATATGAAAGTGATATTTGACAAAAATCTTTATTATCTTTTCTTTTTATAAAGACAAATTACTATTCGTAGACTGAAATTTTATATCTACTTTCTTATCCGAGCACACCACCGGTTAAAAAATCAATGTACTCGTTGTGTAAGTTTTCTACATCTATCAAAAATTCTGTTTCTATTCTATAGTTGCTTGATGCGTTGTCATGTTTCATAAATTATATTACTAATATTAATCATTTTGACGTTACCTCGAAGATACAACTAGTGGAGAAGAGATGGTATTTTTTAATAGGATAAAGATTCGCATCATTTTTCTGTTTAAAATTATCATTTATTTTATTATTGATGATGTTCTTGACCCTGATTTGGGGGCAAGACTAATGATTGTTCTCAATGTCGAGGAAAAGATCTGTGAAAAGCGAAGTAGGAAATATTCTTCAAACACGCGTCTACAAATTTAAATAAATTTATTATTGAGCATTTGTTTAATTTCAAATTGGAAGAAACGAACTAAAACTACGCCTGCAAACAAATTCGCACAACAATATTTTGTTTCTCTTTCTTTACAATAAAACCGAAGCAATTGCGTTAGTATGATAGAAGAAAAAAATATATATATATATAATTGTTATTTATATATATATATATATATATATATATACATATATATATATATGTATAAATTTGTTATTTGTATATATATAAAATTGTTATTTATATACATATATATATATATAATTGTTATTTATATATATATATATATATAAATAAAATTGTTATTTATATATATATATAAATAAAATTGTTATTTATATATATATATATATAAATAAAATTGTTATTTATATATATATATATATATATATATAAATAAAATTGTTATTTATATATATATATAAATAAAATTGTTATTTATATATATATATATATATATATAAATAAAATTGTTATTTATATATATATATATATAAAATTCTTATATATATATATATATATAAATAAAATTGTTATTTATATATATATATATAAAATTCTTATTTATATATATATAAAATTGTTATTTATATATATATATATATATATAAAATTGTTATATATATATATATATAAAATTCTTATTTATATATATATAAAAAATTCTTATTTATATATATATATATATATAAAAAATTCTTATTTATATATATATATATAAAATTCTTATTCATATATATATAAAATTCTTATTTATATATATATATATATATATATATATATATATAAAATTCTTATATATATATATATATATATATATATAAAATTCTTATTCATATATATATATATATATATATATATATATAATTCTTATTTATATATATATATATATATAAAATTCTTATTCATATATATATATATATATATATATATATATAAAATTCTTATTTATATATATATATATATATATAAAATTCTTATTCATATATATATATATATAAGGAGAGTATCACATATATTCATTGTATTATAAATGTGAGTAATTTTGTAGTTGTTAACACGTCAGCAGACGTGGTCTGTATTGTAGATTCTACTAACGTATTGTTTACAAAACTTCGTCCGTATTTTAAGTGCTTAATTCGCTTTAAAATCGCTAGACTTTCTAAGTTACTTGAATTAAATATTTGAAATTTTGAATAATAAATTACACGAACGATTTAGAGAATTTAGCTTGTCCATAACATCGAACAACTGATCCTGGTTGAAGCATTGCTGAAAAACTGAAAACTAGCGTTGTTAATTTACGCGATCGTATTTCCACAGAAAAATATACTCTAGAAATCTAAACGTTAGATTTTATTAAAGTCGGAAATGTATTGGGTAATACATATTTTCCCAATTTTTAAATATCTATTTTTAGGAGGGAAAATATTTTTGATCATTTTTGGGAGGTATCTTACAAATTTCGTCGAAGGCTATAAATATAGTTGTTTGATTCTTCAAAGGCTTCAGCGCGTTTGCAATAACCTCGCTGTTTAGTTAATATATGCATATGTGGAAATTCAAATCTGGCACCTATTTTATGCAGAAAAAATAATTCGAATTTTTAGCTTTAATGATATTCTTTTTAACATATTGAATTTTTATACCATTTGTAACGGGGGTTCGACACACTCTCATCTATTCTCCTTCTACGATCATATATTCTGTGCATTTTATTTCGTTAGTTTACTTCTTGTTGATCACTTTGATTTCAATCTTAACATTTAGTGTTGCTTTTCTTTGGAAATTCAGTATTGCTCATTATTTTTTTGACTATTTTCATTTATATCACTTCTTGTTATCTATCACACACCACACACAATTTTTCATCTCTAATATATCTCTGTTCGGATCTGTTCTTGGTTCAGTTTGAGAGATTTTAATCTCTAAGAATTAGTCCTGGTATTGTTTGTTTGTTTGTCATTTTAATACTTTTTGACTAACCTTAACATTTTATGCAAACATCTGCTAACATTCTATCTTTTAGAAATATCCCTGACTTTATTTCTTCTGTTTATCAACGGCTACTCTTACAGTTTTGTTCACACATTTGGTAACGTTAACATTTATCTCTTTTAAAACAATCATTGGACATTTATCTATGTGTGGTGGGAGTCCAGCACGTTCCACGTTTTTCTTGTTGCTGGCTGTTGCTTCAATATTTTCCTGTGTTCGTCTTCCTTTTCATTTCTTATATTTTTGTTAAACTATTTGTTTAATTCTGTATTTCCAATTCTCAGTTAATTTATTTTATATGCAACCTCTCTCCAATCAGTTCTAACTTTGACATTGTGAATTTTCACTGGCGATTGGTGTTTGTG
Source organism: Acanthosepion esculentum (assembly GCA_964036315.1). NCBI lineage: Eukaryota > Metazoa > Mollusca > Cephalopoda > Sepiida > Sepiidae > Acanthosepion > Acanthosepion esculentum. The sequence continues at coordinate 40,227,100 of OZ038477.1, forward strand.
TTTGATCTTTTCTCCTTACGTATTATTGTCATCGTTGGCATATTTATGTGATTTTAACAAATTCAAAACAAATATAAATTAATAGGCACCCGACAGAGTACTGAGAGCAAACACAGAAAAGAAACAACAGTAACTGATACAGGAGATAGTTAAGGGAAGCAAGAAGAAGGGAGTAAACATAAATTATATGAAAACTGAATGCATGGCGATTTGCCAAACAAAGGGTCCAACCTGCAAATTACAAATTGTTTGTACCAAAATCTAGCGATTACAACAATTTAAATATCTGGAATATGTTTAACAATAGAACAGAAAGTGTGACACTAAAATCTGAAGATGTATTGTGATAGAGAAATATGTCTTCCAAAAGCTATGCAACGTATTAAAAAACAGAAAAAAAATCACCAGGTTTTCATATGTTATATAGATAAATTATTCTTTATTATATCAACAAGTTAACAAACATAATAACTTCAAAACCACAACAGATTTTATATTTGAATATGAGTCTACCAGTACTTTACCCTTCCAAGATATCATTTTACATAGAACTAATAATGTCGTTAAGTTGGACGTTTACAGAAAATCTCTCAACAAGAATGACCTTATCAATTTATATTGTCACCACTGTAACAGGATAAAACTTGGAATAATTACAATATTCTATTTAAAAATAAAACACTAATGACCTGCAGCCTCCACTTAACTGAATAAAGAAATATACAGAGAAAATACTTTCAGAGACCTCCAATATTCTCATTATTTCACTCACAATGTTAAGAGAAATGCATACAAAATATACAACCGCAAAAATGTAATAACTATGACAATAAACTAGATAAAAACAGACATATAATAGTGCACAACAACTCCGTTAAATCTAATATCCAAAACAACTAATCAAATCTTAAGAATATCAAAATATTTACAAGCACATACAAAACTTATTATGAATATGATCAGGACAAAGAATATCCATAACAATAATTTTGAAGCATAAAATAATGTCAAAACTGCTCTGTAAAAAACATTGGAGAAACTTGCAGGGCCCTTTTAAAAATACGTATCAATGAGCACAAAAAATGAATACATTAGTCATACATAGAAATTAATTCAACCACAACTTCGATCTAAAGAATGCCAACATTTCTATAAGATAAAGTAATTTACTGTTATGGAAAATTTTAGTAACTGCCACTATTGAAACTTATCAGAATATGAATCTACATACAGGATTTTTTCAAATATCTCCGTTCTTGAATGGATTACTCTCTTCCCAAGCCAACAGACATGAATATAAAAATGTTAAAAAATAAGAAAGGCTAAATCCATAACATTCTATTATTTGAAATGTATAATACATGAATTAATTACAAAATAATATAATTATGAATTATATTATTTTAAAAAGGGTAAAACCATTAGTCACTTTTGTTTATTAGAAATTAAATTACGTCATATAGTATCCTCCATAATTTATTAGAATTTTCAGTTAGCCTGATGTATATTCATGAGCGTTCTTAAATTTATACATTTTGAAAACTAACGATATTTTGGCATTTGCTTACAAATACATGTTGCAAAATTCCATTATTTGTTACGATAAAGTCCATCAGAGAACGAAACTGGTCAGCTTAAGATATTTTTTACATTTCTTCATATATATATATATATATATATATATATATATTTATTATCAGGTATCGACATCTAAGGTTCCTTGTGTTGCGGCGTACAAGGAATTAAACAACCTCAAAAGAGACTTAACTTAATTAAAACATCAAATTCAATAATCAATTATATGCTTTTCTGAAAAAACTAAAATGGTATATAATAAAAATAAACAATTAACCTTACTTATTTATTACCTCAGATATCAGTAGAAATTTCTAAGAACCATACCCCCCTCTAAAAAAACTCAATAAAACCTACTCAATGACAACATAATCAATAAAGACAGAAACGCACTCAAAATTAGAGAACAAGTTTTTTAACATGGAAGCTAAAAAGTCGCTCGAACATTAGACTTGGACTTAGCGAATGATTTGTATCCCTAAATCATAAGCATTCATTTTGCTAAAATCCATAACGAAAACCCCACATTAAAATTCATAAAAGCAAATTAAAAGTGAAGTAGGTAAAATAAGTAAAATAACACTAGAAAATATTAACTCGGAACTAAGGACGAACTTAGGAATTATCCAGTGTAAAAATACATCGTAATGTAAAATTTTAAAAAATTGTAAATTTATGCAGCTAGATATAAAAGATTTCTACCATTCCATAACCGAATCAATACTAGATAAGACTATATCCTTGGCTCAAAAAATATAAATAAATAAACATATATACAACCAAATTAAAAATCAACCATCACTGCCGATAATCAGTATTACTCGACAACGAAGACGCATACATAAAGGAGGAAAAAAATTACAGTAGGAAGTTTTTATATAGACAAAACCTCCGAACTTGTGGGTACATATTTACTACATAAACTAAGTAAAATAATCGACAATCGCCCTACAGGGAGGACGGTTTCGTAATTATAAGAAAATGTAACAGGAAATAAGCAGACAAAAACAAAACGATAATAATACAAAAAATGCAGCATTCGACATAAACGTAAAAACAAATATAAAATAAATAAATGGCATAGATGTTTCACTCAACATAAGGGAAGGTACATATCAGCCATAACGAAAACCCATCGACAAAACAATTTACATAATAACATCTAACCTCCAGCCAAAATTAATCAAGCAGATCCCACAAAAATATCTGAAAATACTTATAATTAACCAATCTTAAACGATACAAAAATAATAATTATGAAATAGCACTAAAAGATTACGCCAACACAACGCAGTAAAAAAAATATGTCTTAACCGACCGTACAAGAAATTTTTTTTTAAAAATGTAGGAAAATATTGATTAAACTCATATATAAACATTAACTGCTATCAAACACTCTCCAAAAGATATTCAGCCAGAACACAGTAAACCTCAGCACCAATAACATGACATAAATAATTTAAAAAAAAAAAAAAACAGAAAAATAGCCAATGAATTTTCCACACAAACCAAACCCACATGTAAGTACAGGGCTAAACAAGAACATGGTCGCTAAATGGCAATTGCTTGCAAAACAATATAATATGCCAAGCATCAGTAAAATCAGCAGATAACGAACAAAAATTGACATAAGAGCAATTGAAGTAACCTGAGAATAGAAAATACGCACACAAAACATCATTTACTAATAATACGCAAAAAGCACAACCCTTTCCAAACATACATGCGAAACTGAAATCAAAACCACAACACAACAAAATGTCATAAAAATGGAAAATAGAATCAATAAAACCAGAATGTGTAAACTCTGTCTTCTCAAACCAACACAAATTACTCAAGAGTCACATCTTATCTCAAAATGCAAGCTGGACAACAATTTACTTCGTTACTTAAAAATCGAAAAAAAAAATTGATAGATTCAACTGGCAAAGACTGTCAGTTTCTTTCATAATATAGTCGTCCAGTTCTCGAATAAGCTTTTTTTAGTTGGGAGCAAATTTTGGATAAACATTTTGAAGTTCATTTTATTAATTATTTTAGACAGTTTCAGACATCGGCATTAATTGGTTGGATTTATTTTGCCGCCTATATATACTTTTAATATATTACTTAAATTTCTTACTTTTATATGGGGAGAGGGTTCAATATCTTCTTTGAGTGCGTTTATATATATATAGACAGTGTCTACATAGAAATCAACAATATCTAAAATTTTCATGCAGATGCCATGCATGGCGTTAAGCACGTTCAAAAATATCTAAACTGTCATCTGTATGCAATCGATTCCTAAGATCAATAGTGAAAAAAGCCTGAGGGTCATGACAAAGATCATCCTCCTTTAAACATTATGGACTGGCACTACAGAATCACAAAGAAATGTACCAAATAATATGATCCTCATCACTTTCGGAGTATCAACTTAAGCGGGGATCACATTTAATTCGACAAGAAAATACTGAGATATTCAAGGTGTTAACTTGCACACCACCTCAAATAAAATGTTAGGAAGGAAACCCCGCTTCAGTAGGGGAAGACCAATAAAAACTACCGAACGTTTCGCTAAAAACAGTGTTTTAAGAGAAGGTTTTGATAAATTTTAATCGAAAATAGTACTGGCTACTCGGTTAATGAATGGCAAATATTTCCATGTATGGAAACGGCTAATATTACCATCTTTCTATTTATCTCCCTCTTTCTCCCACACACACACACGCATATATATATATATATATATATATATATATATATATATATAGTGTGTGTGTGTGTATGTATATATATATATTTGTGTGTATGTGTGTGTGAGCACATATTAGCTTGTACTCTCTACAGTGAAATTGATCAATTTCAAAGTGAATTTCTTTTCAAATCTCTTTATACATTTTACTGAGATCCATATTTTTTTTTACTTTTGAGTTTATTGCTACCGTTTCCTTTTTCAATGTTTTTCTGTTCATCAATTTGACTAGAAAAATATATTCAATAAAATATTAACCGAGAAAATAACATTATTTCTACGCATGTCACTGGCCAGCATCGCTACGTTAGGTAAGAATGTGAATGTATTAAAAAATGAAATCGTAGCTCCACACACATGTCACACGTCTAACATAAAAATATAATTAAAATGGACACTCACATGATTGATGATTTCCAATACGCGCGTACACACACATACATACATATATATATATATATATATATATATATATATATATATATATATATAACTTTTTTAATATGATTCAATTCCAGGCTTATGTCAAGATTTTATTTCAGCCGAACAGGATTTATTTTTCAAAAATGATACAGATTTTTTTTTTTTTAATATGCACTCTGCAACATAACAGTTTTAAGCTACAAAGTAAAAACCTTTTTCATATTTTGAAAAGGGCTTTTGCTAAAAAGACAAAACGATGGAAAAATATTATAATTCCTGTAGCTGGAGTTAGAAAAAATGTACACACAAACGCGAACACTCCCACACATGCTTATATATATATATATATATATATATATATATATATATATATATATATGTATTTTTATATATACACACGCGCATATATATATATATATATATATATATGTGTGTGTGTGTGTGTGTGTGTGTGTGCGCTTTATATGTAGCAGTAATACATGCAGTTATTTATTGACACAGAAACACAAACAAACATGTATAAAACAAATATTGGCAAGGAGCTAAATCGAGAACTGGAAACCGAAGCACGTTTGATAAAACGGTGACATGTTGATCCCTACGATTTATATAGTTTTAAAAAATGTTTTGGGTTGCACGAACCTTAGGAGAATCTTGTACATGTTTGACGTTAAAGTCATTATCTTACTTGTTGGATCTGAAACAAATGTTCCCAATTTCCTTCACTTATTATCTTTCTCTCAGATATTGATTTTGTTTGTTTTTCTATTTTTCCCATGCTTCCTGAAACAATACAATAGGAACATAGGTTGCTCCTCTGACGCAACATTTGGTTTCAGCAAACATCTACGACATATTCTCGGAATGTCACACTATTTTTGGTGATGCTTGATTTTCCTGTGATAATTATTCACCAAACAGACAAGTCTTAAAGCCTGTTAAATATAAAGAATGTGATAATTTTCTTTTTCATTACAACAAAAGTTTTCATTTCTGAAGAGTGCCCTGCATTTCAAAGATATGTCAGTTTAAACTAAATTAAGTAAAAGTGTATATATATTTGTAATGTGTGGGGCACATCGAAGCGGTGTAATTGTTAGCTTGTCTCGCTAGAACAATTATGACTGAATAGTGAGTTCCATCCTCACTGGGTGCCCCATAATTTCGGCCTTGCGCCACATCTAAGGTACGCTTGGAAAATCGGGCACCTGTAGGTGGTGTAATTGTTAGCAATCATGTCTTGCTAGAACAATTACGACTGAGTAGTGAGTTCGATCGTCACTGGTTGTCCCATAATTTCGGCCTTGTGCCACATCTAAGCTACGCTTGGTAAATCAGTATATTTGCAATGGGTGACAGGTTAACCTATCACATATTCTTTTCTGTGACAAGACTCCTCAATTCGTGGCCTATCCTGGAATTTCACAATTTTCATCAATCAGTAGTAGAGCCATTTTTTATATCGCAGAATTTATGCATTTTTTAAATATTTTATAATCTTTAAGAAAACGGCATATAAAGAAAACAAAGAATTAATCTCCTCTTAGGTGCGAGGTATGCAAATTATGTCAAAGGTGAATATATTTTTCGGGAAATATGCAAATTAATCAATGGATATAATGATACTAAACTTAGATCGCAAGCGTTATCTGGTGTCATAATGAAGGAGTGTGTTCAGGGAATTTATACCTTTATATGTTCAGTTTTGAAATGTATTAAAACTAAGAGTATTTATTATCACTTTTATTATTATTATTTGGAGACATGGATATATTCGCGCACAGAACGAAACAAGAAAATATTGTTATTATCAACTGAGTACTACCTAAAAAGAGAGAAGAATCTCAACATTGATCGCAGGTCAGTTGTATTCTCTCCTCATATCCGGTAATTACATTTGGCTTGAGAAGAGAAGTTCACATGGGTTCAGAAGGATACGTCAGGTTAGATGTAGTCAAAAGAAGGTAAAACATGTAATCTAGCAACTTAAATTAAATCCGATTAAGCATTACCTGGACTTTGAACCTAAAGATGTATAGAAAACTACCACCAAGCACTGAAAGGAGGAAAATTGATTAGATTGCAAGGAACATTTGCCCGAAAACAATCTAGTTGAGTGATAAGGACAGGCAATAAGAAAACTCTTTCCTTAGATCGTAAGTTCTCCTATATTCGAATAGAGTTCTCTATACATTATATATTCCAATAAAATTCTCTAGCCCTTCTACAGGATTATTAAAAAACAATAAACCGATTGCGTGACGCGTTGCTTCAGTTCCCAAGCATCATCCTGGAATTACTCAGTAGCCATTTGAAAGAGGAGTTTTCTAAGTTTTGAATGGCTGACACAGGGATGCTGTAGCCGTGTTGTATCTCCGGCAACATTCAGTTGTTTGTTATATCCCCGGAAGGGCGAGTCCTCAGAAAAAAAGTTCTGCGTCCTCGTGTTCACGAAAATAAATATGGTTGTCACGGTGCAGCGTGCTTTTCGAAGGCAATTCGACATTAATCCCCCCAAGAACATTCGACAGTGGTTTAAACAGTTTCAAGAAACTGAGTGACTGTGTAAAGGAAAAAGTCCATGACGAGATTTGGAAGTACAATTGACAAGAATCCGTGCTGCGTTTGAGGGGAGCCCACTGAAGTCCACAAATCGGACTAGCTATTAGCAATTCTACTATCTGGCGTGTGCTAAGTAGACGTCTACATTTGAAACAATAGAGACGACACTTCGTTCAGGCACTTACCAAGACTTTGCTCTCTGTGCTTCGCCTGCGAGATTCCCAAACCTCAGTGTGTTGGATTTTTTTTTTGTGTGGGGATACGAAAAATATCGCGTTTATGTTTCACCGTTTCACACTAACCTTGATGACCTTAAACATCGAATAGCAACAGCGATCAACTCAGTAGATCGTGATTTTCTGCTACGCGTCTGGGATGAACTGGTGTTACCCGTGCTGCAGATGGTCGCCATATGGAACACATGTAAGACAGGAAATAAAGGTTTATTGTGAGAAGAACACTCGGGACCTGGCTGGAGTTTTCTATTGATTTTTCCTATTAAAATATTGAGTAATAAAATCGATTCATTGTTTTTATTAACCTTGTATATTTCAATATTTTCCTCTATCCATTCTATATTCAAATAAAGTGCTCTATCCATTCCATACACCGATAAAATTCCGTATCCACTATATATTTCAGTAAATGTGTGTGTATATATATATATATATATATATATATATATATATATATATATATATATATATATATATACATATATATTATATTAAAATATAGTTATATTCCAAATAAGTTCTCTATCCATTCTATGTTCCAGTAAAATACTTAATCCATTCAGTATTCAAATAAAGTTGTTTCCATTCTATATCCCACTATAGTCCTGTATTTATTTTATACTCTAGTTAAGTTCTATATTAATTCAATATTTAAATAAAGCGGAATATGTATACGGTATTGCAATGCAGTTCTAAATCAATGCAATATTCCAATATAATTTTCTTTTCGGACAATATTTCAATAAAGTTCTATATCTGTTATATAAATCCCATTAAAGTTCTATGTGCATTATATATTTCATAAACTTCTCTACTAATTCTATATCCAACAAAGTATTTTATCAACTCTATATTCCAATAAAATTCTATATACATTCCATGTTCCAAGAAAGCTCTCTATCACTTCCATGTTCCAAGAAAGCTCTCTATCACTTCCATGTTCCAAGAAAGCTCTATCACTTCCATGTTCCAAGAAAGCTATGTCAATTTTATGTTCCAATAAAATTCTCTATCCATTCTATATTCAAAGAAATTTATATATCCATTGAATATTCCAATTCTATATCCATTCTATATTCTAAAAACTTTCTATGTATATTCTATTTCTCAATAAAGTTCTCTATCCATTATGTATTACAATAACATTTTCTATCCATTTTATATTCCTGTGAAATTGTCTATCCTTTCTAGATTTCAATAAATGTTTCTATTTATTCTATATTCCAATAAAGTTCTATATTAATTCTATGATCCAATAATATTCTACATCATTTCTATATCCCAATAAAATATTCTTTTACTTCTGTATTCCAATAAATTTCTCCATCCATTCTCTGTTCATTAAAGTTCTCTATTATTTTCATATTTCAATAAAGCTCTCTGTATATTCTATATTCCCCAAAAGTTATCTCTCCATTCTGTATCTCAATAAAGCGACGATACGCAATCAAAATAATTTATACTAAGTAAGATTAAAATGAAAATAAATCTTGCACAGGTTTTCTATTAAAACATTTTAAATTTTTCACCCAATACTACCAATGCCTTCGTTTTTTAAGCGCGTTTTCAATTTACAGCTATACAGAATACATGTGTTTTTTATGGTTATTCATTCTAACCTGTAAAAAGTTTTACAATGCGGAAACAATAACGCGTTCATTACTATTTATCTGAGATACCATCATATCCGATTAAATTCGCACAGGACACATTATTTTCTCTTATTTGTGAACATCACAAAACAAAAGATAAGTACACGAAATAAAGATAGGATGGCAATAGAGATAAAATGCCGACGTTGAACAGACGGGTAGATACAAATAATTAGAACCAGCATTGTTTGATCTCAATGCACATCGGCATATTAAACACGATGAGACAAAAAACTTAGATGTTTCAAATGATAAGTAAAAAAACAAATAAGACTGATAGTAATAGACATTAGATGATTCAAAGAAACAACAGTAAAATAATGACGAAGGCATTGAAATAAATTACAAAGACACTACAGAATAATATATGACTAGATGTTATCTACTTGTGTTAATGATACAAGGGGATTGATTCCTTAATATGGCACAGATATCGCGGTCATATAAACTTTATTTAAGATCGACAGATTGTGCAGTAGTTCAGAAGGATGGGACGTGGAAACATTAAAATGCATGAATATATAAATACACATATAAAACCAGTTGAAATTAGTTAAAATGCAATTTCTAAACCGATACAGTTAAAGAAAAAAACGCAAACGTTCATATAAAATCCAGAGACGGATATGCAATGCAATTGGCCCTGATCTGGCATCTCGTCTGCAGTCGCTCTCTCACAGACGTTCCGTCGTCTCCCTCTGTCTTTTTTTACAAGTACTTTCACGGTAACTGCTGCGATGAGCTGCTTTCGCCGGTTCCCAGACTTCATGAATTTAAGCGTTCTACTAGGCTGGCATCTCGCTCTCATCGTTTCACTGTCGAAACTGTTAAATGTAGCCGTCTCTTCTACTCCAATAACCTCATGTCTCGCACCTCTCGCATGTGGAACTACCTCTCCTTTTCTTGTTTCCCTGATAGCTAGAATCTGCAAATATTCAAATGTAATGTCAATCGAGGTCTCCAGATGCCTAGATCTTCCTCTTCATCCTTTCCTCTATCACTTCTCTTTGCTCTCGCTCCAACTCTCTGTAACCCCTTGCGGGCTAGTGGCTACCCAATTTGCTTGGGGTGAAATGCTTAAAAAAGTGACTAGAATGAAACACGTTTCGTCTAGCTAATGTATATTTTAGTATGTTAGTCGAAATAATGATAATAATGATAATACAATTAATACACACTGGTAAAATACGAGTTTGAGCCAGGTGTGCTTTTCGACACGAAATTCTAGCGTCGGTCAATCAAAAGGTCAAAGGAATATTTTGTTTTGATTTCTTGAAGAATTTTGATTGCATTTAAATAAAACACTTTTTATGACGACGCCGATGCATCGGTGACATATGTCAAAATACATTTCCAAATTGCCTTATATATTTTCCATAGTATTTCCAAACAATTTGATAGATCTATGGTGAACATTTTTTGAAGAAAACAATTTTGCATTTAAAAAATGTAACACTAACATGAATGAAGTACTTGTATGAATTAAAGGAAACCATTATATATTCCGTACATTTTTTCCAAACTTATGCATTTTCAAAATATTTAAATGTACTTAAACATTAATCTTTGTCTCAGTCCGTTAAAAACAGATTAAGCCATATTAAATATTCGTCATTTTTACTATGTGAAATTGACTGATTGCTTTATGAAAGAGTAGCTAAACAAAAGCTGTAGCAATCTGGTTGGATTAGCCTAGGTTATGTATATAGATAAATCTAACGTCAAAAATTCAAATTCTTATTGTTCTTCCCAATATTTTCTCGGTGGAGATCTGTAACTGACGCAAGTTGAAATTTGTTCATTCTTCCTATATGTATTGGGTTCCATCGATGATGATGATAATAAAAAAACAATTAGTCTAAAGAAATGTTTTCGATGAACGAAAAGCGTAACATGATTGTCCAATTTTGTCATTTATTTACCGATTGTATTCTCTTTAAGAACGTTTGTAATTCACGTGAAAAACAAAAGTATTAGCAAAAAGAACAGCTGTAAAAATCTGAATGAAGTCGTTTATATAATGTATTTAGAAAAACCGGACGGCCAAAATTTAAATTATTTTTTTTTATTCTCCGTATCTTTTTTCCATGTTGAGCTGTAACCGTTGTTGGATTTTGTCCCCACTTCCTAAACATTTAGCCTGAAGTAGTCCTTTCGATGGACAAAACGCGTAACATAATTTTTTCGTCATTCAATTACCAATTGTTTTCTTTATAAGAACAGTTATGTTCTGCTTATTTGTGAAAACTATTTTGCCTAACAGGAAACGAGATTCCCTCTTTCCAAAGTGGTTTTCATAATTCAACTTATATTATTACAGGAATATGAGTAAGACATTTTTGCAACAACATCCTGTTAATCATGAGGAGAATATTGCATTTTTCACTCTTTCTCTCACACATACATTACACACAAACATTATATATATATATATATATATATATATATATATATATATATATATATATATAATTTCAGATATAAGTAAACATATATCTTAATAAAGACATTATGAATAAAGAAAAAAACGAAAATTTATCTTATACAACGTGTTTCGTCTACTGATGGACTTTATCAAAGCAAGTGTAAGTATTTTGTTTTGCAAGATGTATTTGTAAACAAAAGTAAACATTTCTTTAAAATTTATTAAACGTCCACAAATATCCATAACTTTAAATGTAATAACTAATTATATTATGAAGAATGCTAATTGACGCAATTTAATGTCCAATACACAAAAGCGAGTAAAATTTGAAATTTTATTTTTTAACATAAGTAATATTTAAATTATTTGAGATTAATTTATGTATTATTTATTTTAAATATAAATACAATAACTACAATTTGAAAAAAACAACCATATGTTTACCTTTTTTTATAAATAAAGCGTGTTCCAATAACTCAAATCGATTGTAAGCTTAAGCGGCTAATGATTTGTTTCCTTTTTCATTCATATTTAACAGCTTTAGTCGTTGGCATTTTCAACCAGAGAAAGATGAACAATCAAACAACGAGTTAAGGTTTCACGAGTGCAACTGGAAAGATTGTTCGTAAATTCAAAGATACTGGGTCGTTGGCAAAAGTGAAAACACCATTGCGTGCTCGTTTACGCCGTTCACCTGAAAACATTGCTCCAGTGCACGAGAACGTAGCCGAAAATCCAGACACCTCTATTCACCATCGCGCACAGGAATTGAACCTCTCCGCAACAACGTTATATCGATTTCAATTGCACTCCCGGTTGATCGATTATGTTGACCAAAAAAAACCGCGAAGTGCTTGAAAGGCATTTCTGTTTCAGCGTCCATTTTCGTATTAGGATTCGATAATTTCAACATGTTGTTTGATTGTTTGTTAATCTTTCCATGGCTGAAATTGCCAAAAACCTAAGTTTTTAAATCTGAAAGAAAAATCAAATCAAATCATTAGACGCTTAAATTTAATTTACATTTAAAATCGGTCCAAGTTATTGGAACACATTTGTTTAAAAAAAACAACTTATATTTGCCTTGATGAATTCCATCATAGGACGAAAAGCGTCTTCTAAGGTTAATTTTTCTTTTCGAATGCTCTGTCGTAGAAGAGGTCATTAATTCTTCTGTAGAAGTGATAAATACAGACTTAAAGCTATTCAGTTTCATTTGCAGCCTCAAACAATTTCGTTATATCTGGCTGGCATTCGCCTTGTAGAAATCGGCTAGGAATTTTCTCAGTTTTTGTTTTATTTATACACAATACAACATTTATGTTGTATTATGTATGCATAAAGTTTATCACACTAAGATGAGGTTAACCGCTATCGAAGTTATTTTAAGACCTGCCAACAGTACGAGGGAGAAAATGAACATTCCTATGAATTTCCAAATATGCTTGATAAACCAGGAAGATGTCGTACACTAATGTGTTGTACAAAATACAAGTGCTGGCGCGATTAAATTATTTCCTAAGTTCTTCCCCCAGTTATGGTGCCTATTTGACACAGCAAGCATATTCGTATTAAAAACAAATTCCGGACATTATTATCCGAAAAGGCAATGTTTTAGAAATGTCCCGTGAATCTAATTTAAGGGCGTAAATTGTTTTGATTATTTTTCCCGGAGGAAATGATAGCTATGACTATGAAATTGACCAACAAGAATGTAACTGTAGATTCTTGAATACGATTTGTAGAATGGAATCACATAAATTTGATAAAGCTAAAAGCTTTTATTGATCTTCTGTAACTCCTTCATGTCTCTAGAGTAAATCAAGAACATGCCAGGAATTTATAGTGACAGGTTACGCTTGGAAGACCATCTTTAAAAAGGTACCAATGTATGAATATAAATGTTAAACTATTTGTTTAACCATATCACTGGCATAGTTTCAAAAGAAGCAAAAACAAAAATAGATAGCACTTTTATTCGAAGAGCAAATAATTACATAATTAAGATACTGATATTCTACGCTTCTGTAAACAAAAAGTTAGGAAGCCTCCATTAGTATTGAAAAAAATGGCTAAGATTTTCTGAACTAGAGAAACCGATTCTTATGAAAGATCTGTCTCAATAGAATGATTTTAGTCAAGTTCAAGCGCAGGTAACACTGATTCATCGGCTAATATTACTATTGATATTACCATAAATTTCATTTGAGAATAGTAAAAATAAGTACTCACTTCGAAAGATTTATCTATTATCTATTAACACTAAACTTAATGAGAGTAAGGTTATAGTTCCTCGGAAGTTTTTTATACAAAGATTCCTTGGAGAAAATTCGAGTTGAATGACTTTCTTGCAATTTGAATAAGAAAGAAGGTGTAGGAACTGAAAAGAACGATATTCAAAATATCCATCTCTAAACAACAAGTCTTCAAAACTAATTAATTTGCGCTTTCATCTTAAGTGGGAAAAGTAACAAAATGTTGCAGATGAAGCAAAGTTATCTCTCTTCAATGTCTTTTTCCTTGTCGAATGAATCTTTTAAATAGGAAGCGATTATATTTTGTTAAAATAATATTTCCTTCAATAGGAATATTAGGATATCGTTGATGTCACTTCGAAAAAAAAAACAACAATGAAAACAGGTGTTAGAAGAGACATGGCTACAAGAATAGCATCACGTACGGAAATCTCACAAATCATGTCAATGAAAGCAATTGTAAAAAAAGAATTACAAATATTTCCAAGTTTTGCATCAGTTCATTTATTTTTGGATGCCAGAATATATATTGTGTTTGTTACAATGATAATATTATTTTATTTTAATCTAATCTAATGATAGTAAATCATTATGAGTTTTTCTTCTCGGGATTGGATACTATTTAAAAGTAAAAGTAAAAAAGCGCTGAAAAGAGCAACGCAAGAAAGCATCACTTTTTGATTTGTGTTTTAACAGATATTTGATGATTGATGGCAATGAATTTAACAGATTACAATGTGGCATAACTTGATTAGCAATGGATTTCACACATCATTTTCACTGATATTGGGTCCAAGGTGTAAATTTTCTGAGCATAATTTTAAGACGACTGTCTGTGGAATGCTGTATGGAATTATACAATGTATAGTTAAATGCGCTTAGGATCTCATAACAGTGAAATTATGTAAAATAGAGACGTAGAATGCAGAGAGCATTTGCGTAATCTGTAAGATATGAACAGTATAGCCGGTCATGTTTACATTAGTCAAGTATATGTGTGTTGTGGCTGTTGTTTAACTTTTGGTTCCTTTATGGCAGAGGTATGTTCAGTTTTAAGTCTTAAGGTATAATGCAGTCTAAAATAGGTTATTTTAGTAATATTAATATTGTTATGATTAAAGATATTTGTTAAAGAGTATGGAAAAAATCCTAAGTGCACACTGGTTTATGTATGTATCTACATATACAATTAAAACACGAACTCAATTCTAGAATGTCCCTACCGAACTCACTTTGTAATATCTGAGGAAATGCTGAAACACAGTAATTTTGGGGAAAATATGTTCATAAGCTTGACGAGAATATTCACTCGCTATTTGATATGTATATCTCTTGGTTTCTTGATTTAATATTATCCTGCTCTGTAACTTACATGAGCTCCCTTGGAGTTATCCCTGCCAAGTACAAACTGGTGTAATATATATATATATATATATATATATATATATATATATATATATATGTGTGTGTGTGTGTGTGTGTGTGCAAATTTACTTCTTGGACAACCTCGTAATTGAACAAGCAGTTAAAAAATATCTGACAGGTAACCGCACTCAGAAATCTGTAAGGATTTGGAGCATTTTTCTTCTGTATTATATACAAACTGTTTATATAGAAACAAACGTTATAATTTTTTTTACTAATCAGTTTTGAAATTTATCCTTTCGTTGTTATCTTTAATCGTTCAATTACGAAATTATCTGTCTTAAATTTGTCCGTTTCTGAATTAGTTTTACATCCAAGTATTCCATACGTTCATTTCGCATATGCTGAGAACATTCTCCTTCCTAAAAGACAAAAAATATATTAGTCCTATTGTAGGCTTTAAATAATTGAAAACTTAATGCATTTGCAATTTACTCGTTTCCCAGTATACCCGTCTGTTACTTTTGTCCATTTTGTTGTTTATACTGCAGTGATGTTGTGCAGAAATTCCTTACCGTCTCGGAGAGGGCGAAATCCGAACTGAACAGCTGCTAAAGAATGCGAGTACGCTCAGACCCTTGGGTATGCTCACTTGTGAGTCCGTGCAAACACGACCGTCGTCGGTTTCTCAATAGTTTCGTCTACTTCATTTTACTTGCATAAAATTTGTTAAAGTTTGCTGCGATTTTCAGGTAGCTCTAAATAAACACTATCCTTATACTGATATATTCAATAAATCATGTATTTAACTAATCGGCCATGAAGAGGTTTTCTTTTTAAGGGTAAGATTAAACTGCTAGCAATTGGAGCGAAAAATAAAAAAATATATACTCAAATTTGTATACGATGTAAAGTCATCATCCTTTTTAAGTTTGATTTCCGAAATCTATAATGATTCATTTACAACTTGGAACTTCTATGGCACAAACACAAGGGTAAATCATCCCCCATTTCAGTTTCCTATAGTTAGAAGTATTTTATATTCCGAGAGATTCTTTCCAAGAACTACTGCTTTGTGGCATAGACTTCCGACAGGATGACTTCCCATTCACTACAATGCTGACCACTTCAAGACAAGTTTTAACAGATATCCCCTCTAGCGCCAAATTAATTTTCACTTTTTTCTATTCTTCTGCTCGCACAGCACCACAGAGTAACCCTCTATATTGTGTTTGGTTTGTTTTACGGCATATCAAACTCTGTGGGATATTTAATGCCGAGAAGATTATTTATTGCTGGTAATATTTTTTTTCAAACATCCATTGCTGGTAATAACTTTTTACAAAAATGTATTGCTGGTATTGAAACCTATCTTTTACACTTTCATAGTGTTTCGACCCCAATTTGGCGTTCAAATAATTGCCCATAGCTGAGACTTTAATAGGATCAGGGTGGACCTGGGAATACCAGAAACTAAGGTGTGGTTCCATGCTCCTCAAAACCTCCTGATCAGAAGTCTTGGTTTTGGATGTAGTTTATCGTCTTACACAGGACGGTATTTTATTGGGTGAAAATTAGTATATGACAAATTACTGAAAATCTGTCTTTTGCTTGTTATCGCCTACTTTTAACATAAATACCTGTAACGTATCATATATTAATTTCCTCCTCCCTCCCAATAGTACATGTAATTCGAATAGATGATAATGACTGAATCTACTTCAAATAAAAGGTTATGAAGGAAGTCCCCACTGATAAGAGAAAGAACCATAACTGTTCCTTGATTTGTGAAACATTCTCCTGAAAATTATTTTAAAAGAAATATTTTATGAATTTCAAACAATCCCGAATGTTCCTTAGAACAAGGAATTACAATCCTTAACAGTTGTAAGCATAAATTTATATTGTAATAATTTCCGGAATAACTGCACCTCTTTCTTGCTGTTCTCAGGTCCACACTGACTCGAGGTGGTAGAACCTGCTTGATTCCCTGATATAGAAAAACACATAAACTGAGGTCAAAACACTGTAAAAGTATAAAATATATTTTTTATGATAAAATACCAGCAATATATTTTAATAGTAAAAATATTAACAATGCTCCCATAAAAATTAAATTTCGGCATTAAGGAGTTTATATGCCGTAAAAAAGATACCAACCAACCAACGAACCAACCCGAATACATACCGAAATAAACCTGTCCAAAATGGCTGACTTAAATTGCGTTTGATAACACTTATGGTAAATGCCAGAAGGGAAGATATTAATATCCATCTGACCGGAGGAAATTTTATGAAGATGCAAAACACAAAATTAAATAGAAAATAGTTTTTGTTTCCATTGGTTTAGCTTAATTTCATAATCTTGCTTCCATTTGTTGATGTTAACTCGGATTTGTATTTTATTGCGTATACATTTCATCCATGTGTTTTCTCTTATTTCAGCTGCTATTCGTTTCGTATCGGTAAAAGAAAGATATAAATTTACGATTGAAAAAAAAGAAAGAAATACCTGTGACTTGCGGTGTGTGCAGAATCGGGTAAAGTTTATTAACCAATGTTTTCGTGTTGAGTCAGTTTCAAACAATCGAAGACATGAAATATAAACATTCTAAAAGCGCTAATGTCACAAAATCCACACACAAATCTGCTTTTCGCCAAACAAAACATTAGATTATTTGCAAAAAAAAATATTGACGGAATAAATGGAAAAGTAAATAAACCTTCTCTGTCGAAATAGAAGTGAAAACATTGAAAGAAAAATCTCGACGAATGGCGATAAAACTTTGAGGACCCGAAATAGAAAATCGCAGGCAAAAAGAAGTTAAACGAAACTTAATTGCATATTTTTCCATCCACAGATTTGTTTCTGATGATCTCGATAAAAAGAAATGAAGGAGGAGATGAAAAATTAAATTAATGAAAAACTGACAAATAATTACAGATGTAAATAAAAAAGGGAAAATGTAATGAATATTAAGCAAGAAATAAAATAAATCGAAAACTAAAAACATGGATCAAAATTAAAACATAGAACCTGATATTCTTTCAGAGGCACAAATACATTGCAAACAGTAATTTTGTGAAAACATCTTGGAAACATAAAATCGATCAGTATCTCGACTTTCTACAATTATTATTTTTACTACCACTGACAACTATTTACACGTGGAAAATGTACTTGTTGTTAACATATATGATTAACCATCGACTCATGTCAACTCTTCACAGACAATCTGATCATATCCATTCTTTCTGTCAATTATCTACAGTATTTACATTAGTCGGACTATTGTCATCATCTTTGTCGCCATATTTGTCACAAGGTTTCGGCCGTTGTACGCTCTGGTGTTGGTGGTTGGAATTTCGAACTGAACCCTTTATGTCGATCACTGGAGTAGACTGTTCTAGTTCCACGTGCCATGTTTGATGCTAATTTTCTCTCTTTATGTAAATATAAAAGTCGACATTCAGATTGATGTCAATACCCAGCGTCGACTGTCTGTTTCGTGCTTAAAAGCAATCTACAGGCCATATATATATATATATATATATATATATATATATATATATATATATATTAGTTCTCAACAATGACTATGATAGCCGAAAATATTTGAGCATAACAGAAAAATAACTTTGAACTATTGATTCAAAACTTCAATCCCAATTTACAACACCTCATTCGGAAATTGGAAAGATATAATAAAAAGAATTTGAATAGACAGATATTGTCGGTGGAAAAGTGCGACACCGATATCCGAAGGTGTATTTGGATAGGGAAAGTGCCTTTCAAATGCTAGTCAAAGAAACTGGAAAAATTCCGGAGAAACAAAGGCAACATTTCAGAATAATTACCTAATGCCAGTTCTTTTATCCGGAAGTGAATTCAGGACAATCTACTCACAGATAAAGAAAAGGCTTGAAGCAACAAAAATGTGCATGTACAAAATGGAAAAAAAAGGACACTTATACTTAACATCCGAAAGTAACGACAGAAAATTCTAATAACATCACGAGGAAAGATGGTTCGGGAAATTTGATACTCACAAGACATGCTAGTAGCAAGGAGGACAGATGAAAACAGTGCATAAAATACATAACGAGCTTGAGTAAATGGATAGCGGAACAGTCTTTAAGAGATATAACAAAAAGGCAAAAATTATTAAGAGCTACAAAGGACAAGAGCTTGTGGAAAGCCAGGATCTACCACCCCCTGAATGGACCTGGCACATAGAAGAAGAAACCTAAATACGAGACTGGTAACAATCTAAAAGTATTATTATATTAATCTTATTCTTAACGATTACAGCAATGAATTTAAAGGTATGAAACATAAAATTAATTACGCTGTTTTCGATCATTCATTAATAAATAATAGCTAGCTAGCTAGCTAGCTAGCTAGCTAGCTAGCTAGCTAGATAGATAGATAGATAGATAGATTTCCCCAATGAATTGTAGTTATATTTGTCCATCCTTTGATAGAACAGTAGACGGCAATCTCCATACATAAACGATAATTGCATTCCAAGAAATAATATTAAATTAAAAATCTGAAGGATTATGAAAAGATAATTCTAAGGAAAGAAAAAAACACGCCCTCCAGAGTTATACTCCTGAAGGTTCTAGATGTGTAATCTGGGTGGATTATATTCTTGGTATCTGTGAAAAAATATTGTAAGTAGAAATCTTGTCGAATGACTGAATCGGGAAGAAAAACCCAATGTTATTGTTGAGGTTTTCTTCCCTTGAGGAAGTTGATTTATCGTTTGCGCAAATATATCAGCGGATATAAAAAAAAATCTGAATCTATTTTGCGTTAAAGAATTGCGAAATTAGAAACGTGTATGCTCGCGCAATAACAGGTAAATAACGTCCTCATCCAGTAAACCTTAATAACATCAACAACACTGTTTTGTATAATCATATCCATATAGATCGTCATTGTGTAATAGATGGACCAAGCTGTTTAATAAGAAAAAGAGAAATTCATTTTTGTTGTAGATAATAAAAAACAGCAGTGACGTTGAATCACATCATTAAAATGCAAATAAATATAATTTATAGCCGCTGGATATAGTCGAGTGGAAATAAAGAATTAAAAATATTAATGAAGAGAACAGATATTCAATAATAACAAATATAATATTGATGATGATGGTGGGGCGGGGTGATAATATAGAATTGTGGTAGTAGCTGTACTTGTATGTGCAGGCATCGAATAATAAAATCGGGGAGGAAGAGAAGGAGAAAAAGATGGCATGTGATAAAAACAAGAAAAAAAAAAAAAAATGGAGAAATGATCGTGATATTCTTTTTTCCTTCAGAAAGTAATTCCTGAGAAAAAAAATTATAAAGGGAAATGCGACCAAAAATGAGGAGGAGTAAAAAAAACAAAAAAACAAAACAAAAACGAATTAATAATAAATAGGGAATATGGAAGCCAAAAGAAGTTTTCCACACAAGAGCCAAAAAAATAAAAAAATAAAAACGGAAAATATAAGAATAAAATCAAAGTCTCGATTCTTATAGTTCCTTAGCCATTGTGATAAGACAAAAACAACTCCCCCCGACCAAAAAAAAAAAACCCTTTATACGAACGCTGTGTCGTTATTAATTCTGAGGCTATTAGCTCTATGCTGTTTTCGCTCATGGCTCTGATTACTCTCATCACATTTAGAGAACAAATTTCTTTTACTTCCTGTAACAGAAGTAAGAAATGTTATATACGCTTATATTTAATCAATACATAGAAACATTCCTCAGAGGAAAACGAAGACCTACAAAGATTTATTATTAAGGGGCATTATTTTAACAACTGTATATACACAGATGAGAATATAATTATGCCAGACTAAGAAAGAAAACAGAAATTTCGCATATCGAAAGTAGTTCTTTTTTTTAATTATTTCACCTCAAGCAGAGGACAAAAATCTAACTCACAAAGGATTGCAGAAAAGAAAATAAATCGAGCGCCAAATAAAACATGACTCAAAGAGACAGAATTAGTTTGGGAAAATCTCGATAGAAAATGTACAGGGAAGCTACGTTTTGTCGGTTTGAAAGTGACTTTAGCCGAGGTGCCAGTTCAGGACAGTTAACATTGCAGATACTTTTTATTTTCTCAAGAATCTCTATATAGGTAGCAGAAGTACTAAACCAGATTCGGCAGAAATATTCGCTGCAAGGACGAATAAGAGAGAGTTATAAATGTTCAAGATTGATTTTGGCGAGAAAAAATATCTCGCGTGACATACTGAACCAAACCTCCTAGAAGCAATCATAGCAATTGATTCGACATAATAGTTCCAGGATATGTCAGTGAAAAACGTTAGACAAAGAAGGCACAGAAAGTTGTTGCTCTGGATGTTAACTTAGCGAACCGAGAACTAATGACACCGTGAAGAGTGTTGATGCAAATAAGGATCTACATAGTTCCTAGTATAGTGTCGCAGAGGGTACTTGCATTTATGAAATAGGAAAGGAAATTATCCATTAAGTTTTACAATATTTGACTGTCGATATTTCGAGAAAATACAGACAGTGTTTTGGAAAATTAGACGTTCATAAAACATACTGAAAAGAGGCAGAATGAAATAGAGTGTAACCTACTTAGAGAGTTTGAATAGATGGCAGAACAGCGTTTGGGAGATATAGTGAAAAGACAAAACTTACTTAGAAGTACAAAAGACAGGACGCTGTGGATTGCCATGAACGCCTACTGAAAGGCCATGCCACGTAGAAGACAGGAAGACGACGACAACGAAGAAGACGACGACGAAGAAGAAGACGACGATGACAACGAAGACGACGTCGACGATGATGACAACGAAGACGACGTCGACGATGATGACAACGAAGACGACGTCGACGATGATGACAACGAAGACGCCGAATGAGAAGTTGTCACATTTTTTTTTAATTATTTCTCCTGTTAACGTCATTCCAAGTGTCTATAACAAAGCCGCTGGCCTTGTCTAATGTTTGCACCACATGGCCGTCCAGGACCTGGTCTACCGTTGTAGGACAGTTAATTTCACCACTCTCTCTAATGGTGAAAACCTACTGAGTGGTAACATCTAAGTTAGTGAACAGTCCTCTGAAATTATTATACAGCCTCTGACAGACACATAATCCTGTAAGTGTTCCTGTAGTTCCCTTTCTCTCTGTTATCAACATCGAGTCATTTGCATATCAAATGTTTGTTACGATTGTGTCCGCCAATGAATCCTGACCGTACTTTTTATTCTTTCCAGGATTAATTCACTGTAAAGATTGAATAAATCTGGTGAGAAAACACTTTCTTGTCTTACGTCCATGGCTATATTTGTGTATTTACTGAATTCCTTTTCTATCTTTATACGAGCGGTTTGCTTCCAGTATAACTTATGGATAATGCTAATATCCTTCTCAAATAAATCAACCTCGTATTAGAGGTGACGTGGTTTTATTTTCCATCAGTGGATGTCGTCGTTATTATTCCTTTAAGTCATGATGGGCGGTATTTGCCTTAAGAAATGTAGGTTTTGACAAAGACTAGTCGATCAGTGGATTCTTTCGGTAATACTAAAGTAGCGGGAAAAATGTCATATCGTAAATTATTTCTTATCGCAAAGAGAAGAATGAAGAATATTCCCAACTGAACTGTTTTAAGAGACTTTAGCACGAAGAAGGAAAAAAAAATAACTGGTTTTTACTGTCGTAGAAGAAAAGTAACAAGATAAAGGAATTTATGTAAGGAAGAATAACATCAAGTGAAAAGAAAATAAGACGCCCAATGGACAGTGTAGGAAATGGCAAGCAAAACATCTCGTTAACTAGAGTCGGGAAAAGAAAAGGAATTTCAAAGCAACGAAAAGCTGAAGCATTAAAATGTTCGACTCAAAGAATTTATTTTAAGATAGAGACGGGGGAAATGCTTTTAGGTAGACGAGAGAAGTTGAACTGAAAAAACTGATAAAAAGCGAAACGAAAATGAAAAGTAAAAAGAAGGAAATATATAATTTTGAGGAAAAATCGAAAAGGATTTGCATTGTGGTTGGAATAGCATTGTCTTTACCTCTTGTGCCAGTGGGTTTTATTTGAGGACAAGAAAAAGAGAGTATTTCAAAAACTGATTCTAAAGTTTGATTCCTTTGGGTTCCTACTAGAAGGCTATCACAAGAAAAGACTCTTTCATAGCAGTCAGCTACTTTAATGAGTTTGATGCTTCCGGTGTGATATCTTGAAGGCAAGAACATCAGGGGAATGAAATGATTATCGCAACTAACGGGCTTTTATATATGGATAAAAGAACAGGGAAGAGGAAAGATAGTAAAAAGAGAAACATATGTAAGTTGTTATGGGGAACAATGATCGTCCAAGTCTTTAAGAGATAGGACATAAAGAAATTAGATGCTTGCTTAATAATTAATGGGGACACAAAACTAATCTCAACAAATATAGTATAATTGAAACACATACATTGGTATCAATGTTGTTTTTTTATTCTACGCTCTACACTAATATGTCTAAAGCTGAACTACGGAAGCAGCTGGACCCCCTATTTTGGGAAAGAGGCGGAATTCAAATGTTTTTATTTTTTTTTATTCATCCTATCTCAACACCAGTATATCTTAACCTGACCTCTCGAAGCTGCTGGACCCTCTGTTTTTGGAATAGAGGCGGAATTCAATATATTGTATTCTACGATCAACACCAGTATATCTAAACCTGACCTCTCGAAGCTGCTGGACCCTATGTTTTTGGAATAGAGGCGGAATTCAATATATTGTATTCTACGATCAACACCAGTATATCGAAGACTGACCTTTCATAGCAGCTGGACCCTATGTTTTTGGAATAGAGGCGGAATTCAATATATTGTATTCTACGATCAACACCAGTATATCGAAGACTGACCTTTCATAGCAGCTGGACCCTCTGTTTTTGGAATAGAGGCGGAATTCAATATATTGTATTCTACGATCAACACCAGTATATCGAAGACTGACCTTTCATAGCAGCTGGACCCTCTGTTTTTGGAATAGAGGCGGAATTCAACATGTTTTTATTCTAGGCTTAACACCACTATATTTAAGGCTGACCTTTCGAAGCAGTTGGACCTTGTTTTTCGAATAGAGGCGGAATTCAATATATTTTTATTCTTCGCTCAACACCACTATATCGAAGCAGATGGTCTCTGTTTTTGAAATAGAGGCGGAACTGAATATGTTTAAACTTTCCATCGTATGTCATTATTACTGTTTTATGGTATTTGCCCAATTTTATTCCACATTACACTTTACCCTCAGTGTGACGTCAGAAATACCATGCGCATCAGCGATTGACCTAAGCGACGATCTCTTAGCCACAAAATGCTGCTGATCCGTGCTTCACATGAGTCAGTGGCTGACCTCTGAATGTAAACACGTGGTCGACTTAGTGGCGGAAGGGATGCGCATACCTTGGAAATGTGTATGACACATAGATGTCTAAAGAACCAGGCCAGATATAAAATGAGTCAAAGATAATAACTATTAACATTGCTTCATCTAGTTAAAAAATTAACATGAAAAGGAAATACGATGAAAAATTAATTATAATGTTTACTAATGTTTTATATAATAGTGTAGAAGATGAAAGTAAAATCTAGTCATAAATAGTGGATGAAAATGATTACTGAAATAAAATATCAAGAATTTAATACGAATCGAAAATTAATATTTGACAAAGCTTCTTCTAATGAAGATAATGTCAACAATAGTGTGTCAGGTGGTACGGTTGCCTCGTTCAGAGTTCTGCAAGTAGCTGGTATTAAATTCTTTAAAATCCTTTAGATTTTAATTTTCAGATTATCGACATATACTTTAATGTGCTCCAAACTTCCTCTTATCCTTATACCTTCTTATTACTAAGCTTCATAAATAACAATGTCGCTCGAAACATTCACAATGAGTGATTAAATCCGAAGAAAAGAAGAAAGAATGAAGAGGAATTCAAAATGTAATGGACGTAAAAGAAGAAAGTAAAAATATTTATTAAAAGGCAAGGGACATAACTGTATGTGATCAAGTGGAATACATAAAACAAGAAAAGTACACAACGAAAAACAATGTAAAGAATCCAGTGAAAATAAAGGAACATTAAGAAAAGTGTCCAAACAAAATCCCAACCTATTTTATTCAGTTGCGTAATCAGTGGTAAAGAATGGCGTAATCAATAAATATCAATAAAATGAATAAACAAATAAAGGAAGATAACTCTTAAAAGAAACCGATGATTGCACTCAATGTTTATCAATGTATTCACTCGTCTGCCTTTATCTCCTCGAGGAAATAATCTTCTGACGTTGTTATTATATTTTGTACATTTTCTTCAGCTTCAGAATTCTCTGACGTGTTTACAGATATCTTATGGCAACGACGTACGGATAATAACGAGTAATAAGTGTTTGAAAGCCTCGCAAGGTAATTGACTTGGATTTATAGATATACGATTATTTACATACGATAGAATTATACAATCTACTTGCTAGGTATTCTCAACCAGCTAAGTAACATCTATCTAACGTTCTGTCTATCTATAGGATTTTTACCCTTTTTTATACTTTCATTTATTTCATCATAAATTCATTTAAATTCCACATTATGATATTCAATCATTTTTGTCCGTTTAATTTATTCTTACTTTTTGTGTCCTTTGCATTTCGTTTTGTTTCTTTGAATTTTTCCATTTACTTTGTTACTTTCTTCCTATTGAGTTCAAACCTTTCCTTAATTTCGTTAGATTTTCTCTTATCATTCGTTGGTTGTTTTTTTATTTCATTAATTTTTACGCTTCGATCTTTGTTGAGTGTCATACATTCATTTAAACATTAATTTCTTATCTTTTTTTACCGATTTCACTTTCTTTATGCTTCGTTTTCTTTGTTCCCGTAATTCTCTGCTTGTGCTTAGTTTTCCGCCATTTTTTTTGCGATCTAACATTTTGTAAAAATTCATTCATTCTTTCTTTATATATTTCTCCTTGTTTTAATAAAATAAGGACAACCTATCTCCTCTCTCGCTTTTGACCATCAACTATAATAAAAATGAACGTTTTCAGAGCTAAAGCTGAATTAAGCAAATTTTCTTTGATTAGTAATCCTCTGTTTAAAGTTGCGGCTATATTACACTCCCTTTTTACATTTCATTGTTTTAATCCTGTCAATACAAAATCATTCGTTCTTTTTTTTCATCCTCTGATGTGACTTCTATCAGTTCTTTGTTTCTCTTTCTACCATTTGTCTTATTTTTAATTTTCTCCCCATTTCTTTCTACATTTTTGTTTATTTTATTTTCAATCCTCGTTTCTTTCCTTGTAAATTGTTCAGATTCCGTCTATCCCTTTTCATCTCAATTTGAATATATCGAGTTTTATGTGTTCAATTACCAGTCAGTATTATGTAATACCTGTTAATATTGGTTCTATTTTATTGCTAAAACAGAAGAATATTTAAAGTCGACACGTAATTCGAAATCAGACCTATGAATTCTATTTATCTATATATAGCTTTGAGCGAGTCACCTCTACCGAAACAATCGGTGAATACATTTGTCACTAAAATATGCGGAATCCATGTTCGATACTGCTTTGTTATTTAAAACAGGCTAGAAGTAGGTAAAAAAAAACGGAACATGAAAGGGAATAAAGGTTTTCCATCACTATAGTTTTGCAAAGTTTTGTCCGTTTCAATTTTTTTCAGAGAAGTCAGATTTAACGTACCATTTTATTTTTTATGGAATTTAATGGACAAAGAACGGTATGCATTAATCTTTCAAACTAGTTCG
>OZ038477.1:40256639-40286639 GCA_964036315.1 Acanthosepion esculentum
ATTTATAACTTATTAGTTTTATAGTTTTTGGAGTCAGAATGTGATTATATATAACGTAATAATGTACATAGATCGTTTCGTCTCCACATTTGAAAATGAGATTGCATTGGATTGTTAAATTTTCTGGGAAAGTGAGTTTATCTTTTCCCCTCAACGGAAATGTAGAATGTTTTGCATTGTTGTAGTGAGTTGATACTTTTTTTCTTATTTTTTACTTTTGGGGCGGGGGGGGGGGCATTCAAGTTAGATAAATTCTTTGATAGTATTTTGCTATTTCCATAGTTCCACTTGTTAAATCATTTACTGCTGAAATAAATTATATTCCACGATTGAAATCTGAAGAGACAGTCGGAAATATATTCAAGAAGATAAACGATTGCTAAAGATCACATTGGACACGCACTTCAGAAATCAATCGTGGCTTAGGACGAGCAACAATACAGCTAGTTTTAGGAAGCCCACTTACCTTCGCTGGAAGCTACCAATTGCACTAGAAGATGTATACATTACTGAATAACAACTGAAGCAATACCCATGGAAAGCCTTTTTTTTTTCTACGTGACGTGTGCCTTCAGAATTTTGGCTACCATGGCTCTACACATGTATGAGGCACGGTGAAGTAATGGATAGCGGCTGGGATTGAAGAATCTGAAATCCGAGTTCGAATTCCAGTCGAATCCATTACATTCACTGACGTGCTAATACTCTTAGGAAATGTACGAATCCTCTTCTTCTCCACGAAGCTATGGGTAAATAGCAGGACAGACCGAGATCTATAGCATGGGATGGCAACTGGTCTATCGCAGAAAAATGGCAACCTTCTGCGAGAATAAAATCTGCCTCGTCAGTCATGTATCATGATACATGATCGCCTAAATGTGTAACACGCATGGCACATAATTGATTATACATTATATATATATATATATATATATATATATATATATATATATATATATATATATATAATTTATATATATATATATTAGCCGAGTTACCTGGGTGTACATAGCTGCATTTGTATAAACGCTCCCCCCGTGTATATCCAGACCTCCCCGCTTGCATGCATCATCCTTCATATATTAATCTATCCGCCCTCATCTTTTTTACGGTATGTCCTTCACAATTCTTTGATTGTAATTAATAAAGGATTTCCATCGAAAAAAAAAAAACAACCTTCTTGTGCCGACGTTGATCGGGGTTAGATTGTTTCAATGTTTTAGATATTCAGTAAATTTCCTATGACCGTAATAACTTGCAAATAGTATGGCATTGGTCACAAATCTAATAACCAAACAAAAACAGTGCTGAAGAGTCAAAGATTGTAAACGCATAAACGCTCCTCTCCTTCACACGTTTACTGTAAAGCTGGGGTTAATATGAGATTCTTCGGGATTTTTCCCTTGTAACGCTTCAATAATCCTTCTAAAAAATCTTACGTTGTTCGAATGCCAATTTTGGATGGGATCTTATGAAAATATATTCGTTAAATGGCCAAACCCGGTTTTAACTTAGTTTGTCACAGATGTCGTCTACTTAGGTAAACTAATTTAAACCAAACATTCACGCAAGACAATTTGTGAGTCATATGTAATTTACATGGCAATTTTGGATTTTGGCATTGGATGAAAAACCAGGGAGTTAGGGCCAAAAAACTTGTTTTTAACAGATTTACGTGGTTTGTGTTATACGCGTTGAAGCGAGCAGGAGTCAAACCACACTATATTATTTCTTGCATGATGGCATTTTTTTTTGCGGCATGTCTCAGAAAATTAAACGTTCTCTTGTTGGTTTTGTGTACATTTTCTTCTATAATTCATTAAAAATCCGAATTGTTTTCTTGTTCCATTTATGGTATTCTGATCGTCCTTCTATAGAAACACATCTCTGCTACCTCAACCCTTCTCCTTATCTAAGCGAAAATTGTCCAGCATTCAGTGTCATATAGGAAGATTGATAATTACATAGATGCTCAGTCCCCTTTTCTGTGATTCTAAAGAACATTTCCCGTTTTATAATTACCTTGTTTAATTTTTCGATGGTGTCAGTTATTACTTCAATGAACATTTGGATTTCAATGTTATATTTTTCGTCATCTGTTACAACAGTTCCTTTTAATCTAATGTACTTGTTTGATTTTGCCTTCAAGCATCTCGCATCAGATAGTCTCTTGGGGTTTTCATTTTGCAGACAGCCATAGATAGAATCTGTTCCTGACCTCATTAAGGATGATGTGTAACTATTTCTACTTCTGTGAGACTGTGAGTGGATACAGTGGTATCATTTGATCTCGGTCCTTGTCCATTCGTGGCATAGTTGAAAGAAACACGCTCCCCAACTAATATCTCACCTATGAGTTTGGCTGGATATAAATTATATTCTGACGCCTGACGTGTCTCGAAGGGGAGTGATAAGGAAAGTGGCTTATTTATTCTTCGATCCCATATCGGCATGGTTAAAAAGTCCTACTGCAATATCTCAAACCCGTGGAGAGAATAGCGAATGATCACCATAGATCAAGTTATACCGAATAGTTTCTCCGACCAAATTCCAATACAATTCTGATGTAAATATATTAAATTCATTTAGATATAGAGAGTGTTTGTTGCAAGTGTTACCGAATATTATTCCCAAAAATACCACAAAATAGACTAGGTACCTCCACGAAATCGCAAAACAAAAATCAGTATATCATGATGAAAAAATGTTGCAAACATAATGAAAACAAGTGTATCGTCAAAATCTTTATGCGATTATTAAGAGGAAGAATCAAAGTATATTTTGATTATTTTTTCCTCTTTAGAACATTAAAAATTCTGATTAAAAAAATTCGTTTTTCTTGCGTCGGCGGTTGTACTAACTTTTGACATGGCAAACCTCTTTTTTGTGGTTAGAGACACATTAATTTGGAAATTCTTGAAAAATCCAATAATTCTCGGAGTTTAATGAAATTTTCAGAACGTATTCACAAGAGAATTAAATTATTTTATAATTTTTTTTCTTTAGAAAATCTTGGTAAAAATATTTTTTTTATATCTGATTCACCCCTTTATTTTTATGCAACCTCCAGAAATGCATAGAGATAATTTCTTATAACTATATTAGTTAAAAGCAGAATTTTTTGTAGTATTTAAATCTCCGATTTTGTTTAAAAAATCGCACGCTGTCTTACTGAAAATCTGTTCTGAATCGTACAAAATGCAATAAAACTAAGACATTATTTAAGTATAGAAGATTTTAATTACCTTTATGAATAATATATATCAAAGGCACTATTGTCTGAAGATTAAACTTTTACAAAATTTGTTTTCATTTTTTACAATTATTTACAATTTAAAATTGAATAATTTCTAAATCTAACTGACGTCTTTATCAACTGTTTCATGCGTCCTTGATGAAATCTATATATGAATTTCTGGGTATTATAACCCTACTGTCTTCAGCAATCATTTTCTACCAGTGCTCATATTGCAATTTCTGCTGTAAATAAAGCCGTTAGTTAGATCCAGTGACAGGACCCAAAGATTGTGAGTTCAATACCTTGTTAAGGCGGTGGAGAACTTGCAGAGGAGAATTAACAGGGTATAATTGATAACTGACATCCATTAGACATGGCATGTGGAACTAGAACAGTCTACACCAGCGAGAGAAATAAAGGTTTCTGTTCAACATTCCACCCACCTGAAGAAGGCCGGAGTGTACAACAGCCGAAACGTTGTGATAAATATGGTAACAAAGATGAGGGCAACAGTCTGAATAATGTACATAATACCTCATCTCAGAAATATAGACAGATACTGAACATTTTATGCTATAAGTAAGTAATATTTATTTCAAATACGATTATTTTGTTAATTTTCCTGAAACAACGATTCAGAAATATAGATATTATTTTTGCCAGATTTTTAAAACAAAAAAATATGTTTACAATAGCGATCGATTTTACAGAAAAAATGTTAACTCTATTCCAATCAATATAATTTCTGTCTGGAATACACTAAAGTATTTTGCTTACCGGATATAGTAAATTTCATCCTTTAGCTTTCATCTAAAGCGAAACTGAAAGCTACAGGAAATCTTTTTTTTATTTTTAGAAATTCATTTTAAACCTTACGTATACCGAATTCGTGGAGGTACCTAAGACTGATGCATAAAACTGCACACAGAAAATATAAACTCTAAACATTATTACCTTTTCTTTCAGTCTCTCACGAAGTACGATCACCAAAGTTAAGCAATGTCGAGCTTGGTCA
Source organism: Acanthosepion esculentum (assembly GCA_964036315.1). Classification (NCBI taxonomy): domain Eukaryota; kingdom Metazoa; phylum Mollusca; class Cephalopoda; order Sepiida; family Sepiidae; genus Acanthosepion; species Acanthosepion esculentum. The sequence continues at coordinate 40,260,893 of OZ038477.1, forward strand.
GTACCTAGAATACACATACTGTAAGCTTTAGTGTGAGGGTAGTGTAATGGATAATGGCTCGGAATTCTAAAATTGGAGTGCCGAGTAGAAATTCATGTTGGGTTCGTTATATTCACTTACGCACAAATACCCTCGGGAAAGGTATAAACCACCTCTTCTCCTCCCAGCTATAATACAACCTGTGTTCTAAACCATTATTATCTCAAAAGATCGTCCAATTAAAAATATTTTATGGCTTTAAATAACCTACGGTTGATAAGCCGTCAAAAAGAAATGAATGAAAAATCAACCTCCCTACGACTGACAGTCTTCAATGCAATATAATCAATCTCAAACTACATATAATGTATATCATGCAAGGCATTGTCACTTATCTTCAAAAGTCAAAAGCATATGGTATTTGTATTCTAATATATCCGATATTTGGAGCCTTCAATTTGAGCAATAACACAAAATACGGATTGGAATACGCAACTATTTTATTTTATTTTTTTTCCATTTTTACTCCTTTTCATATCACAGTAAGTCTCAGTATATTTTTTATTTACATAAAGGTGACAACGGTAACTATATTTACCTAAACCCTTTTTTCTCAGATTCACTCAATCTGCAATCATAACTTTCCGTTTAATATGGAAACTGGGAAAACCTTTTATTTGTTGTTATTTTTATTAATTATTTTGTATATTCCCAAGTCGTATAGAGCACACCCATTTAATTTAAAAGCACTTACGAAAAGCGGCTGTCCATGAAAAATTGTAAACATTGTCGCTTCCGCTTTGTCGAAATACATCCGCAAACGAGTCATGCATGAATCTTCCAATGATTACTTTCAAGAATCGAGGTGAAGTTTTTGTTTGTTTGATGATTTACTGCAGGTTATGGGTGTAGAATACCTTTAGAAAATTCTCTTCTCTTTATTTTCTCGTGTCAGTGGACAAATGGTTGTCAAAGAACATTAATGACATCCGAGGAGGTAAAGCTGAATAAAATTTTAGATGCAATTCATCGGTAAACGTTTAGCAAATTGATTTCTTTCGGTTTCCTAAAACCACTTATACTCGAATTTACATCGCCAATATACGTGAGACACATGGGCAACCATTTTGGCTGAACTGTGAAATTAGAACTTAACGATTTCGGTCGGAATATTACTAAGCTCCCTATCTCTGAACATATTGCAATTTTCTATATACATTTTCGAGAGCTTTACGGTGGCAGTCAGTAAAATACTGGAATATATTCAATTTTTCCAACAGTGATTAAGAGATTATAAAAAAATTATTTTTCTCAAAAAATGTAAATATTTCCATATAAAATATATATATATATATATATATATATATATATATATATATATATATATATATATATATATATATATATAATTTTTTCATATTGACAAAAAGAATTTACACACTACAAAGATGCAACTTCGTTTCGGTGCATTTACTTGCACTTCGACTGGTGAGAACCAAAATGCTTATGGACAATTTGTAAGCATGACGCGTGTGAACGATCACTTCTTTTTCTCCATTTGTTTGAAAAAAGTAGATAAAGGTAAAACGGTGAGCGAGTGAAAACATAGTGCTTGTTGATAGTAGTTTCGTAAAGGATGTTTGAGGTGTTAAAATGATGGCTAATTCCGAAAAATTTCTTTACGACAACAACGATCAAGAATCTAGGCACAGCATTTCTAAGCCTTCTACTAGTGTGGAGTGAGGAGGAAAGGTGAGAATAGCAGAGAATAATAAGATGAAAGAGGAAGGAGGGATAAGTTCAAACGATAGTTATAGTAGTAACTGGAAATGTTTTTGGTTACTTTAAAACTAAGCCAGAGCTAAACAGTTTTTATATAATTTATCATCCGAAAAGAAAAACATTGTTAGATCGCATGAGAAATTGTATAAAAAAACTAAATAAAAGCACCTTGTCCGTCGTTTTTAATGAAAGGTGCATGAAAGAAGGATTTCTGCCTAAATACACACACACACATATATATATATATATATATATATATATATATATATATATATATATATATATATATGTATGTGTGTGTGTGTGTGTGTGTGTATAAATATATAGAAAAACAGGAAAGAACCGTTAGGTTAATAATCCGAAGTTCTTTAGTATTTTTGTTTTATTTTTTTTAAAAAGTGCTCAATACAAGTAGTGCTTATATTATAATTATTTCTTTTTAAATATGATTCCATCGCTACATAAATGTTCACATGTTTCAAAAGAAGCTATAAACTTCAATTTAATTATAAAAATTAAATTAAAGTACCTAGTTCGGTTTCATCCTCAAGCGAATTTTGAAATAACAAATTTTGAAATTTACGGAGCTTTATAAGCATTCGTAATATTAATGTCTATGGAAACTGAGAAAAGTAATGATTTTAATAAGGGGCGGTAGAGTTTACATCTTCATTGAAAACTATTGTATCAACATACTAGTTACTAGTGATTCTGTTTTGAAACATGAGAACTCTTATGTAGCGGTGGAATCATATTTATAAAAAAATAATTATATATATATATATATATATATATATATATATATATATATATATCAGATGTATTTTTGTTTTAAAAATTAAAAGGCATTATTTGTCAGGTATTTTTTATACAAAAATAACATTTAAAGGAAAAACATATTGTGAAGTAAAAAGGAACGTTTTTCTTCTGGGATAATATGTCCGAATATATACTACGCAGCCATTTCAACAGCTACCAGCAAAGCAAGTTAGGTGCAAGGTGGGTCTGGGGATTTTCTTTCCAACGAACTCCGAAGTAAGTTGTCTCACGTCTGTATCCGTTATTACACGGTTCAGAATTAGAATGTAGGGCTGATGGATAAATTAGCACCTTCTCAGGAAAATAGAAGCAGTCTTTCAAACAAGGTAGACATAATATAGGGTTCGGATGTCCGAAAGTTGACGGCGTGGCTCGCACCATAGACTAACCACATTTAAATAGCGAAATATTGGTGTGAATAAAATGTTAAGTAAAGAAGGTTCCAAACTCGTAATCTTATTGGAAACCTCGTTTATAACATTTTTATTTTAGACATATGTTATTTAAAAAGATAATATTTCCTTAAAGAACATTATATATGAGGAAATTTTAAATTCTAAAATTCTAGCATCCTTCATCATGCCCTATGCGGGGTGCTGGGGATTTTGGAATTTATTTTTCTTTTGTTACGAGTTACCCGGCGTTGTCGGTTGTACATAGTAAAAATTGTATAAGCGCACCCTTCCTGTATACCCACACCTCCCTGTTTAGAAATGTCTGTGTGCGTCCTCGCTTGCATGCATTATCCTTCATATACTAAGATAATCCTTCTCATCTTTTTACGGTTTGTCCTTTGCAAATCTTTCATTGTAGTTAATAAAGGAATTCCATCAACAAACTCTTTGTGTCGACGTTGTTCGCGGTTAAATTGTTCAATATTTCAGATATTCAGTAAATTTCCTAATTTCGAAATAGTAGGCATTGTTTACAAACCCAATAATGGCACAAAAACAGTTCAGAATTGTCCGAAATTGTAAACGCATGAAAGCTCCCCTTCTTTGCACCTTTAATTTAAAGCTGGGGTTAATAAGAGGTTATTCGGATATATTTTAACTTTTAATGCTTCAATATATCTTCTCAAATAATTTTTGCATCAAAGGTTATTCGAATGCCAGGTTCGGACGGGATCATATGAAAAGATATTGGTCAAATGGCAAAAGCCGATTTTGATCTAGTTTCTCCCAGATTTCGTCCAATTAAGTAAAAAAATTTAACTAAACATTAACTCAAGAAAAGGTTTTTGTGTTGTATATAATTTACATGGGAAGTTTGTAAATCATTGGATGAAAAACCATAGAGTTATAGCCGAAAGTGTGTTTTTAACAGTTTTTCCAGGATTTGTGAAATAACCAGGGAAGGGAGCAGTAGTAAAACCACACTATTTTATTTCTTGCATGATGGCAATTTCTTGCGGCATGTTTGAAGAAAATCATATAAAAAAGAGGAAGTTATTCAAGTATTACGAAAAACCTGATTTTTCATAGTTTCTTTTTTGCTTGCAATTTCTTGTGTGACCCCAATGTGGCAGGAATATTATTTTGCCCTCGCCAAACCATGTAACATGAATATGTTTTGCATGAAGTGCAAAGAACATCAGCACACACAGTAAAAATTTAGTTCACGTGTAACTGTGTCTAGATTTTTCCACAACCCTTCAGTTTTATCGCTTTTTTCTGCCAAAATTTGGGGGGAGGCTGGGGATTATTACGTGAGGTCACGACCAATCATTCAAAGTTGCAACTTGAATGAGCAATTTCCGCGAAATCGGTCGAGAAATGTGGACCTGCATACACAGAAAGAGCAGCAATATAAATTTGATAATGCACTAACTCTTTTGCAAAAAGTGCAGTACGCCTTTCAGGTGGATTTGAATTGGAACGAGCAAGAAGTGTTCTTAAAATCTAACAACATAAATTGTTTTTACAGTTAATATAGAAGTATTTACTAGAGTGTAAAGTTTTGTATTTGTCCTGCACAAATGAACAACAGTCAGGCTCAGGAAACTGACCAGTAAAAAGGATGAACAGACAATTTTTATATCACTTTTCTAGAACTATCTCTGATCTTGGGGAGAAGTGCACTCCGAAAAAAATCTGCTCAGTCACTTAAGACTCCACAGAAAAAAATTGCTGTTAAGGTTTATGCTGCAACAATGCTGAGAAGACTTTTAGAGTTACAGTTTCTCGGAGAGGGCGTGCTTTCTAGAATGATCCACAACCTGAACAGCAGAAGCATATTCAAGCCCTCGGTCACGACGACTTGTGTCATCGTGCTATCACAGCTATAAACATATTATATATATATATATATATATATATATATATATATATATATATATATATATATACACACACACACACACACACATATACAGATTATATATATATATACATACACAAATTATATATAATACAGATGATATATATATATATATATATATATATGAACAGTGACACATATATGTGTCATCTGTATATATATATATATATATATATGTGTGTCATCTGTATGTGTGTGTATATATATATATGTGTGTGTGTGTGTGTGTTTCATCTGTATATATATATATATATATATATCTCAAGTATGTGGTGCAGTTAAATTTGCATAACATGTATCATCATATTATTAACTTCACTATCTGCTTTTTGTATGGATGATTCATATAATATATATACATATGACACATATATATATATATATATATATATATATATATATATATATATATATATACCCAGATGACATTATATATATATATATACCCATATGACATTATATATATATATATATACCCATATGACATTATATATATATATATATACCCATATGACATTATATATATATATATATATATATACCCAGATGACATATATATATATATATGTACCCAGATGACATATATATATATATGTACCCAGATGACATATATATATATATATGTACCCAGATGACATATATATATATATATATATATATATAGTTGAAATTGCTACACTTAGCCAATTGCTATGAAACATTTATTCGCCCATTTTATACGTTTTAATTAAAACTTAATTTTTCACATGTATATCATCATCTACCGTGCTAACAATAGTTTATCCATTCTTTTAACTATAAATTCGTGGCCTATATATAGCTTCATGACTTAACGTGTGTTTTTCTCATTTAGAAAGCGGATAAAATATTCTATAATTCCAACTAATCCATTTTAAACAATAGAATTTACAGAAAAACCGAAAAAAATATTATAATATTCGTTGTTTACTTGATGTGAGAAACAGAAAAACGAAAAGAAATGTTTTTAATTGCGTTTTGTTAGTTATATTTTCCTTTTGAATGTTTTTATTAGAGACATGACGTAATTGGCAAATCATAGATCGTATTATTCTGCTTCACATACATTTCTCGTGACTTTATTATCATCATCGGATCTGATGTAGGCCGGCAAATACCTGAAGTTCTAAATCAAATATAATGTCCATCGGGAACTTTGATCTAAGAGGAGTTGATCTTTGCTGACCTTAATATATACTAAGTTCACAATCAAGAATATCCTATTAAGTTTTGTACATCATCTCAGAATGTCAGAAGACCTAGTAGCCAGGAGGTTTGTTCTATAACGTGATCTCAAATCCACCAAGTGTAACATCGACTTTCTAATGATGTCGGTGTCTAAATCGATATAAACAACGAAGTGAACACAGCTGAACTTAGGATATAAACGCACATGACACCAGGATAATAGCGGGAAGTTATGTAGACTACAATTGAAGAGACATTATCCCTCATAACCTTGCAATGTGTTCCAACGTTAGAAAATATACCCTAAAGGCCGCAGTCTCAAAGTTAATCTGACGGGGTTCAGAATTTAATAAATATCTCTTTTACGTATGAGAAATTTAGAAACGTATTATTATCCGGCATTAGTAACATAACATTAAACTCTATTTTTCACTCTGAGCCGTTCATTTTTCATCTCTGCTGAACATCTGTGTTGTGTTGTTCTATTAAAGCGAATACTGTCCATTGGTACCTGAGGGTTACACCTGTCCGTCCAATGAACGAGCGAAATACTAAGCTAAGATGGTTTGAGGTATTAGCACAAACACTGGGTATATGCTCTAGACAAATTCTACTTATAAATAAGGACATAAATGAATCAAATATGAAAAAGACGAAATAAGCACGTTCAAATAATCGATTTCTCGAAGAACGACGGATTTTCACGGGGATCCGACCAGCCGATGGAAAAGCTGTGAGCGATGAGGTTTATTTTAGTATAAAATTTGAGTGGATGAATAGCGGCAAAAAAAAAAAAAAAACAGAAGTGCGTGTCCAGTTCAGTGGTTTCAATAAAATGGTTTTGATTATGCATTCGCCATTCTTTATGAAAAAGAAGGAAAAAAGCATTTTATGGATTTCAGAACAGAAACAGAATACATAAATAGAAAACGTTGTGAGAACAGTTTTGAGATGGAAGTTTCCCTTATTGTTTGAGATGGGGCAAGTTATCGTATAAAAGTCTTCCCTTTATGAAAAGAGCAGGCCTTTCTAATGAGATAAGATATTGCCCGTTAAAATATAGTTTATTTATTTCTTCAACAAGGAATAAGTTCAGACGATATTGCAGAATGGTAGCAAATTATTTGATTATTTTAAGATAGATTTTGTGTTGAATATTATTTGAATGGCGTGATCGCCTTACGTATTCTTGTATGTGAAGTATACGTAGAAATCACAAAAATGGAAATGCCGCGTATGTACAAATATACATGCAATGGCCCAAGTCAGCAATACAATCTCACAAATGCTGATATAGTTATATGCATGAATATATTTTGGAAAAAAAAACTTTTCATTCAAAAAATATGAAAACCATCAAATTTATCGAGGTGATTAATGCGTCTAATAATCAATGATAAAATTATGTCGATTACCTTGCAACATTTTCTTGCGCGCCTAAAACTATACGTAATAATTACACAGAATACGTCTCTTTCTGAAGATATATTGGGCACTGTATTACAAACAAAACAAAACAAAGCTGGAATGCAATATATATATATATATATATATATATATATATATATATATATATAATATACATAATATATATATATATAATATACATGATATATATATATATATAATATACATAATATATATATATATATATAATATACATAATATATATATATATATATAATATACATAATATATATATATATATATAATATACATAATATATATATATATATAATATACATAATATATATATATATATAATATACATAATATATATATATATATAATATACATAATATATATATATATATAATATACATAATATATATATATATATAATATACATAATATATATATATAATATACATAATATATATATATATAATATACATAATATATATATATATATAATATACATAATATATATATATATATAATATACATAATATATATATATATATAATATACATAATATATATATATAATATACATAATATATATATATATATAATATACATAATATATATATATAATATACATAATATATATATATATATATAATATACATAATATATATATATATATATAATATACATAATATATATATATATATAATATACATAATATATATATATAATATACATAATATATATATATAATATACATAATATATATATATAATATACATAATATATATATATATATAATATACATAATATATATATATATATAATATACATAATATATATATATATAATATACATAATATATATATATATAATATACATAATATACATATATAATATACATAATATATATTTATATATATGTGAGATTTTAAAGTCACCTCTCAGTGGCGACAATCTTCTTCATTCCAAACTCAGACGTCCGGCACAGGGCCTGGCGTTTGCGTCCAGGATGAAACAGACTGTCGCCTCTGGCTATTGACATCAATGTCCACATTTATATTCACATACGTTCTCTAATTTTGAGAACATTAACCCATAAATATAGCTTACCGTAAAACTATATTTTGTATTATATTACATATTATATATATATATATATATATATATATATATATATACGTAAAGCACAAATATTATATTTCTCAAAAAAGAAGTAAACAAAAAAATTCTGGATTCTTGTCTTACAACCACTCTTTGCAAATGATATTGCCCGTCATTTACTTAGGGGTTATTAGTTAGTTACATATATATGTATCTACAATGTGTAATAAATTTTAGTTCTCTCCTTAAGCAATTCATAAACAATAATCTATCAATTAATGAATAATTTCCAACCAATTATGCCTCACTTATTTGGATTAATCCCTTAACTTAGAACGTATACCTCTATACTTAATTATTTAAAAACACCAATTGATTTGTGCATTACTTAGATGAGTATTTTTCAAACTGTATAATTTGTATTCAAAGCATTAAGTTGAATGTTATCAATTTGAAATGATAAACATATATAATTATGATTTTAGATTAAATTAACGTTATTATGAACAAATGAAAAATATTTATTATGCAAACGTAGTCGGCTATTTGAGAATGCATTGATTTCACCAGAACTCGGAAGAGAATTCCACAAGCGAGAAGTGCGATAGAAGTAACTGTTAGCAGAGAACTTACGGTTAAATCTAGATATTTCAACTGTAAAATGATGAAATCTCACCGCCAACCTAGTACTGCACTTAAATTCATAATATTGATACTATAGATGACACTTCAGAAAACGTGTTAGAATTTCAGATGTTACTTTGGGACATTTCTAAATGAAAATAAATTAGGTCAAATATAACGAGGCCAAATTTGTAACAGATACAAGATTGTAAGTGCAGCGTGCAAACCTAAGTTTTGCTTCCAGCTTAATATATCTGCTCATAATTCTCTGTTTAAAAGTACATTTTCAAATCCACTTAAATATGCCAAGATATTCAATAATTATTCAATAAATTGAGACAACCATAATTTCAGAGATGTCGCAATAACTTCTCATTAAATTTTGACGTGCTATGTTAAGCTTATTAAATAATTATGTTACTATATATATATATATATTGGGATATTAGTAATTGTTACGTATCTAATCGTACACAAGTATAATGTGTGTATATATTTATATATATATATATTATATATATATATATATATATATATGGAGAGAGAGAGAGTTTATATGGGTGGAAGGAACAATTACGAAACATTTTATAAATTTAACTAGTTTTGCTATTTATAGCACAACCTATCTGAAAATGACAAATTTCCGAGACATGTTTACCTTTTAAAATTTTTTCAGCAATATGTAAATGACGTGTATATATCTATTAAATAAAAATCGGAAAAGTGTTTAAAAGCTAGAAAGTAGTTCCTCTCAATCTCAAATTATATGATCATTTAAATTAAATAGCGGAAGATAATCAATATATAAATTTTTGCAACATGCAATTTATTTGATAATTTCATCAAATTTAATAAACATTTTAAACTCATATTTAATCCAAATTTGCACACACAGGCATATATATATATATATATATATATATATATATATATATATATATATATATATATATATATATATATATATAGAGAGAGAGAGAGAGAGACAGAGACAGAGAGATGACTTTGTTAAAATACAATCGCGACAGTTTCATGCTATTAGGCAAACGTCAGGCCTGGCGATTACGTATCAGCTTGAAATAGAGTGTCGCGTCTGGATGTTGACTTCAATGTCCACTTATATATTTACATACACTCTTTCCCTGATATTGAGCACGTTAATCAATGATATGCTATATATATATATATATATATATATATATATATATATATATATAATTAGATAATGTAATGGGCAAAGATAGATATAAAGATAGTTTAAATGACTGACAAAATGGACAAATTCTGTCTAATATATTTCATACTCTAGAAGAACTTCATCAGACTAAAGGAATGGCGCTGTTGTTTTGAATTTTGTATTAGCGTGAACTGGAGACATGAAACTGCAATGGTTGGTTACAATTATGTCCCGAGAAGAAATGCTGATGATATGGAGGTCACTGAATTTTTGAAACTTGTAATTATTAATTTTTATATGTCTATGCAGTGTCGCAGATCTTATGCATTTCAGCTTGCCCGTGCCTTGTTGCCACGATATATTTAATTAAGAATACCACATTGTTATAATAGATGATCTGCGAATTTTTTTTCTTTCACAATTTGTCCTTCATTTGTTTAACATTATTCTGGTGTATATATATATATATATATATATATATATATATATATATATGTATGTATGTGTGTGTGTGTTTAGAATTTTTCGAGCAAGACATTAACATAAAAATATAACGCGTCTTTGTAATGATTGATAAACACATTTACTCTTCTGTTTTTGTCGTTATCTATTCAAATTATGTTCTTAATGTTAAAACAAACCAAAATGAGTATTGAATAAATATAAATGCTATGTGCTGTGCCCTGCAGACGTATGCTTTTTGATGCGGAAAAATATGCCCACCGGTTCAAGGACGATAAGAACTAATTCGAACAGAGCCTCGTTTTCAATACGAAAACTATGGCCGGAGATAACAGATTCATTCGCCTAAACAGCGCGGGCCCTCTTAACTGTACTAATGTCCATAACGTGCGCACTGATGCAAATGGTTTTTAGGGGAACGAGTTATCAAAGCTTCTTTCTTTTCTGGTGTTATTTGTTTTGAATATTTCCGAAATCAGAGTGGCCGGTTTAGCTGTTCAGAATATGTTAATGCAGAGCAAGAAAAGGTCACGTTATAAACGTTAGTGTTTGTTAGCTCAGGCAGAGTTTCATATATTGGCGGAAAAAGGATGAAGATGAAATAATTCTACAGGCTGAAGAGAATCACGTTACATAATGTTTAATAAGCTTATTTTTACTTTGACACGAGGACACAATAAAAAGCCATTAAGTAGAGGCATTAAGCAGAGCCATTAAGCAGAGAGTATTGTCATAAAAAATTGACACTTTTCGCGCGTTTTTTTTTCTCATTAAAAAATGAACGAAGGCAATCAATCACTTTCAGAATTTCAGAACTACACGTTCCAAAATACTCCTACTCTGTTGGGGAGATCAGAGATCTGACCAGTAATGTGGCGTTTGTGTAAAAATACGATTTATCACACATCTTTAGAAGATAAGAAGATAGATTTCTCTTACGTCGACTTAGTTAAACGTGTTTCTTCTGAATTTTGTTTCAAGTCCCACTTTTTATAAACTTAAGTGTCAGTGTTTGGGGAATTTTGTTGCAAGCCTGACTTTCAATTAGCCAACATAAAAAGGTTGTTAATGATTTTAGATAATCATAAAAGTAGTTCTTTGAACAAGTTGACTACCGAAAAAGCCGTATGGGTGGTCTCAATCCTTCCGAAACACAAGTGGATGGATAGGTGTGTGGGACCCCACCCATTATCCATATAAACAGAGAGAGGCAGAAAGTCATTACAAAGGGGTCTAGCACTTAATGTGTTAGTAGCTGTGCAGCGGCCAAGAGTGTGGAATCAGCAGTGACCGAAGCGAGAGGCAGTGAATGTGAGGATCCGTTCCCGTGACCGGAAGTTAGAAAGATGACAGTCCAATTTTCGAAAGTGAAGGAAAGATCTAAGAGTTAAGTCAGAAATCGTATTGTTGTTAACTCTCAAGCAGTCTCTTTAAAACAACTGTCGTTCTTATTTGTCTATATTTCTGAGATGAGTTATTATGTACACTACATTATTTGGATTATTGTCCTCATCTTCACAATGTTTCGGCCGTTGTACTTTCCGGCCTTCTTCAGGTGGTTGGAATGTCGAACTGAACCTTTTATTTCGCTCGCTAGGGCAGACTGTTCTAGTTCCACGTGCTATGTCCAATGGATATCAGTTATCTCCTGTTAATTCCCCTCTTCAATTTCTCCACGGCCTAACCAGGTATTGAACTCACAACCCTTTGTGTCCTCTCACTTAAGGACACATGGCACAGTGGATAAATGCGTTGGTTAGATCCAGCGACAGGACCCAAAAAGTTGTGAGTTCAATAACTAGCTAAGGCAGTGGAGAACTTGGAGAGGGTAATTAACACGAGATAATTGATAACTGGCATCCATTCGACATGCCACGTGGGACTAAAACAGTCTATCCCAGCGAGCGGAATAAAGGGTTCAGTTTCGACCAAAAGAAGGCTGGAGCGTACAAAAGCCGAAAAATTGTGATAAATATGGCAACAAAGATGAGGATGATAGTCCGAATACTGTAAATATTGACGTTATTATTTTTTTTTAATTGAATGCGATCACGGCCAAGAAGACAAAGCGAGTTGGGTGTATATGCAGATGCAATCAATCTTTGATGTTATCCTAGGCTATGCAGTGAACGACGGACGAGCGAAGAACATTATCACAAAATTCGTCATACACTTGATCACATTTGTCATTGTGGGTAGTTTACAGTGTCTGTAATATTAGTGATATTTACTAACATTATCTTCTGGACCAATATTCACTTTATACTAAAATCATCAGGTGAGTGAAGTCGACTAATGATTATGAATAGTTTCAAAGGCTTAAATGAACCACATTTATATACATTACGATCAGCCGCAACATGAATGGAATGGTCGTAGAATTTGTTAAAATTTTTGCTCTAAATGAGTTGAGTAAAAATGAAGAGATACTCTTGAAGAAAACAAATGACACCATTCATAGATTTAATTATAATAGTGTTTTTGAAGTCATTCTTGTAATTTTTATTACGCCGCTTGCTTTGATAATAAGAAAATAAGCTACTTAAAATAGTTTTATCATTTGGCTGACATCATAAAACGATATTAGGTAATAAATTTCAGACCCAAGGTCCAGCCAATAAGCTTTAAAACATAGTCATGAGTCCATTTGCATTACAAAATTTAACTAAATTCAAAAGAAAGAATAGCCTATGATACGCGCTAAGGAAAATAAAAATAAAAAAGAACAATTGAATATTTCCATTTAATTGTCACAGACAGAAATACCTTCACAGATAAACATTTCTAAGGAATTAATGGACTTTTTAAACGTTATAAAACGATAGTATTTTTCATTACTACATATATTATGTTTATTGAAAAGAGGTTTGTAACATCTCCGTTTTTGAACAGTGCAATTATTGACTAAGGTCTGTTTTTCCGTCTTGGTTTATCCTATATAAATGAAACGCAGTTTCGGGCTGCCAAAGGGCATATTTCCCTTATTACAAGCTCTAAAAAACATAGTTTGTAAAGAATCAGAGACGGCATTAAATAGAACCTATAGAGTATTAATCTCTCTCTCTCTCTCATATATATATATATATATATATAAATATAAAAGTGGACATGGAAGTCAGCACTTAGAGGCGACAGTCTGTTTCATGCTAGGGCAATCGTCAGGCGGTTGGGTGTATATGCAGATGCAATCAATCTGACGATTGCCCTAGCATGAAACAGACTGTCGCCTCTAAGTGCTGACTTCCATGTCCACTTTTATATTTACACACGCTCTATCTCTGATATTGAGCACTTTACCCCATAAATATAGCACACTTTAAGACTATATTTCTGCATATATATATATATATATATATATATATATATATATATATATATATATATATATAATTACATATATATAATTACATATATATATATATATAAAATTGTGTGTATATATATGTTTATATATATATAAATATATATATAAAAAATTGTGTATATATATATATATATATATGTGTATGTATGTATGTGTTTTTATATATATATAATTGTGTGCATATATATGTTTATATATATATATAAAAATTGTGTGTATATATATATGTGTGTGTTTTTTATATATATATATAATTGTGTGCATATATATGTAGTCATTAAACCTGTCCTGGGAATGCAGATTAATTAATCACATGATTCTCGCAATTTAAAAAAAATAGAATATTATAGCAGTTTACAAAATATCTAAGAGAACAAAAGGAAAAGAAGCAAACGCTGATACTATTAAAACATTGTATAATGTTCTCAGTTTCTGACCGGGAAATAGAGTCTAAAATGCACACACACATAAATATATATATATATATATATATATATATATATATATATATATATATATATATATATATAATATTATATATTATTTAAATTCTTTGAGCTTTCTCCTATGTATTCAATGACAATTATTACAGATAAATTCCTCCAAGTTTTATCTTATTGTTTTGATTGGTATTGTCGAAGTCTTTTATTATTTTAGACATAATAGTAACAATTTTTAATGTTGAGTTTAGATAGATTTTTTTTCGATTGTAGGTGGCAGCGAGTAAGTTGATAGCAAAATATGTTTTTGGTGCATTGGGTTTGTCAGGAAGGGCCGTTTTCCTATTTGAGAATATTTTATGAACTCTTTATTTGGCATTGAATATAAAATAATTAAGGTACTCAGAATTTGCAGCCCTCAATATTTACACGAAAATGAGAAATACATTGAGAACACTTTCATCAATTTTCTTCAGTACCCTAATATCTACGAAAAAAAAGTTATGGAAAGAAAAATAAAAAACATCTAAATGAAATCGGCTAGATAAAAAAAAATACCAGTATTCCTCGCACGTGTGTTGTCGCATTAACATATTTAGTATGATGAAGTCCTAAATGACGAAACGCGTCACAAGAAAACATTTCCACTTTGTCATACATTTTCACCAATATTGTACTTGATACATACAATATATGTATAGTTATCTCATATATATATATATATATATATATATATATATTGAAGTTAATTGAATTCACATTCAATATATGTCTAAGTTTTGGTTTGAAAATAGGATTTCCAAATGTGAATTCAATCACCTTCGTTAATTTGAAGTGTAAGAATGCCAGTTTCTGACGTCTTTTTCACAATTCACATCTTTCATTTTTTTTTTCCAAAAACTCTTATGCTTCCAGAGGAAAGCCAATCTGATTGATAACATCCAATATTTTTTTCGAAGATTTCATGACATTATCGTAAGTTAAAAAGTGAGGAAACAACGAATCTATGATAACAGAAGCGCTGATAGATATATCTATTAACATAATGATTCTGAACAAAAAATCTATCCTAATGTTTGTGGTAATTTTGGATGAAGTGAACGGTTCTTTCGCAAGTTAATACTTTTAATACACTCCCTGGGAATGGAATGCGTTAGGATTCAATATTGCATTTTTGCTCGGAACATTTTTGTGGAATTCTTCAATTAATCTCACGAGCATACACGTAAATTAAAAAAAAGAAAATTAGCGTTAAACAATAAGTTATTATAATGTAATACTTTCTACTTTTTATTGCATTAATCGGACAGCGAAACTATGATTTTGACTTTTTTGCGAACGAAAGAATCTGAGACCGAGCACATGTTTCAATCACTGTAATTATTTAGGGATATAATTGTATGTACAGCTCAATCGTAGAAACTTATTCTACATAGAGGAGGTCTTCATTTCGGAATTGTACCAAAATCGATGATTTCTTATTAATAAGCTTGGCGTGATAAATGTAGAGAATCATTTAGAAAAAAAAGAAACGTTTTTGTGCGTCTATTATCTATACGGGCATGAACGTCTTACATGAAAATTAACGATTCAATAATTTTTCAAAGCTCAAATTCGGAAGATTTTCTTTAGCAGGAAATATTGTCTTCTATACAAGATTCTATATACATGGTTGCAAATTACAAATCAGAGATACCAAAATCAATAAAGTACAAAAACTTAAATATCTGGGAACTTTTTTTAATAGAGGACGGAAAGTAGTATTAACCGCATTGGGATAGCCAAAGATGCATTGCAAAAGCTACGCAGAGTATTAAGGAACAGTGATTCTTCGGTAGAATAATAAAACAAAGAGTATAGAACTGTTACGATATATCTGTTACTCTCTATATCAGTGAATGCTGGTCAATCTCCTCAGAAGAGGAAGAAGCGACTTGAAGCAACATACATGTGATTCAACAGAAGGATGCTGAGGCTATCATGGACCGAACATGTGTGCAACGACAAAGATTTAGCGAAAAGTAGCTCTGGGGGCCAGTCGAGATAGAGGGTTACAATAAGAGGCAATTTATGCGGATAGGAGAAGATAACGAATTCTATACTTGAACAAGTTAAGATTCTAGTAATCGGGGAAACATCCCCTCTGGAGACATTTTCGCAGAACAGTGGTTCGCGTGAAGAAGCCATTCGTGAAACGTCTCGCCAAGCTATTCATGAAACCAATGGAATACGGAGGTAATGTGCGAGATCAGTTACGATATGAGTGGCATAGCGGTTCCTAACCGTGAAGGACAGAACTGGTGGAATAAAGAAATGCAGTTTTCGAGCACTTTCCATGGAAGTAGCGATAGAGCAGTGAAAGGCTTGCCACGTCTCACCCGTGAAAGAGAGGCTGGAGGGTGAAAAAATAATTTCACCCACAAGGAATCGGAGACGCTTTGGACTCTATCGAGACTGGTAAGTGAAGACTGGGCAGCTCCTGCCTAAATATGACAACAGTACACCGTTTTATGCCTGATCTGGCTTTTATAAAGGAAGAGGAAAGCTGGAGGAGTCAGGTACTTACTGGAGCCGTACAAAGAACTGACCCTTTTCCTTGAATTTTTAGCGATGGATCGTAGATACGAGTTCCACTTGAGGTCTTGGTTGAGTTTAAGAACAATAGACACTCAGGGAAGGCAACCCGAGGTGACATCCATTCATAGTGATCGACTATAATGAAATGTAACTAGTTTACTTTGGGAGACATTACATATAACAAGCCAGTTTTTCCCCCATTGGGTAGTTAGAGTTTAATCGGATGAGAGATCAGCTAACAATCTGTGAGATATATATTCACAGATAATCTGTATATATTCTTATGAAAATCATTTGCGTAAAGAAAAGAAGGGTTTGTCCGTGAAATCACCTTTGGATGACGCATGCGTTGTTTACTAGGTTCCCGTGAGGCAGGCCGTAAACAACTACGACCAGGAAGGACTATTTTGAATGGAATTTCTTTTATATTACATTACTTCTTATTACTATAAAAGTTATTATAATTGCGTACACGTATTTAAGTTGCTATCAGTTTTCTTTATTTTCTTAAAAGTTTAATTAATAACAACCAGATTAGACAGAGAAGTCCTACCCCCAAAAATTGTGCCTCGGTGAGGAATTGAAGCAATATACACTTTTCCATCACGTGCCTTTACCATTTCAGTTACGAAGGCCACTTTCATAGAGCAGGATTTGCATTACCTATTCAAAGAATGAACAGTTTTTTCTCGTTCGATCGTCTACGAATCTATATTTGGTAGCTCCACTTACCTACGACGGTCTTTACGTTTACTTACAATGATTACATTTAATATTTACCGACAACCATATTTATCATATCTAGATTTATCTCATTTATTTATTTAGTTAATTAGTTAGTTTATCAGCGCACAACGGCAAACTCTAGATAAAGTATAGTTGCTTTTTAGACAGTCATCCAAATGCAGTGGTTCTACGTGTTTTCTATGAGTAGTATCATTTGAATTCCAAGCTATTCCAAATTTAGAATATCTACTTCTGTCATTGGTGCATTGTAAGTGTTTCACTTCCGAGACAAGAAAGTAATTATTATGTGATAAGCAACCAAAAGTAGCTTTTTAAAAGGTAACATAGTAAAAAGACAGGAGTGCACAGAAATCTATGAGGATCGAACGACTGCAATAGAACAGACAGCCAAGAAAATTTGATACCTATATTCCCCAATGTGAGTCACCTTTGTAGGTTTCAAATTAGTTTTCACTAGTTTAATACAAGGTGAAAACTACTGGTTATAGAGGATCATATTAACGCGACAGAAACAAATATAACTAATACATTTTTATTTACCCTCAGTCTACCAATTGGACCAATTTAATCATTTTTTTTCAAAAGTAATTTTGTCTCCTTTATCTTCATTCTATCCGAATTAAATTTTGTAAATTTTCCCTTCATTTTCTATTTACACAAAGAAAATAAATTTGAACAAAAAATAAAATTGTGGTGGGTGAATTTTATCACTATTACCAAGTGGGTAAGAAAAATTGTCGTCTATTCTAAATAGTTTCCATTTCTTTTTCTGTAGATGATAATGAAAGTGAAAGTCAACATTAATTATTCAGAATCAGATAATGATATGAATGATGACAAGGGTACAAATAAGAACTCCATCCTACAATATTTTACAACAAAATCCTGCACATTCACGTTTTGCAAGATGATCTTTCATTTATAGTGTTCATAAAGATAAATCTCCTGGAGATAATGTTTTGGTTTGGTTTGTTCTGTTTTACGGTATATCAACCTCAACGGGCGATTTAATGCCGACAACTTTTTTTTTCTAGTAATATTTTGTTTTGTAAAAAATCTATTTCTGTTAATATTATTTTTTCCTCAAATATGTATAGCTGGTAATATTATTTTTCCAAAAACGTATAAGAGATAATATTTTTTTTTCAAAAGCGTATTGCTGGTAACACTTTTTTTTATTTTTCAAAAATTTATTTCTGGTAATTTTTTTTTTACAAAGTATTTCTGGTATTAAAACCTATTTTTACACTTTTATAATGTCTTTTACCTCAGTTTCTTGGTTAACTATTTTCCCATAGCTGGGACCCTAACAGTTGCTACCTCCCCGGATCAGGATGGACCTGGGAAAACCAGCAATTAAGAGAAGGTTCCACGCTCCTTAAAGCCTCCTGATCAGAGGCCTTGCTGTTGGGCGTAGTTTATCGTCTTACCCTGGACAAGGATGGAGTTCATCGTCATACCCAGGACGATAGAAATACTGGAAAAATAGACAAATGCTGAAGGAATTCGGGTCCCGCAGTAACTACAAACTCTGTTGAGTAATACACTTCCCGGGAACACTCCGATGAGAGAAAGAAAAAAGATGCATCTTGCATGGTGCTAAAATGAATGGAAAAATGTAAACTATCATATTTCCTAAAAAACATGTGTCAAAACTATTGGAATGGATTCTGTGCAAAATGCTGCAATGAACTGTATTTTAAATGTAATTTAAATAAAGTTTATAATTTCCAACGATATTGCAAAGATGCGTTGTAATGTTTGTTTCAGTGATTAGATTATTATCTGATGTTACAGTTTTTAAGAACACTGGTGTACAGTCTGATGTTTCCAATTATCAGCCTATTAGTTTTCTACATATTTTGGAGAAACTCCGAGAGGCCTCAACCAATGCTTAATTACGTAAGTATCACTCATCGCAGGACATTTTTTCAGAAGAAATATGGCTTTCGTTTCTCCAGCTCTGATACTGATGTACTGACAATAATTACCGAAAGTGTCTGTCCTTCTCTAGCTAGATAATAACAGTGAAGTCCGGACAGTAGCTTTGGATATCTTGTAAGCTTCCCACAATGTTTAGCATACAGATATTCTCCACAAGCTAACCCAGTCTTTTACTATCAAATCGTGAAACCGGCCACTCGTCTAGATCCTTCGTACTAATGCGCATGTCCACCATCGCTCCCTCCTTGGTCCTACTTTATTCCAAATGTCCATTAATGAACATCCTAATGATATCAGCTCTCAACTTGTTATATACGCTGATGACACTCAAATTTACTCCTATCTCGATAATATATCTGGTCAGATCGATAAAGTCAAAATGGCAGCGAAGGTTCAAAACGAGCTCCAGTCTACGCTATTTACATTATTCGGACTATTGTTCTCATCTTTGTCGCCATATTTATTACAACGTTTCGGCCGTTGTACGCTCCGGCCTTCTTCAGTTGGTTGAATGTCGAACTGAACCGTTTATTTCGCTCACTGGGGTAGACTATCTATTTCCACGTTCTCAAGTACACATGACACAGTAAATAAAGGCGTCGGTTAGATCCAGTGACAGAACCAAAGTGTTGTGAGTTCAATACCTGTGGAGAATTTGGAGAGGGGAATTAACAGGAGATAACTGATAACTGGCATTCATTAGACATGGCACGTGGAACTAGAAAAGACTACACCAGTATGCGAGATAAAAAGTTCAATTCGACATTCCAATCACCTGAAGACGGCCGGAGCGTACAACGGCCGAAACGTTGGAATAAATCTGGCGACAAAGATGAGGACAATAGTCCGAATAATGTAAATAGTGTACATAATACTTCCTCACAGAAATATAGACAGTGCTCTAGTCTGTAGTTAAATGGGTTAAAAGATGGTTTGTTGATTTTAACGCTTTTAAAATTATACTTCTCGCTATTAATCATTTTAGAAATCCCTCTCTCTCTACTATGCCCGATGCTAGCCTGCGGGAAAGGGACTCGTTGCGCCTTCTCGGGCCAACGGTCTCAGCTGACATGACGCATAAAGCCTATCGTAAATCAGTTGCTAAGAATTTTGGTTCATTTTTCGTGCTAGATAATTTTCTCTCCATAATCTATCATAGATATCTGTAAGTCTACCATTCGTACATGCTTAGAATATTGCCGCCACATATCCGCCGTTGGTCCTGCTATTTACCATGTGCTGCTTTATAAAATCCAAAATGATTCAACAATATTAAAAAGGTCCTGATCTGGCGACCCGACTTCAGTCACTTTCTAAAGGCCGTAAGGTTCCTTCTCTGTGTCTCTTCTATAATTACTTTCATCGGAATTGTCAGGATGAGCTCTTCGCTATGGTACCTAGACTTTATGAATTTTAGCGTAGTAGTAGACTGACGACGCGGTCTAATAAATTTACAGTTGAGCTGGTTAGATGCAACCGTAAATACTATGTTAACATTTTGTTTTCTCTCACTTCTCGGTTGTGGAACACCCTTCCATTTCCATGTTTTCCAGTCAACTTTAATCATCAAAAATTTAAATGCAATGTCAGTCGCTATCAACTGTCGTGATTACTCTTCTCGTTATGCTCATTAGCAGTGTTATTAGTTATATATATATATATATATATATATATATATATATATGTGTGTGTGTCCGTGTTTTTGAAGTAATCACACTTTTATACAAGTTTCATTAAAGACAACTGACAAGTTTTTGCCATTAAGCTTATCAATTTTTTCCTGCATTCAGGAAAATATTTTTTGAATGGACAAACTGTTTAAAAACTGTCTAAATTTTTTATATATCCGAGCGCTTTCGGCTATTCTATTAGCCATTAATTTTTTATGTTTTTATTTTAACCCAATATGTAGATATTTATATATATATATATATGCACCTATAATGACGGGAAAGCCACTTTATTATTTTCCAAACACAGCCTGCATATTATGGCAGTGTTCACAGTTGATAATATTGATTGTTCGTTTCAATATTTCTAGCCTTTTTTGGGGGGATTATGACCTTTTTTCCCACAATTATGTTGTGGACGTGTTTTGGTAGGTTTTGGTGTGTGATTAAATCAGCTCTGCTTTGATAAATTTAACAGGAGTCTTCTTCATAAGCCAATACAATTATGCATAAATTTGTTTTGATCAGGAAAGATGCCATGTAAATTCATGAATCATAATGGTCCTCTGTAGTTTGGTATGGTATTGGTATGCTTTGTTTTACGGCATATCAACATCAATGGTTATTTAATGCCGACAGGATTTTTACTGTTGGTAATGTTTTTTTCCAAATATATTTCTGTTAATAGATTTTCCTTCAAAAAATATATTGCTGGTATTTTCTCAAAAACGTATTGTTAGTAACAATTTTTTCCAAAAATGCATTACTCGTATTAAAACCTATTTTTAGACTTTTATAGTGATGGTTAACTATTTTCCCATAAAAGGTGCTACTACACAGGGTTCAGGGTGGACCTGGAAACACCAGCAATTAAGAGGTGTTTCCACGCTTCTCAAAACACCTGATCAGAGGGTTTGATGTCAGATGTAGTTCATCGTCATACCCAGAACTGGCTCTGTAATTTGAATCATGATAATGTCTAGTCGAATAATGAATACTCTTATCGGAAATGGAGGCCGCGTTTTTATTTTCAGTTAAACATTGTGTATTACGTCTATCGGCCTGCGCACTCAAGAAATCTCAAAGAAAATGTGTTCTCCGGCAATAATTGAAACAGCTTCCCATTTGCAGGAGAGACACCCGTTTAATTTGTTGTGCTTTACCGCTCGGCTCTTCAGTGGCTCACATTTTAGTAAGGCCCCATTTTCCCATTTAAGTAAAGTACACCTTATTCAGTAGGATAATTTTCGCGAAAGCCCTTATCTACGCGCTTTCGTCTTAGGAACAAAGCAATTTCTAAAGAATTATGTGGATTTATTTTCAATGCGATATTTTTATTACTTCAAACATTATAGTGGATACTCGGAATTAAAAGGCCAAATGTAGTACCGCTTCTTTTACTGCTAAACTTATGGCGAGGTTCCTATGGTCGTATTGCTTTATACGTACCAATGTGGCTATGTTTAAGGAGATACAAAATAAAGTAGATGGAAGTGCAAATAACTGACTTTTTAGTCAAATTTCTTATTTTCGTGTGTTTTTGGCTGGAAAAACGGCGTATACATAATTCCTTGGTAATGGAATCCTGTGGTTGTTTAAAATTTCACAGAATATAATGGGTGGATTTTATAAGTAGTTCACTCTGCAACTGAAAAATGGTTAATTCCCGAAGAATACTGATCATTTCATGCAGTAAAGAATTATCTCGAACGATAACTTTTACAGAGTATAAGCTGTATCCATCTCCATATATTCATAAGATGCAAGGGGGGAAAAGAACTCTTATTTAAAAACCCAGTAGAATGTAAAAATAATAAATCCGCTGTCATTTTGTCCTTGACAATAAGAGAAAAAAAAACAATTTCATCGTGATGACGTATAAGTTAGGGAGAATCACTGATCACTCTCGATTTTCGAAGAATGCAGAATATATACATATATAATGCGAACTGGGATATCTATTTGGCCATCATATATCGTAAGATGTTTGTGCAAAATGTAAATGCTAGATTGGGTTTCGGAATCCAAAACAGAAAAGAGATGAGTGGAATATATATATATATATATATATATATATATATATATATATATATATATATATATATATATATATGTGTGTGTGTGTGTTTAGAGAAAAAGAAGTAAAATACACTTAAACATGCGCATGCATATTTTCAAAATTAGCGGCAAATATTCTGGTGGTTATAGATTAAACTTGACTGGCCATTTTTTGTTGGAATTCTCTTCGTGTTGTGCCGTTCAGTTTGCTTAAAAGAGCGGGAAATAATGCGTATGTAATTGTTCGCGCTATTTCTTGAGCTCACATATATTCGTCTGTTTTATCGGCACACATACTCAACTTGACAAAAACAGTCATGGCGGAGGGATGACGATGTCATTCGAACCAAGAAAAAATAATTGGGAAAAATGTTGATTTCTCTCCATCTATTCTTTTCATATTTTTAAGGCATTTGTTCTAATGAGCTTTCCTCTAAGGTGCATCTACTGCAGGATTTTAAGCGGACTGTTAGATATAGCAAATTTGTCTCACCAATTTAATTTTGAAATGGCTAGAGGTAACCGTAATTTCTATTCTACTAGT
Organism: Acanthosepion esculentum; assembly: GCA_964036315.1. Taxonomy (NCBI): domain Eukaryota; kingdom Metazoa; phylum Mollusca; class Cephalopoda; order Sepiida; family Sepiidae; genus Acanthosepion; species Acanthosepion esculentum. The sequence continues at coordinate 40,285,118 of OZ038477.1, forward strand.
ACTTCTCACCTGTGGAATTCTCTTCCGGTTCCTAGCTACAATCTACGTTAAATACCATCTTCTGTCTTATTCTTTATCTCAATTTTTTAGTGAACTTTCTCATTAACTAATTTCTTCTAATTTTCTTTCACAATTAAATATCTGCTTCTTTTTTCTACCGATAGTTTATGCAAGGTCCAAGAGCCATTCTAGCTAGAGGTAGTGGTATTAACTCCTTGCTTTGGATGAAATGATTAAAAATGTTCAATACTACTCAATTCATTTGCTTTGTCATCGATGTTTTGATAAATTGCACCTGAGGCGACAATTACAAATGCGCAGCCACCAGTTATCTAATCGAAGACGGTGTAGGTATTGCCCTATAGTATAACCCAAACGTGTAACCGCAGGCGTAATTTTCACTTTCCATTTACGTTACACAGTTAAACTCACAAAATATATATCTTTAATCTATTTACTTCATATATTAATTTTCAGGTTGTCACATCAGTTTCTCACTGAAATTAATTTCCCAATTTAGTTTCAGTTTAACTTCTGTTATTTCCGTCCGTTGAGACGTGCGTCAACATATTCATGAGTCATATAGGCATGAATTGTCCTTGCCGAAACTTGAGTTTGATCATAGATCGCCAGTGAACAAACAGAGGCGATCCCATTATTGAATTAAGTGGATCACGTGACCATAGAGGGGACGCATCTATAGGAAGTTGCGTAACATCTAGATTGATCGCCATTTCTATTCTATCCTCTATTAATAAAGGGACCGCTACTTTCTACTCTATTGACGATACTATTTCTCTATTCAGATCCCTATACGGTGTTTACTATTCGAGCGAGTCTTATCGAGCAAGTACTACGAGTGCGAGCAATATTCAAAGGCGTCTGACACCAGTATAGTTCAACAGCGTTACTATTGTTGTATCTGCGATTATAAAGTATCTACCACAACGAGCATTACGAAAGTGACAACTAGTGTTCGTTGATATCACAAAATCGTGAGGGCTGTATGATTTTATGCGTATAAAGTATATATGGGATTGGACGCTAGAATATCTACGCGGTTTATTCATGCATTTGCACGATTCTTAAAATGATTGAACGGTGATTTCAATTTGAAATATGTTTTATAGGTATATCGCTGAGTAATGTCCTTATGAACGTAATTTCTAATAGTTTATCGGTCATTGACATTATTTTTATGTTCAGTTTTGCCTGGAACAACATATTTAAATGAGTGTATCGAAATGGATCCCTCTCTCCGGTGCAACCAGAGGGCACGTACTCGGGCAGCTGTTACCCAGAGCTAGGCATCTCTCATTATAATTTTCCTCAGTTGCGATTTTGTCACCCCTGAGTGCACTCTGCCCAAAGACAGAGACGCAACTGAGAGATTATAAATAGATGTGTTACAAACTACTCGTGAGAGAGCGCTTTACACTCTAGGTATTTACTCTGTCTCCCCGCTAAGACGAGTTTTGACACAAGGTCAGTTTCTAAAGGTGGATATCCGAGCGCATACAAA
>OZ038477.1:40291639-40306639 GCA_964036315.1 Acanthosepion esculentum
AAGACATGCTCTTTTACAAGTTGTTTATAAACTCCTGCATTTACCTTTCCATGTAATCGCACCAAAGGGTCCACACAATCTCCAGATAGCACCCCCCAAACCATGATACATCTTCCACCGAATTTAACTTTAAATTCGAAAAATTGTCGCCTAAATGTCTTTAAATGTTCCGAACGGAATTGTTTTCGTCAGAAAATTATAATTTTTTATCCAAGTTGTTTTATATTCTATAATTTTCACAGACAATAAATACGATATTATTTGTTATTGCTTGAGATTTTGGTGTAATTTGAGAGGATAACACAAAATTTAAAGACATTTAGGCGACAATTTTTCACCTAATTTTCGACGAACTGAGCCAAATAACAAACTTAAATTCATCACTGAAATGCACCGTTTGCCATTTTTCTTGAGACCAAAACACATGTTCGGTTGCAAAGGTAAGACAGCACTTTTTATTCTTGGAGCTGATCAATGGCTTCACTGCAGGTGCTCTTGCTTGTAGGTCATGTTCAACTAAACGACGAGACAGTTTTTCGAGATAAGTTTTCTTCAGTACAATGCTCATTTCCCGAGAAACAGCAGCAGCTGTTATAAATCTGTCCTTTTTAACCAACATTACCTTAGCACGATCTTCTCTCTTGGTCGTTTTTCTTGGCCTAGCTGTAGACTTTCTTGCTTCACACGAACCACAATCATCGTAGACCTTAAGAATACCGTGAAGAAAACTTTTTGACTTGTTAACAAACTTTGCAACAGACCCAATACTAACATTATCCTTTTTTCGAAGCTTAATAATCTGTTGACGAATTAGTAACGGAGTAAGTGGCATTATATTAACAAAGTACACTACAGATATTCTTACTCATGTTTAGTAAACGAACCGTCAGGTAAGCAAATTTTTAAAAATTCCCCGGTTAAATATACTAAAACACGGAGTAAAAGCAACCGTTCTGATCATTTTGGCCGCCATGCGTTTTGCAGTAAATCACTAAATCATCCATAACTTTTGTGTTATCCTCTCACATTACACCAAAATCTCAAACAATAACAAATAATATCGTATTTATTGTCTGTGAAAATTATAGAATATAAAACAACTTGGATAAAAAATTATAATTTTCTGACGAAAACAATTCCGTTCGGAACATTTTGGCCGCAACTGTATATAGGAAAAAAACTAAACATCAATTGTAAGAATTGAGAATGTAGCGTTGTAACCAAATGGAAGAGCCCAATATGTCAGTTCCAAACTAGAGATACCAAAATGAAACAAAAGTACAACAATTTAAATATCTGGGAATAGTTTTAACATAGGACGGAAAATGTATCAGTGAAATAGGAAAGCGCATTTGGAAAACGAAAGCTGTTTTCCAAAAGCTAAGCAAATTAGAAACGATAAGTATATCACTAGAAAAACAAAAAATAATAAAGAAAAGATGGCTGAACTGTTATGTTACATCGCTCCTCTTATATTGCAGTAAATGCTGAATAATATCCTCACAGATGAAGTAGGGAACTGCAGTAACAAAAGCTTTGTTCTGTATTCAGAGAATACTGTTAACGGGACATGTTATGTAATGTCGAAGAATGGAAACAAAAAGGACACTTAAACTTAACATTGGGAAGAGATAGTTGGAATTGCTAGGGCTCATTCGGGGGGGGGGGGAATGCACGGAAAATATATTGATAGGATATATTGAAGACAAGACGGATAGAGCAAAACAATACATAACCTACTTGAGAAAATTGATGGTGAAATCAGGTTTGGGAGAAATGACAAAATGAAAAAAATGTATTGAGAGCCACAAAATACAGGAAGTTGTGGAGAGTAACGATCGCCAAAGTAATAAAGGAACATGGCACATGGGAATGAAATCAGAGGAATGATTTCAAATTTCGTCTGAGTGCATTGATTTCATCACTAAGTAATGATTTAAAGAGGTATTAGTCTCTCTTTTGTCTTTTCAAATATGGTTGAAATAGGAAGGAAAACTAACATCTTTAATCTTGGTAGGGACAACGGTCTTTTTTTTATTTCTATCTGCCGCGATCCTTCAGAATGTGTACGGGGATGGCTCTTCAAACCTTCAAATCGCTTGTAGCGGTAAAGAATATTTGTCAATTTCTTATCCGTGATAGCACTCGCTGTTTTTTTTACCTTAAATATATAATGTGAGTGTCAAGTTTTCCAGTTCCTCTTTCCTCTTTATGTATCAGAAATTTAAATATTCTCTTTCGAATTATATGTAACAGTGTTATTTTCATTTTTATTTACTTTAAAAACATCCACGTTATTCACATGCTCCGTCCATGTTATTCTCAGCATCTAGCTGTAGAACCACATCTCCGTTACGTCATGTCTCCCTTTCAAATATGTATAAATTGTACCCACATTTACTAGAGAATTGTTATTACACGGTATTTGAGCACACTATCTTTCTTTTTAAAAAAAATGATCATGATTCTTTCGACAGTGTTTCGCATTTTGAAGGCATCTTTCTTTGTACGAACAAGGATTTTAGTGTCGTATTTTTCGTCGATTGTTATAAGACATTCCAAGTATTTATTTTTCTATACTATCTATTCTGGCATCTCCAGTTCTTTTCTCGCGTTTTGAGCATTGCCTCTTGGTTATGATTATACATTCCTTATTACAATTAATGCTTTCCTTATTCTAGACCTCGTTTACTACATTGTCTAGGGATTCATTACATTTTTTGGCGGGGTTTCTACTGCCATCACCGTATAATCTGCATATCTTATGTTGTCACGATTATGCCCATCAATGATGCATCCTGGTAAGACGTTCAGTTCATTTGGGTTTGCCTTGATGTATAGATTAAAAAATTACGGTGAGAAAACGCATACTCACCTTAAGCGCTTTCCTATTTACATGTGGCTGAGTTCGTTTTATATTCATATGCAGGTATATTTTGCTCACTAAATAGCTTAGTTTATCCTAATATCTTTAGTAATATTATTAACATTATCTAGTATTTCAAATATATAGTTGTGTCCTAACTTGGCAAAAGCTTTCATGACACATATGTACAAGTCATTCTGCATATTGCTCGATCACACTTATAATCATGATCGTTTTTCTTATTCCAACGTTTTTAATACAGCCACGGTTTTTTGATCCCACGACGCGCTCAATCTAGCAGTTGAGCAGCTTTATGTGGTTTATTACGCCGAATGTCCAATGGAGCTGGCATTCATTCAACCCTAGTTCCATACGCTGGATTATAAAGATGGATCAACTAAAGTCTTCCGGTGCGACCCCACTATCAGATATTTCATTTAGCATATCAGTTACCTTGCCGACCTCGAAATCCTCTAACGTGACGTTATCTCTATTGCAATTTCACCTTGCACTGCTGAATTGTTCCTGTTCTACTCGGGCATTGATCTTGCCTCCGAAATAATGTTTAAATTTTTTCCAGTTTTTTTTTTGCCTTGCATTTTTCCACTCTTCTGTCTTCATTCCAACTTTGAAGAATTATGTTTTCTCTAACAAGTTTAAAAAGGGAAACTGAATCCTAATTCACTAACTGCAAGACTCTTTAGTGAAATAACTAAACGCTGCAATGTCCACAGAAATGGCCTCTATAAAAATACATATAATATTTTTCGTGACAATGTGGCTCACAGGATTGCTCTTTTTCTGTTTGATCAGGTAATCTACGTGCAGGATTGTTATTCGCTGAAATGCGTATTTGCGGAAATCTCTTCGTCAATAAACAGCATTATATCAAGTTATATAGCAATGGGAGAAGCCGAAGGGAGAGCGAAATGAACTCCATCCTAGGTTCGAACTGTATATAATGCTGCTAAGTATTATTGACTTGTAGGTCAACACAAGGGGTTACTGGGTACGGAAAATTAAGAAAAGGCACATAAATAATGACCGGGAAGATAAAAGAATAAACGGGGGAACAATAGATAGCGATTGACATTGTATTTAAATTGTTGCAGATTGAAGTTGGCTGGAAAGCAGTGAGCCAGAAAGGAATTCCACAAGCGAGTAATGTGAAAAAAAAAGGAACTGATAACATAAAATGTACGTCTACATCTAGTCGGCTCAGCTGTACATTGATGAGATCTCGGCGTCAGTCTAGTATTTATAGAAAAAAGACAAAGAAGCAAAATTACGGCGATGGGAAAGAGACTTAAGACGAGCCGCTAGATCAGGACAAATAATATTGCTAATTTTTCGTCGGTTTTTACAAAGGAGATCAAAGCATATAGCAGGAGCACCGGAACATACGTCCCAGCAATATTATAACCTTGGCCAAATTATATATATATATATATATATATATATATATATATATATATATATATATATATATATATATATATATATATATATATAACGGCCAAATCACGCTGAAAACACCGGTTCTCATTCGATCACCGAAGATAAGCATCGTAGAGCCAGGTCAGTACTTAGATGGGAGACCGCTTGGGAATACCTGGTACTGTACGCGATTGTGGCTGAGTGGTATAAGGCGTGCTTTAGAATCACGAGGCACCGAGTTCGAATCCTGGCTGGAATTAATTTCAGCAGCTATCGGACTCCAAGCGCAGGGCACCTTTGGCAAGTGTCTGTTCCATAGCCACGGGTCCACCAAAACCATGTGAGGGAATTTGGGAGAGGAAACTGTGTGGAAGACCTCGTTGGCCAAAGCTAGCAGGATATCACAAAACACCGTGATTGCGAGTTGAGGTGGCCAGCCTTGTTCATTTATGATCACGCAGGGTTCGCACCAACGCTCTAAAACTGTTAATTGGCTCTGCACACGCCAATAACAGTATAAACTGCAGGTAGCTAGCTGTGCATTGCAACGGGTGTCCTCGATATCGAGTGGCCAATTATTATTATTATTTATATATATATATATATATATATATATATGAAGATAGAATCTAGAGAGATAAATTGTCTCGCAAGACACAGTGAACAAACTTTCTTAGCAACATATTTAGATATGGATTCAATATAGTCTTTTCTCTTCGTGGAAGCAGAGAACATTAGTCCGAGAAGGCGCAACGAGTCAGTTTCCTGGAGCTTAGCATCAGCCATATTATTAATATGTCATATATATATATATATATATATATATATGTGTGTGTGTGTGTGTGTGTGTGTGTGTGTGTGTTGTATTTGGGGAGAAATATTTAATTTGGCCAAGTTTGGTTGAAGACCATCGTTAGTATTTGCTAAGGATTCTTATTTATTTTTCCATATTGCGTACACTTTTAAGGGCTTTTGGTTTCCAGAGAAAATTTGAACATTAACTGTCTAATGTCTTTCGGTTTTCGTAAGGCATTATCAAATGTGTTCTATTTTCGTGTCGCTAATATTATACCTTTCATTTGCAGATTTAGAAGTTTGAAAATCTTCTGACGACAGTGGACACTTTATATTAAAATTCTTTCTAACAAACCAAGAAATGAACGGTACTAGAAAAACAATGAATTATACAAGTGTATTTCTTTAAATAAGTAAAAATAATATTCTTTTGTCTTCAAGTAAATATGCATTATGGATGAAACTTGCTTGTTTGTCTGTCACATGTAGATATTTGGAAATATATTTCTAGACGATTTGATATTGATGAAATGAATGTGTCGCCATTGTTAGAATTATTTATCTTATATCAGTAGCATTTTCCACAATTAGGATTTTTAATTACTACAAATGATTATATATTTTGTGTGTAAATACGTAAGAATAATATTTAATAAACTGCCTGATCGGTTTCTGAGTGAATATTTATTCATACGCATATATCACAATCACACTGCTCCAACAGACATATGTTTACACACATACACACGCATTATATGTGTGTGCGTGCGTGCCAATTTAGTCTGGTTGCGATCCTAGCTAGAGAAACCTGGACATCTTATCACAATGATGATCACTGATACAACGAAACAGTCTGTCTGTGGACGACAAACATATATATCTCCAAATGAGCCGATCTAGTGTTTTCTCACCCCACACTTTATCTTTGGAAAAAGAGGTAACACTATTGAAATTTTCTTAACTTTCTTTAATCACCACTCACTTACCATAGCCTGAAGAGGTACAACGTAATGGTGAAACACGAAAGCTATTGTGTAGCGATTTCAACATGTATTTTGTTATAATATAATAAATACCTCTTCAGTTGATGGTAAATTACTGGTGATTAAACAATCTTTAAGACAGTTGAATAATTTTTAACTATATTTAATAGATCTCTTCGCAAATATAATCTTTCTTATAGCCAAATGAATTCCTTTTATCAATGTTCATACCTATATTACATGAAAAATTAATTTGTAGAGAAAACATTATTACGTACAGATTGAAATTATTATTACTATTATTATTAATTCGTTTGATTTGTTGTACACACATTTCCTCCGGCGCCCTAGCAAGATAATTATGGTCAGAAATTGAATCACGACATTTGATCTGAGCATTTATGTAAAAGATAAATAAATTCCACAAAACCTAAGATCGCACAAAATTTACATAGATAAAGCTCACGCTACTTGTGAGTACAATATTTTGTATTTCTTTAATGCATGGCTCTTTTCACTGTGTCTATCCGAATATTTTCCAATCAAGACGAACGTTCCACCTACAACTGGACTTATTTCTCCCCCATGTGGCACATTTTTGAGATTTACACTTCAAGATCATTGAATTCTGATAGTTGTTTGAAGATATTATTATTTCCTTTTATTTCTGTTGTATGCACATTTCCTTCCGGGTCAAAAGCAGAGACATAAGGTTAAAAATGGCATCATGACATTTTCAACTTACCATGTTTATGTTAAAAACAAAAACAACCTTAAGATCTCACACATTTTAAAAAAATAAATCTCATCGTAATGTCGGAGCTGTACATATGAATACAATTTTTTGTATTTCTTTAAGGCATGGACTATCAGGAATCGTTTCAATAAGATTATCGAAACGTTTTCCTATCAAGCCGAGGGATCCAATTACAACTGGACTTACTGATGTCTTCATGTGCCTCATTTCTGATTTGACCACTTCAAGATTCTTGTATTTTGATAGTTTCTTGAAGATATTCGAATTACATCACAACCTGCAGGAACTGACATGTCAATGAAAGAGCGCATTTTTTAATATTATCATTTTTATTTAATAGAATATCGATTTAATGAAAATTGATATTTAATTGATCTATGGCTATCATATTTTTGGTATTTAACTCGGAAATCTTTATGAGATACAGAAAAATGCTGAACCTCTTTTCTTGTTTGTTTATGAAAATTGAGCGTAGCCTGATCAGTTCATCATGGAAATAGAAATTCTGAAACGGAAGAAAAAACAAATAAAAAATCAACTCAACTCACCACACATCTGAATCTGAAGCCCAGGACATCATTAATTGGGATAACTGCTACGGTTTCACTTTTGTTACAGCACCTCATATCCGAGCAGGTCACATGCGGATCACTTCTTGCATATCCCAGTGTTCCGTTGCAACACGTTTCTTTATGACTTGACATTCGGTTGTGTCGGTTGGACGAGGAGGACCACTAAAAGAATAAATAAATAAATAATTCTAGATTACGAATTAGAAAGGAATAATTCATGAGAAAAGATGTTTGATAAACAGATTAAGTAAAAACCAAAAACAGAAAGGCGTTCACAGTTAACAACTGATGTCGGATATACTCGCTGAACAATCAAATGCGTGAGACTCAACTTTGCAAGGTTTCCAACTAGCTTCCAGTTGGCTGACATAAATAAACAGGGTTGTAACGCAAGCCATGTTCATCTCTTGACTAGTCACAGTATGCTGGATATTTATTGAGCATAATATTCACACCGGAATCATTAGCCAACCAGACCTTACAGAATAGACTGGCCCGAGTAACAGAATGGAATTTCTCAGGTTGTTAAACAAATCACCTACTAATTTGCCCAGCAGATAAACTTGGTCAGTCAGACTCAACTTCTATTACAGTCAAATACTGTCCTTTGATATTACCAAATATTACACTCCCATCACAAAAGATAGGTTTTGCATTTTGTTCATTGAAAGAGAAATGTTAAAATAAAAAAGAATCACTTGAAACTTGATATCTGTCGGAAAGTAAGAATATGTACTGGTTTTAAACCATTTACGAAACAGTAGAAATGTATCACTTTTTCACGATTAATGTAAACTTACACAATAGAAATGAATAACGCTGGTTAGAGAGCTGGTCAGTCGCATAACGAATAATAATGGAGTATTTCAGTCGAATAAATATCGTTGGCTAGCTAGACAGGCGATATGACGGTGGTCAGTGAGTTAGTGATCTGAATGACAGAGATCAGCTAAATCGTTTGCCAAATAACGGTGGCCGGCAAGCTTGTGAACCCAATAATAGTGGTTAGCGTGTTGGTCGGCTGAATTATTGTGATCGGCGGGCTAGCGAACTGAATAACGTAATTCAGAGAAATCACCTTCCAAATTGAAGTTGGTTAACGAGGTAGTCAGTCGAATATCAATGGACAAAGAGCTAACGAATAGGATAACAGTGGTCAGCAATATCGTCTGTCGATTAACACTGATTACATTGTCTGTCAGCTACTAGCGGTCAGCACTGAGTAGGTCAAACAAATGCCAGTGATGGGCGATCTGGTGATCCGAATAACGGTCTTTAGTTAGTGAACTTGATAACGGTCTTTAGCGAGCACATCGACGAATACTGCTTAGTGAGCTAGTGATATGAATAACTGACATAAGCGATTTTGTCAGTCAGATAGATATGGTTAACAAGTGACTAGCCAATGTATTTCTAGTGAGATTATTTTGATCTTTACTGGGCGTCTAAATTTTTCACCAATGTGTAAGTGGGTGATACGTGAAGTCTTGCTTAGTATATTGTAACCATTTTCAATAAGCAAATGCATGCAGAGGCTTGGACTGAGGAATCAGAGAGCCGTGATCGAATTTCAGTTGAATTCATTGCATTCACTTACAGGCTAATAACTTTGGGGACAGGGTGAATATGCAGTTGATTACCCAGCTATCGTTAAAATAGCAGGACACATTAAGCCTTTTAAGAGCAGGAAAACTCTGAATTTATACCAGCATGGAGAGAGTTTAGCTCATGTCTTGTCCATGAAACAGCACTGCTAATGTTGTTCCAGTAGATGTGATGGAGTTGTGACCGGGACTTGAAATTATCTTGATATTCTGTTTGGTTTACAGGGAATAATAGACTACCTACAAACAACCATCGTAAGTTTTATTATGAATAACTCATCACAGAATTATTATGCAGTGTTTTACTCTGCGTCTGTCTCTTTATTATGCTCATTGAAGAAAACTGTTTAATCTTTAGATGGAGGAAGTTACCCCGAAAGTGTAGGTCTGAGTAAAAAACGAGAAAAATATTTGAAAGGGTAGTTTCTATGCTTATTTCGATTTAACGTTTTGCAAAAAAAAATATCTTCACACTTTTGGAGAATTAGAATAAAAAAAAACTCGAAATAAACCAAATGTTAGCTTCTGTAAGTTAATATTCTCTAACAGTAAAGTTTGAAGCGTTCCATGCATTCATCGCATCAGTTCGTACCGTTTTTGCTCTTCTTATACAACTGTCTTTGATATCTTCTTTTATTTCAAGTTATGTATCATACACTTGTCGATGGACATTTAGACACGAATCATTAATGAGTGATATCCGTATCATTAAAAAAATAATAAAACATTAATTGATGATATCAGTTGGTCTCAAAAGAAACCTAGATTTATGAAATCTGCTGTTTAAGGAAGAAAACTATCTTTAAATATACCATTGTGTGTTTTTAGTTCATGCCTGATTTTGAGTCACAATAAACTAAGCTTAGATAATATATGCGGATAAGCATACTTTGTCTGTCGCAGAGAGATGTTCAGTAAGATTCTCTCAAGAGAACCTCTCAGACATTCGCACTTAACTGGATGTCGGCTGATATGAGAGATTATATAAAGTTTAAAAGAGATTGATACAGGAAATTGTTACTTTAACTAAACACTTCAATTTCATATACGTCCATTAAAAATCCCTTTGCCTGTTTAACTGTTTTATTTCTTACTCATTTCCACTCATGAAAATTGACGCTCTCTTGCCGTTACTTTCATCTCTTTGAAAGTAAAATACAGACATACACGAAAGCGAACGTAGGTTTGGACTGAGATCAAATGCCCTGAATCCAACCGGATCCATCAGAATTCAGATAGAGCACCTGCTGACCCACGTGAGCAGAATGGCCGAAAAATGTTGCACAGCGTTTCCCTTCCATCGATCTAAGGTTCACAATTAAAAGAGAGGTTCCCTTTCTGAGATGAACTCCGACCTTGGTTTCAGGAAACATGACCTAGTACTATCCGTACGTACTTTGAAAATCGGATCTATCTATCTTTTGCAAATGATAGAGAACTATTATTGAATTTGTGCACTTATTCCCGCAGCAACTCCGGGTTTTGTGGAATTATATCTCTTTCGGAGACTTGATGGCAAATTTATTCCTTGAAACAAGATAAGAGTCAAGACGGCTAAAATATAAGTAATCATATATTGCATTATTATTATTATTATTAGAGCTCTGTCTGTTGATATTTAGTATTATAATTACAGAGACAGTTTACCTTAAAAAAAAAACACCTTCAAATTGACCATAGTCGGCCGGCATGCAGTCGGAAATATGTCTTCAGCTGCCCTGGTTAAGCTCTCTACTTCCGGGCTGAGAGCATCACCAGATGAGGCTATGCCAAAAGGCAGAGACTCATCTCGGGAAACACCTACCCAACCCCGTTTTATATGGAGTCTAATGATTTTTGGCTGAGCGTACGGGCTCGGGAACCCCACATTATATTCGGCCTTGTGCCGCATCTGACTGTGTGCGGCAGTTGATTAATACTTTCTGCGGTCTGCATTTGAAGATTTATTGTGGAATTCACTTGACTTCTAACAGTTGATAACTTCTACATGCCGCTGGCGAATCTTATATGTGTTGTTCTTGTCCTAAGTATTATCGTTCATCACTAACATTCGTGTGATTATTCCCTTCGGTAACCTTCCCTAGGTTACAACACACACACACATTTTATATATATATATATATATATATATATATATAGATATATTAGTTGTAGTATTTTCTGGATGGGGTTATTTTAGGTTTCTGTGTATTTAAATAGCTCAATTATGACACATATAAACACAGGGAAAACTACCAAAATTACATCCTCAAGGTACTTGGAGAAAAAAGAAACCCAACCATATTGTACAAATCAGCATGTTAAAATGGCTAGAAATAATGGAAACATTAATAGTAAGAAAAAAAAACACTTAATATCAACGATGATTTAATTACTGACCGTGTTTCGAAAATAAACAGATTCGAATCACAATTCTAACATATAGATAAAAATCTACATCTGTATCTACATTTATAAATGGCATTCTGTTAGTGTGTGTGTGTGTGTGTTTGTCAACTTGTTACCTCATCCTGAGCAAACCGTTCGTCCGATTGGCATGGAAATTCACACACCGCTCGGAAATTTATGACATTCGTACTTGCGGTCTTCAGATTTTTCGATTGTTCCTCGATATTGGAGAAAATCGATAAAATCGATAGGGGGTCGACTATTGATATAAAAAAAAATCGTCAGTTTTTCAGTGATAGTTTTCACAAATTACAAGTGATATCCACCAAACTCACGTTGAGCAATGTCCTTACTTATAGTTTTGAGGTGCTGTTCTTTGTTTTTAAAAATTGATATCAGTTATCGGAAAAAATCGATCACTTTGGGACATCCGATTCAAATCAAATGTAGCTGATTTTTGGCATTGTTTTTCGCAAACTGCAAGGAATTTCCACGAAAATCATGTTGAGTAATTAGTTTTATCAACAATTATGAGTTACTGACCTATTTCTTCAATATCGGTATCAATTATCGGAAAAGATCGATAACATTATGCCACTTTTGACTTGCAATTGAAATCTAGTCAAGCTGATTTTTGGCAAATGGCGAAGAATCTCCACCAAAATTATGCTGAGCATTGTTTTTATCAGTAGTTATGACGAGGCTGACATTTATTTTCAATATCGATATCAATTACTGGAAAAGATCGATGCAATCGATCACATTGGGACTTCCCATTCAAGTCCAGTCTAGATGATTTTTGGCTGTATTTTTCGCAAATGGCGAAGAATCTTCAGCCAAATTCCCGTTGAGCATAGTATTTACTGACAGTATTGAGGTGCTGACTTTCATTTTCAATATCGGTTTCAATTATCGGATAAAAATCGAGTTTACCTGAATTTGGCGACCTTTTACGAAATTTGCTTGGGATTTTAATTAACTTTATCCGCTTTAGTCCTGACAATTAAAAACTTTTGCCGTGTGAGCTCCTTTGTGACCAACTAATACCTAAGGGAATTCGATACAATCATGTCTTCATCGGAATTTGAGAATACACCAATCAAACGTATGTTCAACTGAGACGTCTACACTACAGACTCTACAGCTATTGTTATTCACACACGCGTGATCATGCTTCACATAGTGGTATCTCATTGCCTTATTGCAGTACGCGGTCGCTGATTGGTGTTCGAGACCCTAGGACGCTCGCTGATTGACACAACTGATTGGCCAATAATACTTCGCATTTGAACCTACTGTTCACAGCTGTGGGACGAAGGTCTCACTTCTGCTTCTGATACGCCGCCATCCGGTTTATACGATAGACTCCTTCAAGTGATCATTTCTCCTACCGCAAGTTGTTTCTTACGTTTTTGTTTTCCGCTTGTCTGTTTAAGTACATGTTTCCAACTATCATAAACAATTTATTCAGCTGTTTTACGTAAATAACTGCCTTCCCGATTTTGGCTCACGCTTTGCGATACTAAGTTAGACTTTGTACTCCTGCAATTGAGCAACCCTAATCAACCACTACTAGCATCACTTTTCCCCATGCCGACAAAAAGGATGGTACGTCTTAGCCTTCGGTCTGTAAGACCGTTCGCTATGAGGGCATGAAGGGCCCGCGAGTCCCAGGAGCAGACTACAATGCGACTGTCACAGATCGCTCAACGCAGCGCTCTCACACAAGCCTTGCAGTCACAAGAGGAGCGTGCCACTTTCTTGGCTAGGAAAGCTGCCTACAGGGGTTCGTTGCGATCAAGGTTCAAGAACTCACAACGGTCGAGAATGAAGGCACAGGCTGCAGCAACCACCTCTGCATCTCGGGCTTCCGAGACCCATCATCAAAGGCTTCATTGTAGCGTAAGAAACGTTGCTGCCACTGCGAAATCAAGGGCAATAGAGACACTTGACCGCAGGGGTGCCCGTCAATCCAGGGACGCTGCTGCAACAGCGACCGCTAGGGCTGCTGAAACAGCGCTCCGTAGGTCTGTTCGAAATGATACGAATGCTGCCACCACTGCCAGGTCAAAGGCAGCTGTAACATTTGACCACAGGCGTGCCCATCAAACCAGGGACGCTGCTGCAACAGCTAGGTCGAGGGAGACTGAGCTGCAGCGGACGACCCGCAGTGGCCGCAACGCTGCAGCGACTCTGCTGCCAGAAACTCCTGGAACCCAGAGTCAAGGGCAAACAGACTTTCAATGGCTGCTACAAACATGGCCGCTGTGCGCTTATCTCAAACTCCCCAAGCTCGCTGCATACGCCTCGAGGGCGGCATTAAGCGTCTTGCGGCCGCCCCTGGTAATACCTGTCCCAGTAGCACTTTTTGGTCTTTCTTGGCTTTCAATTACGACTCCGGCATTAACTTAACTATGCGTAACGGCCTCAATGTAGGGTCCATGACCTGCGTTTGCCAATTCTGCAATGCTCCCAAATGGGCCGAGGATCCTGCCGATCTGTGCTGCTCCTCCTGCAAAGTTCGACTGCCATCTGTGCATGAAACATCTACTCCGCTTAGGGGACTAATAGCCGGTTCCCATCCCAAATCCAGCCACTTCCTTAAAACAATTAGGCAATACAACAACTCATTTCAAATAACCTCATTTGAGGCTCAGGTGGTTCGAGAAGAGGGTTGGATGCGCATATTCAAAGTACTGGGGCAGTTATACCACCGTATTAGGTCTCTGCTGCCTGAGGAGGCTTCTACGCCTAAATCCCTTCAACTTTACTTTATAGCAGACTACAACCTACAGGCCGAAACCAGTACTGCTGCCGGGAAGGGTTCCTCGCAGGGACGTCATACTACTACTTCAGGCCATGCTTCACAAGGTTAACAGCTACATTCGCAGTTTCAAAAATGCTTTGGAAAATGCTCCCTTTCCTTCCTTCAGCATTGTAATTAACGCCGACAAATGGCCCCATGATGAACACGAACGACGCTATAATGCTCCTATATGCAACGAAGTGGCCGCTATTATACTTGGGGAGCAAAACCGCACTCGCGATATTGTCCTCAAATCAAGAGGTGGCGCTCTTCGCAGGATTTCAGAGACCCATCGATCATATGACGCAGTGAAGTTCCCTTTACTTTTCCCTTATGGTGACGATGGCCACCACTTCGGCATTCCCCATCATATTCCGGGCGGCCAACCTACAACATCTTCCAAAGCCTTATCGCGAAAGGCCTTCCACTCATACCGGTTCATGGTTAGGGATGGAGACTTCAACCTGCTTCATAGATGCAGGGAGCTTTTCCACCATTTTGCGGTTGACATGGCCGCTAAGATGAAATCGGAGAGGCTATGATTTATATGGAATCATCAGAAACAGCTGCGCTCAGACTCCTACGTACACTTACGGGACAGACTTCGAAATGAAGTCAATCCCCGCGACCTAGGGAAGCTGTGCCCTCTTCCCTCTACCTACACGGGGAAGCGGCGTTACATGCATGAACGCACGCAGGCCGCTATGACATACGTTAGGCAATATGGGCGGCCAGACTTATTTATAACGTTTACCTGCAACCCCAAATGGGTTGAGATAACGCGTGTACTTC
>OZ038477.1:40314139-40339139 GCA_964036315.1 Acanthosepion esculentum
TTTACATTGTAAAATTTTTGTTGAGATAATAATGGTTTAATGATACAAGTTTTACTAATTAACCCATAGATAGGGGTGAAGAAGTGGATTCATACCTCTCCCCAAAGGTATTTGTGCGTAAGTCAATATAACAAACACAATGGGAATTGGAACTGTTCTCCGATTAATAATTCAGATTCATTATCCATCACACCGTCCGCACATTCAAGTTCACAGAACCTGCTACAGCCCAGCGGTCTCCAATCTAGTTAGAGATCAGATGACATTTCAATGTGATGTGGTCGTAAGCCAAAAAGCATTTGAGTAAACATTTGTAGACATTTCTATGATTTCCCTAAAACTGTTAAACAAATGTGTGTCGAATACACACAAACCGATTCCATACCCTATCACATACACAAATGCAAATAGTAGTGAGTTTGATATTTGCACAAATTTCTACTAACAAATATTTTTTTTTATAATCGAGTAATTAAATAGGCAGTGGAAAACATATGTATATTTAATTTTAAGTGAAAAAATAAGAAAAATTGTAATTTTAAATCCTTTCAGTGTGCTTGATACTCTTTGTATTAATTCTAAGAAACCTTCCCTTTTAAGAAAAAAGGAATTATGGCTGGGTCTATATTAACTCTCTATGTAATTGATATTTTTGATTTTATTTTTTTACGTAGCCAAAAGATGCAAATATTTGCTGAGATTTGCCTAGGAAATATTTTATCCATAAGGGAAAAAACGGAGAAAAAACTCCGATTAATTTGGAAACAATACATAAATTTACAAAATAATTACACGGTAATCAATCAATACCAATTTGGAGCAGAACAACATGCAATTCACTTGATAATGCTGTCCGTGATATTAGTGGATAACAGCATCCATTAACAGGTTACAAATGAGACACTATAAGCTATCACGTTACTGATATGGGAAGATTTCCATGCAACAAATTATCCAATTTACGCCTGCAGGGTGACACTTGTTTTGTTCAACAAGGATCATTTTCCCTGACTCACATTTTCAACAATATTCAAAATATGAAACATTCCTAGAAGTCGAACTCGAATAAAAACATTAATCTTTTTTTAATGCAACATTTTTCTGATAGTTAAATAAAATATATAGAAAGCCAACAAATAATAAAGTAATGGTTAATTAATGACACTAGAAATCTATATGCATCTCCAAATAAAGAGTGTTAATTATGCATCAGCTAAGCCAAATGTGATGTCCTACACATTTAATGTTCTTGGTGGCTGTTGATTCCGTTGCTGGAACCCTCGGCACCGATCTTTGACATCTCGTGATGGCGTCATATCAGAGCTCTTGCTAAGTAAATAACTATGGTCTCCCGTATACTACATTGTGCTAGATGGATGTGGAGACTAGAATTGGGTTAATCCGCCATTTGACAGTCATTGTTTCTCCTTCTGGGTGTTTATCCATCATTCTCACTAGAAAATCCTGGTGAGGGGACTGGTTTACTCGCCGATTACCCTATAATGTGGCAACTTCTGCTTGATCATAGAATGCCCTGACCATATATATAGTGACACTTTCACTCAGCACTTTATCAAAAGGTGAATGTTGTCGCATAGAATAAAATAATCAATTACATACTTGGAAATAACGAATGAGGGGAAATTGGAACACGATTAAAATAGATTTTAATCGTAAACACAATGACGACTTAAAACAAAATAGAATAAAAAATCGAAAAGAAAATATTCATAATCCGTCGATCAAACATGAGGAATGAATAAAGGCTTGGCTGATCAAATTTAATATACACATTTAATAGTAGTATTTTCCTTTCCCCATATTTTATTAATTGATCACATTTATGTTTTGTTCTCTCTTACTCTCTGAAGAGCGAGGAGCAATATCAGGTTAACTCAGTTTTATTCTTTCTTATTTGTTATATTGTTCTAGTGATAGATTTACGTTGTTTTTGTTTTTTGTTGTTTTTTTTGGCTTATCCTAGCTACTCTTCCTTTTTTTAAAATATACTTTTATATATTAACCGATATTTTGAAAATAAGTATGAGAATATTTTTACGCGGCTGAGTTAGATATCAACTTTTCTTTATAAAAAAAAATGAAAACTTTGATAAATATCTACAGGAACTGCCATTTGGTGAGCAAAATTGGGCAAAATTTTCTGATTTCGGTCTTTTCCGCAAACGCCATTTTGTCAGATAAGAATATAAAAGAGTTGTGCGGGAAGCGGATAGATAACTGAATTCGTAGTTGCCAACGTTGGCTGGGTTCTCTTGCTTTGCCAGAGAACCAGTGGAAAAAAAAGCAACAAAAACAAATAAAAAAAAAACAAAACAAAAAGCAAAAAAAAGCTGTGAATCTAAAACAATGGAGATGCACCAGGAACACACATTTTAAAAATATTTTATGGAAAATATAATAAAGGAAATATAGGTGTAGAGAACCATAATTCTTTAAATACGTTTTGTAAATAAACAAACATTATTTTCGTATCTTTGTTTTGTTCATATCTATTTATCTATTTCGCTGAATAAATATCTATCTACCTATGGTTTTATCTGCTGATCTAGCTATCTCTCACAGTGTGTACAACTTTCTATTTAGTTCTCTTTCTCAATTCATGATAACATCTGTCTTTTCGTCTACCAATCTTCATATATATCTTTTAACTATCTCTCTCATTCTGAATACACCTTTCTGTTTAGCTCTGTCTTTCTAACTTCATTGTGCATCATCCTGTTTATTATAACATTTGTTTTTTCGTCTATCTCACTCTGGATATATATTTATGTTTACCTCTCTCTCTCTCGACATTCGGTCAAAACTGTTCATGGTAATCTATCTATCTGTTGTTTTATCTATGTCTCTCAGTCTGTCTACATCGTTTTATTTACCAGCCTCACTCTTACTAAAAGTTCATTCGCTGTCATCCTGTTCATGATAACGTCTATCTATCTCAGTGTGGTGATAGATATCTCTTCATATGTATCACTAGCAAGCTAGCTCGGACTCGTTAAAGTAACATCTTGCGACTTTTACGAAGTCATTGTTACCATAGCAGCTGTAATTTAATCTACAGTTTCTCTGATTATTCTGTGATCATCTTCCGTTCCTATTAATCGAAAACTTTTCAGAGCTGTACTCAGCACGAGAAACGCCATTCCCACGAGGCTATAGCCATTCATTGCCGCCATCACCAGTCCGCTATTTCAGTCCAAGGCGAGCGATTCAACCGCGAGAGTCGACAACAGAAGATAAACGGGGATAACGGCTGATTCAGAGGAACGGCCGGCGTCATTGGTGGCATAGAAATCCGGTGGGCTTGTCTACGTATCATCCTGAATTTAATGTTGACGCGCGATGATAGCGACAAGTAATATAAGAAGCTGTTTCATTCTTACACGACAAATAGGTTAAACTCAAGCATACACGTGCATGCAAATTTAAATGGTATAAAATATAGCTCACTTTCTCTCTCCGTATATATTTCATACGATCGGAATTAAGATACCATTATTTAAATGATCATTTTTGCCTTGTAAAATTAAACTCACAGGATTTTTCAAACAGTCAACGATTGATAAATTATTGAAATAAAAAATTCCCAGACAGAGGGAGAAAAGAAAGGAATAGATGAAGAATAGAAAGGTAGCAAAGGAAACAGGAAGTAGTGTAAAGCTCGATATGAGTGGTGGTCAGATGGGAAAGGAAGAGACAGGAAAGGAGAGAAGAGATGACCTATTCAATATACCCTGTAGTAAACAGACAGTAGATAAACTGGAGAAACCTTTTCAAGAGATTAATCCAAAAATATGAAAGAGTTACTTCAGAATTAAAGAGATTCAATTAACCAATATCTCAAAAAAGAATTTTAAGAGAAATATGAAATATTATTAATATAAAGGAGGGAAAACAAATATCTTAGGATGAATAATTGCAAATCAACATATAACAAATTAAACTTATATTAATTAATACCCATCCACAAGGAAAAACAATATTTGAAATATTTTTATAATATAAAAAAAAACTTATAATTAGACAATAATGAAAAGTAACAATATTTTAATAAATATAAAATATTACAAAAACAAAAAAACAACAGTAAAATATTAAATATCATTAAAATACACTTCAATACTACATATCAATATTATATATTAACATACGCATCACATTAAATATAAAATGCCCCATAATATCAAAAAATATGTAAATACTTAAAATTAGCCATACCAATTGTATGAGAATATATATAACCTATTATATGAAATAGAGCTTATATAAACATATAATGTATTATTACATAATACCAAATTAACTCAAAAGTTACATTATGGTATATTAGGATTAATATATAATATTGTAGTGACACTATAATATGTATATGTAAACGATAATTAAGGATAAACCAATAGAGATAAATTAAGGTAATAAAAATGGAAAGATAATACCAAGAGGAATACTGAAGATATTATTGATAGCCACTAAGTATTAATAGTAATTAATGATAGAGAAAATATATTGTTGTAAATTGTAACAAAAGAGAATTTTGGGAAAGATATATAAAGAAAAGTGGAGAAGCGGAATAGACAATGTAATTGTCGAAGATAGCATTTCATGTACTTGTTAAAGGGTAGCAGTTCACTTAAGTTCGGTCAGGAGTGAGGAGGAGCAGGAATTCACAGGTAAGTTCCAAAGAATGACAATTTATGCAAGTTCGTTAAGTGTCTAGATGAGTTTAAATCTACTCCGTTTACGGCATTTAGATATTACTTCATTCTTTTGATTTAACAGTATATTTAGATTTCTAAATGTAATAATTCTAATATACTCTTATAGTCATAGATTGCATCTACCTTTAAAACAACTAGGAGTTTGGACAAACCCTAGAATTTTCCAGTTAATCTGAGTTTTCCGTTCTTTCTCCCTCAGCTCCAAAAATATTTTGGAAAGTGCAATTTGGAATTTCAATTTTAGGTTGGAAAATGAGTGCCGATGTGTATACAGAATTTATATACACATATACACACACATATATCTATATCTATATATATCTATATATATATATATATATATATATATATATATATATAATATATTCCATTAAATACGACAGACAAAGTACTACCGTTAAGCTTTTTTTATTGATGCTTGTGTTCGAACAAGTGTTTAAATTTTGGTCACAGAGTGTGTAGAAACAGTACAAACATTCTATAATTCCGAGAGCTTTCGACTGAACTTTTAGCCATTATCAAGTATGATTTTTTTTGTTACTTTTTAATTGGAGGTATGGGTCGTATGTATGTTTTTAGTGTTATAGTGATGTTTTATTTTTGGAACACAGCACATTCTATCTATGTTCATAGTTAATAATATTTATTATAAAATCATCCTTGATAATAGCTGAAAGTATAGCCGAAAGCTCTCAGTATTATTGGCCAAATATATAGCCGAAAGCGGTCGGAATTATAGAATATTTGAACAGTTTTAACACGAACTGTGTCCTAACAATAAAACAGCTGTTCGAACACAAGAAAAATTGAATAAAAACTCTTAATAGTTGTACCTTGTCTGTCATCTTTAATGAAACATGTATAAATGAAGGATTACTGCCTAAGTCCACAATATATATATATATATATATATATATATATATATATATGATAAAATATAGTTTAAAGGTAGGCTACATTTATCGGTTAGTTTTCCATACCCAAAAGCGACAGTGTTTCATCCTAAACGCAATCGTCAGGCCATGTGCGTTGTGTTTTTGTTCGACTAGTTATATTTCCAGGTCAGCGATGCATTGTGAGTTTTTTGTTACTGGGTTCTCGATTGCACCAATCAAATATTTATAAAAAAAATATTCTCAAATTTCATTTGTAATTTTAGGTATCTTTAGAATTTTTTGCTTTGCTTTTTTAAATGAGTATTTTATTTGCAAAAATGTGTTCGTCTTTAACGCGATAGTCAACACTAGTGTACTAATCGATGTATTTTGTCAAGTTTAATACATCTTTGATATTATTTTAAATTAATATGATGACATATAATATTAATCTTTTAAAATTTTAGCTTGTTAAATTTTTATATCTGTCCGTTATTTCTACGTGATTTAGTGGAAGTATGTAGATATTTATTATAATAATTTGTATTGTACACATAATTTGAGGTAAGAAATCTTCCTCAAAATAAAACAGTTTTTTGTATGAAGTATTTCATTCACTTAAATTAAGCATATCCTACGTAGTCCTAAAAGTGCTTCCATACCTTTTATTTCAAGCGATGCTATATTCTACTTAAATTTTTATGGCATCATAAATGTCTAATTCTGATATGATGGATTTTACATAAAATGGAGCCATTGATTGTCCAAATGTGACGACCCAGGAGAATAGACAGATTCTGGACTTTCTTCCAATTTCAGACTTTAATTTTCTAACTTGAAAAAAAAAAAAGCTTTCTTTAAAAATATCATTCAAATAAAACAAGTATTAATTGTAACACTCTGAAGTAGCCGTTCGAACAATTTTCAATATATTTTAGAATTGAAATTGGAAGAAATACAAGAGATATTCGCCAGTTGCAGAATTTAACCCATTAATGGCCGCCGTAAAATACATTTCTTGTTCATATGTCGTGTGACTTGAAGACGAAGGCGATCATGGCTCTCCACAAAATCCTGCTCTTAAATTGTTAGTTATTCCTCCAGACCTCGTTCTGACATCCATTTATTCAAGCTTACTAAGTATGTCATGCGTTGCTTTCCTTTCCGTCTCTCTTGTCCTCAATCCCCCAGTGAGTATCAGAATTTCCATGCCTTCCCTCCTCTTTATGCACCTTATAAATTTCAACTGTCTCTTCCTGATGCTATATATCTTTCCTTTTTGTTTCCCTTTTCTCCAAAACTTCTTTGTTGCTCACATGTCAGGTCTAAGGTATCATCAGCGTCCATCTGTAGAACCAGACTTCGGTTCTCCAAGTTTCTTTATCTTTGAGGAGATTATACAGGATTCGCTGCCAAGTAGGAGGATTTATATATTAGTCCCTTAACACTTCAGTGCAGTTTTTTTTCCAGTGATGTTTTTCCGTTTCTTAATCCTCTACTTATCATTGGATATCCAAATGCGTCTTCAGATTTCAGTGCTGCACTTTCCGTCCTCCGTTAAAAAATTTCGCAGATATTAAAATGTTTGTAATTGTTTGATTTTGGTATCTCCGAATTATAATTTGCATTTTTGCTTCATCGTTTTGCTACCCCCCCTTGTTCTTGCAGTTCAGGTGTAATGCTTTCTTCTCGCTTTCCTGCACTAACCTTATGCAGGAAAAAATTATGACAAGAATCTGGTTTACACTTCCGTGTACAATAAATACCCATTATTTATTTTATCATAAAATAAAGGCTTTTAGTTTTTTGGGATTAAAATTTTAAATTTTATTTTCAGATTTATTGAAAATGCTTTATAATAAAAACGATTCAAAATGACCACCATTTGATTTCGTCATCGCATTTAATCTCTATTCAATTGAAGGGCATGGTTTCTTTTCTAACTCCTTGCCTCTTACCTGACTGTACGACTTCAGTACAACATGAAGCGTCGCTCTTAAATAGGCGCAATGACCACAGGATTAATGTCGGATCTTGACAGCGGTCAACTTATTTTCATAAAATCCACAAAATTACTCGTCAATTAGCTCAGTGTGAAATTGACCGTGTGTGTGAGTGTTCTGTTGAGAAAGAAGACATCAACTTCCAAATGAGTCTGATAACACAATCCTCTTTAACATTTTCTGTTAAAATCAGCTATTCACTTACACAGTTTCTTCATTTAATACCAAGTACTATTTCAAACCATCAGGAAAAACAGAAGTCCATACCATGAAACCATTTAATTCTGTTGCTTTAAATGTTTTCTGTCACGTTCAAGAACGTTTCTTAGTTGTTCTGAAAGCCCTATCGTTTTGGTACTATAATACAGCCTCCACACTGAAAAACGTCTTGTCTGAACGAATGAAAACTTTGCCTGCGGCACGCTGCATCACCTCTAATTTCTTCGTCCCTCTGCCAAGCCGTTTTTGCTTGGCGGCACTTGAGCTCACGTTTAGTCGCTGAATCTTCTGTAGATTTAACCATAAATCCTCATTTACAATCACACTGAGCGGCCACCTTCTTTGTGCTTCTTCTTGGCGATTTCAATGATTCCCCTGTTACGAACCGAACAGTTTCTTCCTGGAACTGGGTTTGATAATGTTGTTTGTTCTTCTTGAAACTATTTCCACGCATTAAAAACAGCTTTCTGCAAAAATGCTCTCGATTTATCACCTCACAATCCTTCATACCAGGCATTTTCAATCCGAAAATCGATCACGTTTGGTTAGAGCCGCTATATTTATTTAAAGTATACCTATAGTAAATAATGTTTGGAAGCGTTAATCTAATCCTGAGACTATTTTTACGAATAAGAATATTAAGATTTATGTTTAAATTGTGTATTTTTATGTTTAAACTGGTAATTATTTATACCGCTTTCAATACAGGACTCTAAAAAGTATGTAATCATTAAAGGCTTACATAACAACTATTATTTATATAATGCTTATTCAGTAGCCGTCAGATATCGGCTCGGTATCTAAACTCATGACATATGTATTTACCCCTTTTTAAATAGTACATCAAATGGATTAGTTAAATTGACAGCTGATCCCGAATATGACTTTCAGTCTTGCTTTTAGGGCAATACATGGCTTGCTAATTTTAAACCCGCCCAAACCAAACTGCACTCGTCTATTCATTTTGTCATGTGCTAACCTATAGGAGATTAACTTTCTCCGTCCTAACCTTTTCTCCTGAAATGAATTTGAACGAATCGAATCAATTGGTAAGGGAATATGGCTCAGGATTCAAGATGAATTATCACATCCGAATCGATCAGTGATCTTCATGAGTTTACAATTCATTCGCACATTGAATATTGCTGCCACATGTGGTGTGGTGATTCTGCAATGTGATATGTCCTCACCTAGCATCACGTATTTAATCACATCCCTACCGCCGTAGCTTATTTTCGTTGTGCTGTTTTATAAATATTTCATAGCTGCTGTTCTAAGGATTTTCCATCATTGCTACATCGACTTCATGGACTTAAGCGTAGTACAAGATTGGCATCTAGATCTCACTATTTTACCGTTGGACTTTCTGGATCTGACCATAAGTTGTATAGTACAAATGTCTTCGATCACACATTTCTTTGGAAATATCATCCGGATGTTTGCTGTCCTGCCAACTTCGACTTTCAGAAATTCAAATGAAGCGACCACTATCACCTGATTCTTTGAATCCTGTTTGTTCAATGTCATCTCTTCTCACTAATGTTTACTTCGATTCTTTCACTCTCAACCAAAACGTTGTATTGTAGACGCTTTATCACCTTGATAGGTGTCAAATAATTAAAACGAAAATCATTGTAGGTTTTTAACTACAAGACACTTTTGAACATATCACACTGAAACACAGGTTCTAGTATGATCAGCGAAGTTAAGCAATATTAATCCTTGTCATTACCTAGATGAGTGACCGCTTGGGAATAACACGCGCTGTACGTTAGCATGTGCGGGTGGCCAAATAGATAATGGCTCGGGATTTTTGATCGGAAGGCTGGATTTAAATTCCAATCGAGTTCGTTACATTAATTTATGCGCAAGTATGCTTGGAAAAAGTATAAACCCACTTCTCCGCCCATCTATGGATTATTTAGTAAGGCGTGTATCAGTAAATCATAATCTTCAAAAGAAATTCTTAGAATCTAGAAAAAATTTCCCGCTTTAAATAAATTGCAAAAGGTTGAGAAACCGTAGAAAACGAATTAATCACATCAATAAAATCTATAACATAAAAACCCGCGGATTTAAAAATGAGACAGTTGTCATGAATGGTTTAAAACTATAGTGGATCTACTGATAATTTTCTTCCATTTCTTTTTATTGTAGTCAGGGAATAATCTTGCTAAAACATGACATGTTTCTCTGTTAGCAAGACAGGAAGACATTTCGTGTAGAAGTCATTTTCCTTGCTTCAATATTTTTTATTTTTTTGAAAACGACAGCCGTCTTATTCAGTTCTAGTTTTTATCCAGCTGTTTACACAACAGTTTATTCGAAAAGTTTCTTTCGTTATTCAGTTTTCAACTTCTGATTACTGATAGCGTGTTCTTTTGACCTTAAGCTTAAAGTTTGGTCATTTTTTAAAACTTCGCCAACCATTCCCAGAATGCGCTTCATCATAACCATAACATTTCAGCAATCGATTTCCAATCTTTTGCTGTACTATTCCACAATAAACCTGCAATGGAAAATGAGCTGAAATGTCCAGTTCATATTGAATACGAAACAGACATTTGACAATACATTTACCAGAAGAACGATATTTGACAGAAGTTTCATTAGAATAGAGAAGTAACATTTCCACACAAAATCGCTTCAAATCTATGCACGAGTGTTAATTAAATGCCAGTCATGACTTCACAAGACACGAATATTTCCTCCATATTGTACAATGTAATGGGGATTGACATTTTTATTTTTGTTCATTCACTGTGCCTGTCTGTATGGCTGTCTAGTTATCCAAGTATTAATATCTTGATATGGTGAAATGATTAGCAAACCTATTTCTGCAGAGAAAGGATGAGTGAGTAGTGAGTTTGAACTTCACTAAGTGCTAACTTCTTACACCTTTGTATCACCTCTGAGCTAATTTTATTCAATCACTAATACAAAGAGTGAGGCAAAAGTCGGAGATATTGGATACGTCCAAGAAATATCGTCAGCAGTGTGTTGTATTGCATTGCGGGTAGACTTGTATTATTCTAACTGTAATTTTGCTGGTTGGTAACAGTAGTGTTTCGAAATATTCTATGGGATATATATCTAATTTATTGAGCGTATTGAGACCTCTACATTTTCGTTGTCGTTATACTCGCTTGTTTTTTAAGACTTAAGAGCTCACCTGTGTCTGAGCATACCTTACTTACAGTTTCTCGGAAAAGCGTGTACTCTCGCGTGATCAACAATTTGTACAAGGGTATCGCGCTCAAGCCCTCGGACACCAGAACTTGTGACTTCTTGCTAGCAGCGCTATCGATGACACCCGGAGTTTCTCTCTATTTCCTTGAGGTAAACCAGTTGCCATCCAAGGCTATAAAATGTGTATTAACACATCTCATCTGGCGTTAGTAAATGGCTGGTTAGTAGACAATATATTGAGATTCAAAATCATATAGAACCTCTTTACACGCGAGAAAAAAAAAAAAAGAGTAGGGTAAAAAGACAGAAAATACAACCTCCTTTTGGCTATTGATAATGTCATTAGTTAACGTTTTTATCTAACATTGACTAATTAATTTTACTAGTTTTCTTTTATCTATGTTCTCTTATTCTTTTTGTTTTTTTTAAGTAATGGAATAAAAATTTGTTTTAGTGTTTGCAGTTTTTCAGTTGTTTATATATATATATATATATATATATATATATATATATATACACAATAAAATCCAAAATTACCTCATATGGGGCATATATCTCTTTAAACCGACAAAGATTTCATCAGTCTTATTTAACCCCGGTATAAAGACTAAGTTCGTGCCGGATAAAAAAAATGAACTCTGCCAGACGTCGAAAAAATATTACAGAATTTATCCATTTCAATGTTTCAGTCAGACGAAAAGCAAGAGGGAGTCGCCAGACGAGGGTGGGAGGTATGAGCCTTAACGGGAAGAGGTTTATAAAATTAAAAAATGATATTAACCTTATGACATTAAACATTAAATTTTGTGAATCAGTTGTATATTAATACGATACACTTGTATTATATACCAAATTATTATATTTTATATATATATATATATATATATATATATATATATATATATATATATATATATATATATATATGTGAATGGAAATCATGAGGTTCCAAGGCCATAGTTGAGAGAAAGTATATGTAAACAAAAATATTTATTTTACAACTTAATTGCTTATTTTAAATACACTTATCCTAAACCGCCGCTCATATGTTACAGGTATCGTTCAAGATACAGTGAAAATTAAAAATATGCCAGATAATAACTGCATAATACTATGGAGAGATTTATCCACTTTACTAGATATATTTTCTAATAATACCTATTAATCGGCGAACCAAGCGAAAAGGAGTGTTTTCCAAATCGTAAATTTAATAAAATTGAAATCGTATGTTCAATATTAAAAAAATAAGTCATTAATCTTAAAAAAAATAAATATTGCAAGTGTATATCACGCTATTCAGATTTTTGCTAATGAATATCTTGCACTTCAACGGCAAGATAAATCAAATGATTTATCTTGCTTCTGAAGTATTTGAAATATTTATTCATACACAATGATCAACTGAGTAATTGATTTACAATGACAGCACGCCTTATGTGCGAGCTGTCCTCCAAAAATTTAATGTTCGACGGTTGGAGGTAAACTCTTTTATAATTTTGCACATTAAGTGTTGGTGTCAATAAAAATCTCAATTCTGCACCTGAAGATTTTGTTGTGTATGAAACCCCGAATGGTGATACCAATGAGGAAGATTATAAATATATATATTCGCTATAAAATGAGCATATTATGATGAAAAATACCCCAAACATAATACAAAGTTATATCATCAAAACCTTTATACTATAATTAAGAGGAAAAAAAACTGAATTTGTAATTAAATTATTTTGTGTTCGTTTTTAGAATATTCGAAATTCTGGTTAAAAATCATTTTTTTTCTTGTGTCAGCAGTGGAATCAAAGATTAGCATAGAACATTTTAGCGTCTCTTTTGCTGCATAAAATACAATGATTTGGAAATTCTTGCAAAAAAAAGTCAAGTAATTGTTGGATTTTAATGAAACTGTCAGGGTTTATTTACGAATGAATGCATTTAATTTAGAAATTATTTCTTGTTTAGAAAATCATTGTAAAAACGTATTTTTTAGATCTGCTGCTCCACTTATTTGCTTTCATGAACATTCCAGGAATTAATTTTTTACTGTTAATGTTATAAGCAAAACTCATTGGGAAATGTGTATCATTTTTGTAAAATGTAACCAGTTAGCGAGAATCTGCTTTGAATCGTAAAATAAAATTTAAAACAATCAATAAAACTAAGATATTAATTAATTAGAAATGTTTTTATTTGCTATTTTGAATAAGACATATCATCGTCATTTCATGGATACTATTGTGAGTAAAATTAAATTAGTTTTGAAATACAGCAAAGTCTTTTCCCTATTGGAATTATTAAATGGGAACTATTAGCTTGGGAGTAAAATAAAATTAAAAACTTCAAGAATCATCCATTTTTTTGCTTTTAAATTAATTTTAAATCTTAGTTATCGCGTTTTGTAAAGGTTCATACACCCAGACACATATTATATATATATATTTTTTTATTTTAGGTTGTTAGATCAAAACATGTGAAAAACGATACAAAAATGCAATCATGTTTCAGTGTGTATTAAGACATTTCATCAGAATTTAGTAACTGACTGATTAGTGGACAATGTTTTTCTATATGGTTAAAGTTTTGTCTGATCTGTTTATTTAAAGATTTTGTTTGAGATTATATATATATATATATATATATATATATATATATATATATATATATATATATATATATATAATCTCAAACACCAGATAACACTAGAAGAATTTTAGAGTTCCATGAAAATAAGTGGATACGACGTCTACAAACCCTGTTTCCAGCCGGGTTAAATCATAAATTAAACAATATAGATAGTAGCAACACATAACCCTACAAATCAAAACCTACCCACATTCCATACCCATAGAAAAAAGACAGGCTTACGGAGGTGTTGAGGCCTCACACCTATACACACACCCACACACAACATACTCACTCACTTTCCTAATGAGCCAAATGATAACACACACCCACAGCAATATACAAGCTAACACATATACTCACTCACTCCCTTAAAAACCAAATAACACACACACACACACACACACACTTACCAGAGACTAAACAACTAAATAACACACACACTAAACTAAATAACACAAACACACACACACAAACACACACACACAAACACACTTACCATCCCCTCCCCAAACACAAATAAACTACTGAACTGACCGGAGAAAAAAAAGGGAATATAGCTCTTATCTCAAATGACAACTTAAAAGAGACTGTTTGACCAACACAAGGAATGTTAAAAAGATAAAAAAATAAACAATAAAAAAACAAATGAAAACTACAGACAAACGTTCGTTTTCTTCAACAAGACATTCATTTCTGTAGTTTACTGCTATAGCAAGCAGAGACATTTTTTTCTCTCCCGATGATGGCCATGTTGGTCGAAACTAGTCGAGGAATATAAATGAAATAATAATAATAAAAGCATAAGAATATTAATCTACAACCCAGTGTGTCTGAAGATTTTAATTGATTTTTCTAATAATTTTTATCGTTCAAAATATAATCATGAGTAACAGACACGGGACTGAAGCGAAAGCCGAGGACATAACTCCAACAGAACCAATAAACACCGAATTATTGGCAATCCGCATGAACAGAGCAACAAATAAATTAGCCAGGTATGAATCACACCAAGAATACATTAGGATATGCCTGAAGGAGCAACTGGTACCAACTAATTTCAGGGTTGATTTGGTACCATCAATAGGTAACCATAATGATGCATTTCTAGCATCATGGTACCGTAAATTAGAAGACTTTTCCAGGGAACTCATGCAGGATACAATACTGTTCTGCCAGGAAAGCATAACGGCAACAACCATGGAAATAAACCTGCTCGATGAACAAATAAAGAAAGAAACAGAACCAGAGGAATACACCAACATAAAGAGTATCGTAAAAGCTCACACAGACCAAACAGTGAGGGAACTACAAAAAACGAAAGCGGAAAAACAAAGAAAATTAAAATGGAACATTTCCTCCAGACAGAAGAACAAAAGTGAAGCCAAACCGAACTCAGACAAAAATGAACGCCCGTACCACGAAAGACGACCAAAAAACACCACACAACCAATGCAAACACTAAACAGACCAAACAAATACACCAACAGACAACCACCAGCACTACAATCAACAATAACAACACCGCCACCATCAACGATAGCTAGAATCTCAAAACAAACATACACACAAAACAAACCACTGACTTACGCGGACATCCTTAGGGTGCCGCACAAGCATACACACACCAAAACACAGCAGCCCTTCTACAGAACGCATAACCCCATTAGACATCCCAGACCACCCAGATTAGCCCCCAGTAGACAATCGACAGCAAACACACCCAACCTTCAAAAAAACGGAATAAGCCCCCAACCAGGACGCCTGGACGGGGGTATAGCATCCGTAATAGGAGACATAATGCAAGCTTTCGAGCTTTTACGAAAGAACTTCGTCATGCTTGCAAATTCAAACTTGACCCATACGGGCGGGTTATAAATTTAAGTAATAACAAATTCTCACTTAATACCTTCAAGTTACTAAATAAAGGACTAAGCTTTTGCCTTAGCCCCCCAAGGTTTGATAAAGACACCTTGGCAAAGGACCTGAAATCCTTCTTCAGAAGAATACGGCTAAAAGCCCACTACGGGAACAATGATCAAACACCTTCCATACTTGATACATTAAAAGAGAAGAACACTAAATACACCCCACAAAACACAGACACTACTATACAAACATTTGAAATAGCCGTAACAAATGACATAAAGAAAACAATAACACGTAAGCTGCCACGTAATAATATTTCTGAAGGGGAACGTATAGCCCTCGACAGGCTGATACATAGAGATGACCTAGTCATAACACAGGTCGACAAAG
Source organism: Acanthosepion esculentum (assembly GCA_964036315.1). NCBI lineage: Eukaryota > Metazoa > Mollusca > Cephalopoda > Sepiida > Sepiidae > Acanthosepion > Acanthosepion esculentum. The sequence goes on from OZ038477.1 coordinate 40,330,040, forward strand.
GGGGTGCCACAGTGATCTGGGGGATCAAAGAATACATTAAAGAAGCAAACAAACAACTAGCCGACAAAGAAACCTATAAAAGCTTACATACAGATCCCCTCCCCGAATACCAAAAAGAATTAACCAGCTCACTAAAAATAATGCTTCGCAACAACCTAATCGACAAAGAAACATGCACAATACTTACACCCACAAACATTACACCTGCTCGTTTCTATCTCCTCCCTAAAATACACAAAAACAACAACCCAGGAAGGCCCGTCATTTCATCATTCAACTGCCACACGACCAAAATTTCAAAATATGTAGACCATTACATACAACCCCTAGCTAAGGAAGTAAAATCCTACATCAGAGACACAACAGATCTACTAAACAAAATTAACCACATACAGACAGTTCCAGAGAATGCTATTCTAGTGACTATGGACGTAAGGTCACTCTATTCAAACATTAAACACTTCGAAGGGCTAACCGCCCTTCAGGAAGCACTTACTAAAAGAGGAAAACAAGAACCTTCCACAGAAGTTATCATAAAACTCATGGAGCATATTCTCACATTTAACACTTTTAATTTCAATGGAGCACACTACCTTCAAATAAGAGGTTGTGCCATGGGCACCATTGCAGCTCCTTCATATGCTACAATATTCATGGGAAAATTTGAGGAGACCCATATCTACCCCCTCATTGGTAACGACTGCGTATTCTACGCAAGATATATCGATGACATATTCTTTATATACACGGGCAGTAATGACAAACTCACCCAATTTCTCTTGACCCTAAACACGGTACACGACTCAATTAAATTTGACTACGAAAAATCCAAAACATCAGTAACATTTTTAGACACTCACATTTACATAGATGAAAACAGGAAACTGCAAACGACACTACACACTAAAATCACCGACACCCACAACTATCTACACTTTAAGTCTACCCACCCTAAACACCTCAAAGAGAACCTTCCCTATTCACAAGCACTTAGACTCAGAAGGATATGTTCCCACAATGAAGAATTAAACAAACACATTGAAAATCTGGAGCATCAATTCACAACACGTGGCTATAAACAACACCTAATCAGGGAACAAATAAATAAAGCAATTTCCACACCTAGAGAAAACACCCTAATATACAAGATTAAAACTAAATCTAGCCGCATTCCTCTAGTAACCACTTTCAACCCCACTCTGCCTCCACTATCCCAAATAATCAAAAGTCGCTGGGAAATACTACATCTCAAACCAGACCTAAAAAAACTATTTAAGGAACCCGGCCTTCTAGCATATCGTCGACCTAAGAACCTAAAAGAAATCATAGGTAGTAACCGCATTTTAGGGGACAAAGTAATCCGTGATAAACTAACAACAAAAACAACAGGATTTTCCCAACCATGTAAAAACAAAAGAAGTTTATGTTGCAATCACGTCACACACACGAATTCATTCACTAGCTCAGTCACTAAATCTACTTACAAAATCTATCACGACTCTAACTGTAGAAGTCATAACGTAATTTACCTCCTAGAATGCACACTATGCCAGAAACAATATGTAGGAAAATCTGAATGGCCCTTTCACTACAGAATCAATAATTACCGCAATCGAATTAAGTCGACTCCCCATGAAAAATTATTACCTGTAGAACAACATTTCCGCATAGAAAAACACAATTTCAAAACCCATGCCAAATTCACCATAATTGAGAGAATAGAAAAGCCCAAAGCAGATAACACTAGAAGAATTTTAGAGTTCCATGAAAATAAGTGGATACGACGTCTACAAACCCTGTTTCCAGCCGGGTTAAATCATAAATTAAACAATATAGATAGTAGCAACACATAACCCTACAAATCAAAACCTACCCACATTCCATACCCATAGAAAAAAGACAGGCTTACGGAGGTGTTGAGGCCTCACACCTATACACACACCCACACACAACATACTCACTCACTTTCCTAATGAGCCAAATGATAACACACACCCACAGCAATATACAAGCTAACACATATACTCACTCACTCCCTTAAAAACCAAATAACACACACACACACTTACCAGAGACTAAACAACTAAATAACACACACACTAAACTAAATAACACAAACACACACACACAAACACACACACACAAACACACTTACCATCCCCTCCCCAAACACAAATAAACTACTGAACTGACCGGAGAAAAAAAAGGGAATATAGCTCTTATCTCAAATGACAACTTAAAAGAGACTGTTTGACCAACACAAGGAATGTTAAAAAGATAAAAAAATAAACAATAAAAAAACAAATGAAAACTACAGACAAACGTTCGTTTTCTTCAACAAGACATTCATTTCTGTAGTTTACTGCTATAGCAAGCAGAGACATTTTTTTCTCTCCCGATGATGGCCATGTTGGTCGAAACTAGTCGAGGAATATAAATGAAATAATAATAATAAAAGCATAAGAATATTAATCTACAACCCAGTGTGTCTGAAGATTTTAATTGATTTTTCTAATAATTTTTATCGTTCAAAATATATATATATATATATATATATATATATATATATTACTTTTTTGTTTTTTTATTTATTTTTATTTTTAAAGTGCAATATCATTTACCGACTATAAAATTGTGTTTGTCAAATCCCTTGTTAAATTAAGTTTTCCTTCTCATAGGAAATACTACGTAACAAACATGCAGTTGCATCGAATATAACGTCTAACTTGTCTGCAATTTTAAATAGGTGGCTCATAACCTCTTACTTAGCGTAGGCAATTTTGATTGGTGGATCTGATTATTAAAAAAAATTCTGTTGCTCGCTTCATCCTCTTCTTTCCTACATTTTTTTCTTTATTCTTCCTTTTCTCTGGAAAAGGGGGTTGTATTTTCTGTCTTTTTACCCTACTCTTTTTCATTTCTCTTTTTTTCTCGCGTGGAAAGAGGTTCTATATGATTTTGAATCTCAATATATTGTCTACTAACCAGTCATTTACTAACGCCAGATGAGATGTGTTAACACATTCTATAGCCTTGGATGGCAACTGGTTTACCTCAAGGAAATAGAGAGAAACTCCGGGTGTCATCGATAGCGCTGCTAGCAAGAAGTCACAAGTTCTGGTGTCAGAGGGCTTGAGCGCGATACCCTTGTACAAATTGTTGATCACGCGAGAGAACGCGCTTTTCCGAGAAACTGTAAGTAAGGTTTGCTCAGACACAGGTGAGCTCTTAAGTCTTAAAAATCAAGCGAGTATAACGACAACGAAAATGTAGAGGTCTCAATAGGCTCAATAAATTAGAATAAATCCTAACGAGCCAGGCAAACTTACCTAGGTTTCACCTAAACGGGGGGTAGAATGACCAGTCGTCCCTGAAGATCCGTTTAGGTGAAACCTGGATAGGTCTGCCTGGCTCGTTAAGATTTATTCTCACACACATATATATATATATATATATATATATATATATATATATATATATATATATATATATAAGTAGCTGGGCACTAGTATATATGTATGTATGTGAATTTAAATTGTAATTATGTACAGTTCATTGCTTTGACTTGCCAGTTACAACAGCATTATTTTATTTGATCTGAAACATTCCATTGTAGCTCTGGCTCTATGTTTAGAGTCGTTCTACTTGAATCTTCACCCTAGTATCAAGTCTTTTGCAAAATGTAATGGAATTTCTTCAAGGATTTCCCTGTATTTGCCTTCATCCATCTTCAAGAACTGACTAGCTTCCCTGTCACTGAGGAAGAAAGGCATCCTCAATGAGTGGTACTGTCACCGTCATGTTTCACCTTGGGGATTGTTTGCTCAGGGTGATGTGCGGATTTTTGGTTTCAGTTACACGCAGCATTTTGTATAAAGGACACAACGTTCTATTTTAAATCCATCTGACAAGAGCACATTCTTGCATAATACTAATAATAATTGCTCATTGGACAGATGTTTAAACTGAGCGGTTGATATTTGCAACAACAGCATGGGCCTTTTCGTTGCTTTTCTGATTAATGCTCTTCTTACCTAATCTCTGTGTTTATGTGCATGGCCTTCTCTTGTTAGATTATGGCAAACCCGCAAAGCAAGCTGTCTGTTTTGCTGATGGATTTAATAATTGACAGCGTGTTCAGGATATGGGATATTTTTATAAGCTAACTCTGCATTATACTTCTCTAAAACTTTATCCCAGAATTGTCTGCTGAGCTGATTGAAGTTCATGACGCTGTATTTCCTGCCTTGCTCACTAAAAACCTCTGGGAACAGATGTATTAAACGCAAGAGCACAGAAACAAAGATTGTCACTCTTTTTTCATTATTTCCTTTGCTCAAAAGAAATCGTCATAATCAGACGGACACTATTTACTAATTATATCACTTCTGCAGTCAACTGCTGATCTGGATTTTACTTAGGGGTTTCCCAGTAAAATGGTGATTAATACATATGCACGACCAACCTTTTTTTATTTTTATATAATTTTGAACACCGTGTAGTGAAGTTAATGATATAAATGCAAGAATCACCCTCGCAAACAATTTTTAATAAAATACATTAACCTCGAACTATCTGCTTTTTGTATGAATGATTCATGTAACGTAAACTGAACTGAACCACATACTTGATATTAAAATAACTGATCCGATGTGCAAATTTCTTATAATAACGGTGACATTCCTCTATTTACTGAACAATTTAGTTCATGCCATATTGACTGGAAAAAACCTATCTCTACAAATGAATTCTCATATTACTATATTAGTACAAAAACGCACAATTCAAAAGCTTTAAATATTCGACCTCATCGTTGCGACCGCACGCTCCAAAAAATTTTTCACAGTTAATAACACATTTCCAAAAAAAACTATTTCGGAGTACATCTTAACTTTCGTTGTCCTGTTATTACCTGGATGTAAAAAAGACATATCTATTGTATGAACAATGGAAAGCTTGTAGTAAAAAAAGACCTGATAAAACCGGAATTTATAAACAGGGATCATAACATTGATCAACGGGTTCGAGGTTAATGTATTTTATTAAAAATTCTTTGCGAGAGTGATTCTTGCCAATTATATCATTAACGTCACTATCTGCTTTTTGTATGAATGATTCATGGAATGTAAATTGAACTGCACCACATACTTGATTATATATATATATATATATATATATATGTGTGTGTGTGTGTGTGCGTGATGATATTGGCGAAGATTTGTGGAGAAGCAGCCACACGTTTCCAAAGTGCTGATAACAGAAAGTTTGCAAAGTTTGTTTTCAACATAACACTACAACTAGCTCTCCTTAAATATGAATTTATAGTTTTCCATCATGTAGAGTGGAAAATTCATACCGTTTGCAAGATATTATTTGTCTTCTTTTGCATATGCCTTGTTAACTTCAGTGCGTAGGCTATCATGGCTCTCCACATACTCCTGTCTTTTGTACATCTTAGAGAAATTTACCTTCCGACTACCTCGCCTAAATCCGGTTTTGACAATCATTTACATTAGCTCGTTAGGTATATTATTCCCTGTATTTGCTGTTCCACTTAACAATATGTCCTGTTAGGGTAAAAAATTCAAGCCCCCTTTCCATAAGGTGCCGTGTCTCTCTCTCTACATTGTTTTCGTTCTGATTTTCGTCTTTATTTATATGGTCAATCGTCGTTACTCACATATTCAATCCATGGTATTCTCAGCATCCTCCTGTAGAACCAGATTTATGTACCTTGAATTCTTTCTTCAGTTCTGATGATATTGTTCAGCATTCTCTGGTATAGAAGTAGATTGATATTACATAACAGGAATCTTTTTTCGAATAAAATTTTCCTGCTTCTTAAAACTTTGCTTAGATTTTGGAAGGCATTTTTCGGTATTCCAATGAGTCTTCTGGTTTCGGTCCTGTGTCAAAATACTTCTTAGATATTTAAATATTTGTACTTGCTTGATTTTTCTATCTCCAATTTATACGTTGCATTTTGGGCTGCTCCATTTGCTGATAAACACACATAGTCTTCCTGCAATTGATATTTAGTACTTTTTGGCTTTCTCTCTGTAGCAGTTCTGGTACTTTCCTTTCTCTCACTAGAAGTAAACGAAACAGGATCGAACTTAATTTTAACTCAGCGAGCCGATGACAATTGCTATTGGTTTTTGATGGGTTGTTTTGTTTTACGGCAGAACAACCTCAATGGATTATTTAATGCCGGCAATATTTTTTTAGGATAGTTTCATATGAATAGAATAAGTATTTGTAAGAAATCAGTTTGTAGATCAGCTTTCAATGACGTAATTTTGTGAAGAGGGTTTGTCGAGACTCAAATGTATTGCTGTTTTTTTTTCACAAATGTATTTATAATTTTACTATATAAACTATGTTTGTACTTTCATAGTGTTTTCACCCCAGTTTTGGAATTAATTATTTGCTTCTAGCTGGAACCCTAATACGTTCTACTACTCCAGGTCAGAATAGACTTGGGAACTACAGCAATTAAGAGGGGGTTCCAGACTCCTAAAAACCACCCGATTAGATAAATATCAATAATAACAACATGAGAATTAATCGTTATTTGAAGGAAAGAAAGAAAGGAAGAAAAAAAAGAAAGAAAAAAGAACGAAAGAAAGAAAAGCTGAAATAATAAGAAATATCAATAATAACAATTCGAGAGTTAATGGTAATTTGGAAAGAAAGAGTGAAAGAAAGAAAGAGTGAAAGAAAGAAAGAGTGAAAGAAAGAAAGAGTGAAAGAAAGAAAGAGTGAAAGAAAGAAAGAGTGAAAGAAAGAAAGAGTGAAAGAAAGAAAGAGTGAAAGAAAGAAAGAGAGAAAGAAAGAGAGAAAGAAAGAAAGAGAGAAAGAAAGAGTGAAAGAAAGAGTGAAAGAAAGAAAGAGTGAAAGAAAGAAAGAGTGAAAGAAAGAAAGAGTGAAAGAAAGAAAGAGTGAAAGAAAGAAAGAGTGAAAGAAAGAAAGAGTGAAAGAAAGAAAGAGTGAAAGAAAGAAAGAGTGAAAGAAAGAAAGAAAGAGTGAAAGAAAGAAAGAAAGAGTGAAAGAAAGAAAGAAAGAGTGAAAGAAAGAAAGAAAGAGTGAAAGAAAGAAAGAAAGAGTGAAAGAAAGAAAGAAAGAGTGAAAGAAAGAAAGAAAGAGTGAAAGAAAGAAAGAAAGAAAGAGTGAAAGAAAGAAAGAAAGAAAGAGTGAAAGAAAGAAAGAAAGAGTGAAAGAAAGAAAGAAAGAGTGAAAGAAAGAAAGAAAGAAAGAAAAACGAAAGAAAGAAGGATAGACTTAAATGAAGAGAAATACCAGTAATAGCTATGGGAGAGTTAATGGTAATTTAGAAAGAAAGAATGAAAGAAAAAAGAATGAAAGAATGGAAGGAAGATTTTACTCAAAGAATTTTTTTAATAAAAACAATGACATAATCAATGTTAATTTTGAAAGAGAGGATGAAAGAAATTCCTTCGTTCTTTCTTTCTTTCTTTCCAAAATGCACACTTATACCCACGTACAGAATGCTCCGAAAGTCTTGTCATCCATATATTATATAAGTTTCTATTTCACATGGCATTTCTGCCGGATGTAGTTTATCGTCATATCCAGGACGAGATGCTAATTGCCGTGCCGGTATCTTTTGGCCGAATGAATGAACTACCTCCGTGCAAACGTATACCTGAAGCTACTTGATTCTTATATATATATATATATATAGAGATGAGAGAAAAAGATTAATAATTTCTATAAGTATATTTATTTTACGTGTATGTCTGATAACGATATGCCTATCATTCATGCATTTCTCTAAGAGATGCTCATTTTCCAAAGTAAACACGTATTCTACAAACACGCCTCTGGTTAACGTGATATGGATTTCATCCTACGAAGGAATCGCAATTTATCTTACTTCAACCTGGTGCCTAGCTGTTATGTGACGACGTCCAAGTCAGTTTCCAACTTTCTTTTTTTCGCTTTCGTGTGAGTCACAGTGGTGAAGACGTTAGACGGCAATCAATGACACCCCATCTCAGGAGAAATATATCATTGATTTTTACCGGAGGGCAAACGTGTCAACTGAAGTCATGGTAAAACAGTGACATATCTTTGGTGCAGAGATCTGCAGCTTTTACGATGGAATATAAATGTCCTTTAATCTAATTCTTGCACAGAATAATTGTTTGGTTTCGTTTTATTTGTTTGTTTTCAGGTAAAACCCGAGAGTCATAAACTACACAAATAATGTATTAGCTTATTTTAACAGTCAACAGCTACTGTATTTTCAGCTAGAATTTAATATTCCGCTCCTGTTATGCATTGTGTCACAACTTGTATTCATTCAATTGAAAAGGATTAATCTATACAGCGAGAAACATACAGAATTTGTCGGGCAGATATTACATTAAATTAAACATACTCTCACAAACTCACTCTGTATTTTTCCCTGTCACTCTCATTGTCTCATTATATATATATATATATATATATATATATATATATATATATATATATATATATATATATGTGTGTGTGTGTGTGTGTGACACACACTCCCGTACATATGTTTGCTTGTTTTTGTCTCCGCATATATCACACTACTTAAATGATTTCTCAATTTTCTTTATAAAAAAAAAATAGATGGCTTCAGCTTTCTACATCGAGTTTTAATATCTTCATACAGTTTGCCGTTACTATAAATTCATGCAGAACAAATTTCTGAGCTTTACAAAATGCTCTTCAAATTTCTTTTTTATCACATTCCTGCCTCAAAATAGGTTTCAAACATGACTGGCTGTAAAGCCTAATGCATTTCTTTGGACGCACAAACGTAGTGGAAGGGTTTCCTAAAACACGTGTTTCAAATCACTGTCATTTTACAGCAATCAGTGCACGAAAATCCATACCTAAAGAAAAAGTTGTCCTGGAAATGTACACATTTCTAGTGGAAATTAATGTTAAATGGTGTTTGGCATTAATCCAGTTCCGCTTTTGAAAATTTTCACGGGAATGTTTTTATATATATATATATATATATTTGTATGCGTGTGGGTGTATAGGAGAGAGAAATGTCATAGGATGTGACAGAAATGCTGACAGCCAATGGGTTATTAAG
>OZ038477.1:40351062-40358562 GCA_964036315.1 Acanthosepion esculentum
ATTCATTTCTAGAAATTATTACAAATTGCAGTTTAATCATTTCGAAAGTTTTGATAAAATTTTAAAATCTTACAATAAGATAATTCCCAAACGAGCAAATATCGTTACAGAATATTGAAGAAAATTACGTCTTTGATCTTTCATTTTGTTTACAAATTATTTATTCTTCGCACGTACACAAATGTTCACGCATATCTGTATAGAAATGTTTCCGTATCTACATGTATGTGCACTTAATTTCAAACTTTTAATCAATTTTAAATTTTCATAAATTTTGTGAAAAATAATGAAAGGAATCAAGGAAATATTTTCACTATTAATGTGCAGTATATTTTATATATATATATATATATATATATATATATATATATATATATATATATATATATACAAAAAGAAGAGAGAGAGATGAGTTATAATAAACTACATGCCTTTGCTAAATGGGACAATTGTTTCAGGATTTTAAAGAGCTTTTCTGAGTTTTACCTTATTAGCCAAGTTACAGGAACTATAAGAAACATTGTATTGTAATTAAAAATTATAATTATAGAACGCGTGCAAAATTTTCTAACAAAAGTAAAAAGACAACATTAGTATGAAATGTATGCTTTATGTTCAACAACTATTTCTGGAACAAGTTCGACCATTTATTCTGTGATCTGTTTTATTTTTTCATATGAAACTTTATGCCCAACATATAGAACCGTATTCTAAAGTTCAAATTTTGTATTAAATAAGAGTTGCTTAATATAAACAATAATATTCAGAATACACCAAATATCTTTTGTAAGGTCAAGACGCCTATCCGTTCACTTCATCAGATTCCATTGTATTCAGATAATTAGTTTCCATCGCGTAATATCATGGAGCATGGCTTTTATAAAACGAGAAATGTTAGACAAGAAAGTATAAGAATATAAATAACGGTTCCATTTAGCAATTTCAAAAGAAAAAACCTGAGACCTAACTGACTATCAAGTACTACCTTTAAATTCCTGTGAATTGATAATCTTATAGTTTCTTGTCTCGCATGTATCGTCTGTGGAAATTTCTTTTGGCTTCTTGTATTACTGTCAAATACATCCGACAAAAATTAAATGCGTCATCAATTGTCACCATTTCTTTCCTCGAACACTTACTTTTGTTATCCATTCTCCTCATTAAAATTTTCTTGGTTTCTTTCACTATTATCTTTCATCCTCATTAAACCATTTCGAGATCTTGCCTTTATCAACTTGCTTCATTTGAGACAATAAAAGACTGTAGGCACATCCACGCATTTTAACCGAAGGCATAACATAACGTTAAAAGCGTAAGAAATTGCTAATATTTTGAAGTCGGTGAATTTTTATATGTTTGTAGGATATATTGATGTAAAATCTATTCTAAACTCGAGTATCCGGCTTGAATCAATATTCTTTAGCTTTTGTCTGTTTTGACGAACAACAAAATATCCTTTCCTCATTCAAAGTATCGATACTTCATTTTACCCAACTACGGCAATGATTTCCTGAAGCTAATAGTGTATACCTTTGTCAAACTTGAATTCAAATTCTTGGAACGTGACTAAAGTCGAAAGTTTAAATCGATTTGTTTTTTGTTGCTTGTTATTTATTTAAAATGCTACCTGGCGTCAAAATATGAATATTTAGATATTTTGAGTCGTTCATCGTCTATGCACACATGAATTTTGATTTTCTCTTTGTAGCGTTAAAATTCCTAATAGCCGTGTGAAATATAAGAACACTGATAAAATTCATTACTCCATTATTCGAAACCAAATACTGTGTTTACCCTTACAGAATATTTGTTGAATAATAGGACCTGGATGATATTCCGACTATAGAAATATCAGAAAAACCAACACCCGAATCGATCAATTAAGAAAACAATGACAATCGTTATTCCAACTATTGACGCGTGTAGAAATACCAGGTTCACCACATTAAAAAATATATTATATTGATAATTACAATTATGGCAGCACAGTTGATGATGGTGATGATAACTGCCTGAAACCATTTACTATTCTCTAAATTTAAAGGAATCAACTCGGACGAAAAGCAGTATTACTGTCATATTGGCGTTGGAGCTGCGTAATCATTATTTTGCAAACAGATAGAGTTCAAAAGCGTTCATCTAGACTCGTGGAGGATGAATTATTTTCAATCCTACAACTCCTTTCCCGCAGATTCAACATGCCAAACCTATCGCTATGTATTGCTCTTTCCATGGATCAGACGCGCTACATTGATTGGTTCCACAGGTTCAAGTCTTTACGTTTAACACCCGACCTTCCCCGACGTGCCGACTGCAAAGATCCTTTATTACTGGAGTTAAGTGTTAGTTCTAAGGAATATGTTAACTAAAAGAATCAAGAAAAGAACGGTAAATTCTGGGCTAGATACTAAGAAAGAAGGCGTGTAAATTTTCATACATGACATATTGAAGTCAACAGTAGCAGAATGAAATGGCGCAGGACCTAGCTAAAAGTATTCTTTAAAAGGATAATAGAGCCGGGACTCGGAGGGACAAGAAGGGAACAGTCGATTATTACAGCGGACACATTACCGTTATTTATTATTATTTCCTTCAATTTCTGTTGTATATTCATTCCCTAGGTATGCAGACACCTAAAATCAGAAATTATATCATATTTTTCCGCTCATCTTCTTCTCCCATATAATAAATGCGAATGTAGTCCAACATTCACTATTTTGGAAACAGGCTTACTCTGAGAGGCAAATTAAAACAAAACATTCCGGGTCTGATCAAGACCCGCAATGATGAATTTTTGGATTCCCAATTTACCATTACTGCGATTGCTTTCGGCGATTTTTGGCGACGAATTTTTTTGTACGAAAAAAAATTTTTTTATAACTTAGAAATAAAGTTGGGAATAATCGAAATTAACTACGAAATCCAGCGAAAGTCACACATGAAATAAAAATGTCTATACGGAAAGTAAATATCTACATACATCAAATGATCTTTAAATTAAGAGGCGACAGAAGAATGAGCGTTAAACTTTTAAAAGATAAGCTTAAATATTAATGCGGTGATCAATTTTGAGTTCATCTGTAGTTTATTGTTGCCTATCGCATCTGCTCCTCCCTACCTATTGGGATAAAGGCCCAATCAAGCGCTCTCCCCAGGATGGAGCTCAAATGCTTTTAAGCTAGTAAACATATAAAGGAGGAAAGAAAATACGAAAACTGTGTCGTTTTAACCGGTGCGTTTCGTACAGCGTGGAATTTTTCAAGGCAAAAACGAAATTAATTTATATTGAAACAAAGTATCTAATAACAACAAACAAATTGTCGTTAGCAAGAAGAAGGATTTAGATACGCTGTTGTATATTCATATGGTCAACTCAAATATTACGTCAATTACTTAATGTTTGAAGAGAATATTTTCACATGTATAAATATTGGTTACATTTTTGTGTGGATGGATTCATCAGTTTTCTTTTGATTTCTTGATATATTTGTTGTGGACGTCGGCTTTGGGGAGTAGTGATTCTGTTAGGAATGGAGATATTGGGAAAAAATCTGGGCGTAAATTAATAATTGGATAATATTCAATAGCGGCATTCTCGAGGATTTTCCTTCTGAGTGAATTATTTTCTTTTTGTATGGGTGTAGCACTCATAAAATAAAAACTGTGATTGAATTTATTTCTTTGTTCGACTAGTGCTTTTATTAAATTGTTATTCATGGAGGTCTCTTTTGTGCTCACGTTTTATTTAAGTTTCCCCCCAGACGCCCACATAACCACATATATTCTGAAACCAAATTATCGAAGCTAGTTAGACAAAGATATTTCATTTTGATCAAAGGGGGTCACGGTGGGGGTGCACAAATAACCTCACTGATATTTTTTCCCTTCTGATTAAAATTAATTTTAAATTTGAACAAGGAAAAGACTCCTGTCTAAAATATATAAGGAGAAAACCTTAAGATGGAGGTTGCATCAGTAAGATCTTTTTGATCAAAGGGATTCCAGGGCATGCAGTCACAATCAACCCACTGAATGTTTTTCCCTTTGATTTCAATTAAATTTCAGTTTGAACAAGGGACTAACTCCTAGGGTATTTGGATAAGTATATTTCATTTTGATGAAAGGGGTCCTGGGGAAGGGAGAAGGGCGCAAAACACGCAGCTGATTTTTTGTTTCCCTTTGATTCAAATTAAATTTAAACTTGAAAAAGGCAATAACTCCTATCCAAAATATAGAAAGATGAAATCAGATGGACGTCACATCGGTAAGATTAAAATAAGACAATGTGGACACCAAGTTGAGCAAAAAAAAAATCAACACAAATCAGTAAGTAGTGCCTTACAATACATAATTGTTGCGACATTTCAACTGTCATATAATTGTTGAAATCTACTCATCAATTCATTCAATCAAGTATTGCATCAAATACATATCAAAGGGGTCAGATCAAGCTCTTTTTGGATACCCCCCCGCACTGAAAATATTTTAATTTGAACAAATTAATGACTTCTATCCAAAATATAAAAGGAGAATGCCAGAAGATGTAGGTTACATCGGCAAGAGCATTGAATAATACTGAAATGCATCAGTTTTCTCCACAAATTATAACAATGATTTAAAATCAATCATCATTTTCTTTCAATATATATATATATATATATAGGATAAATACTTCCGATTACTTAATGTATTGTTTAACAAAGTCATTATGACATCCATAAATATTCAGACCAAGTATAAAGAAGAGTAATCTTTGATGATGGTAATGGTTATTATTGTTGCTAGTTTTATAAATTTCGTATTACTAGTTTATATGTGATCGTTATTGCAAATCAACATTGTTATTATTATTATTATTTCTAGGAGCATTATATCGATTATCATAAAAGCCATTATTGATTTTTTGGGGGTGGCGGTTTGCTTGCGTCAATAATCTTCTGGGAATTTGACTTTAATTATGTCTTGCAAGTGGAATCCGCCTGGCCGTTCTGGGCCACTGGCGATGCTTCACCCCTTTGATCGATTGATTTCCACATTGCAAATTGTTCTTTGCAAAAAAATAAAATAAATAAATAAATAAAAGCCAGTGGATCAATACAAAGATTAAATGTCCCCGTTTTGTTCCCGTGGCTCATCATGCTCTCTCGCTTCCGTTGTTGATGGGCTTGTTTAATGGCATCAGAACACGACAACCGAATGCGCGTGAAATGCGACTCTCAACACACCAGTCATGCGTTCCGACACTCCTCTTGATTCTATTTTAATATCTCACAATGTATCCTTTCACAGGGAATACATATCTGTACCGCTAATGCATGGAACAAAGTATTGTCAATCACAAAGTTTATTCTCGGGTTGGCATATCGTATGAATATGGCGTGACTACCGTTGGCTCAGTGGTCGGCCTTCTAGTCTTGGTTAAAGTCGAGATATCGAATGTTCATTTTTAAAGCTTGGCACGTTATTGTTTTTTTTTTTTTTTATATTTGGTTTTTCATCGGACAACTGTCGCAGAACAATCTTCCACCTAGGTATTTCCCCGGGCGATGTACTAATAAATGGATAAAATATACTACGTATAAAATATAGCGATTATATAGCATTAACATGTACAAATTCTCTTACCTGTTAATATTGTAGAATAGCTATATTTTTCGAAGGCTTGATTACAACATTCCTTCATATAATTTTCCTCTTTCAGGCTTTCAATTATATACAAAAGAAAGGTATAACACCGACTAAAATCCAGGAGAACACAGTACAAACTCTCACTGATGATTCCTTTCTCTAGGCAACTGTGAAGAAGTGAACTGTGGAATTCAAGCGAGGCTGGGACAACACAGATGATCGCCCGGTCATGTCGCCCAAAATCCTCCACCACTCATGAATATGTTAATGCAATTCAACGTAAGATTTTGGATGACACAGGTCTTACTTTCCAGCAAATAGCTAACTACATAGGTATTAATTCTGGTTTAGTTCGTGATCTTTTAACTGAGATCTCAAGGATGAGCACGCTTGTCTGCAGGATGAGTCCCAAGAATACTGACATCAGACCAGAAGTTGAAACACTTTTGACTCGCTTGCAGGATAAACCTGAGAATTTCCATCACAGATTAGTAACTCAATATATAACCTGGGTTCACAACTTCGAACATGAATCAAAGATTCAAAGCCAACAGTGAAAAACTGATTCTCTACCCACGAAGAGGTTCAAACAGACGGAGTGTATGGCAAGTTGATGACTTCTGTTTTTTTTTTTATTCTGTAGATGTAATGATAATAGACTACCTGGAAAAAGGGGGAAAACTATTACACTATACATCGGACTTCATGCAATTGAGAAAGCTCTCAAATCGAAATGCAGGGCAAAGTGTGGGCAAGTGTGCTCTGGTTGAAGTAAACTGTCATTGAATTCTTACCTCATCCCCTTACTCACCTTACACACCTTCCTATTTCCTAAACTCAAATCACGCCTGGTCGCCATGTTGGAAACCATGATGAGATCGTATTTGCTATGGAGGTGTTTTTTGTCGGTCCCGTACGCCCCCTTCTTCCGTGATGTGATTGCAATGTTTAAGCATCATTGGATCAAGTGCATTGATGTCAAGAGAAAATATATGGGAAAATAATGAAAAAATGTGCCTTATTTCTCAAAATCCTTCCGGGTAAGGATTGCAACTTTTTGAAAGACTGTCATATATATGGATGTGTGCGTGGTGCAATACTGACATAGAATGGGAAGTCAGCGAAATGAGTTCGAATTACAGTTGTGTTTGTAACATTCAGTTATGTGAAGATGTGTATCAATCGCTTCGTCCCTTCCTAGCTGTGAGGTATTTACTGACAATCGATCCAGCAGGAAGACAAACCTGAATTTAAAAAAAAACAACGGTGCGTCAGGTTATAGCAGAGGATTTATAAAATGCATTCATTTGGTATGGTCTCCAGAGATATTTGTCTGTTTCCAAAACTGAAAAATGATTTGAGAAGATTTCCTGATATCACTAACACGTCAGTGTATTAGAAAAAACTAATTCGAAAAAATGATTTCCAAGAATGTTTCCCAGTATGGCTCTATCGACAAATGAAGTTCAGAGTTTCACAAGAAATATACGTGAAAGATGACAACAGCCAACAGTGTTCAGACAAACAAATTTTTTTTTGTCACAGGAATTAAATTCTCATACCTCGTATATATGCCTTTATGCGTGTTTGTATTTAGTAGATAATACAAGACATCAAGTGAATATAATTTTTTAAAAAGTACACGTATGTAGGTACAGAAATTAACTAATCCAAATAGATAACATTGTTTGACAATGAGATACACGTAACTCTAAATATAGTTGTGGTGACGAGTGTATCTATAAACATGACGACACTGTTTAACTCGCATATTCGTAAACATGATCAATCTGTGTCTCGCTTTGCTTTCAGAAGTTTTGGGCGTCTGGTTGCCGCGAGCTGTCTCTTATTTTATAAAATATTTTATATTTT
>OZ038477.1:40361062-40376062 GCA_964036315.1 Acanthosepion esculentum
AAATATCGATGAAAACAAACACATAAGAAAAGCAGTTGCAGCGAACGAGCTGAAAATAAGAATGGCCGTAGAATGGCACAACAGTGTAGATAGATACAGAGACGGATATACGGATAAATAGATAGAGACAGAGATCGATACATCGACAGGTGGAGGCGTCCCAACTGACAGAGATCGATACATCGACAGGTGGAGGCGTCCCAACTGACAGAGATCGATACATCGACAGGTGGAGGCGTCCCAACTGACAGAGATCGATACATCGACAGGTGGAGGCGTCCCAACTGACAGAGATCGATACATCGACAGGTGGAGGCGTCCCAACTGACAGAGATACATCGACAGGTGGAGGCGTCCCAACCGACAGAGATACATCGACAGGTGGAGGCATCTCAACTGACAGAGATACATCGACAGATGGAGGCATCCCAACTGACAGAGATACATCGATATATGTAATAAGATAATATATTAGGTGAACATAAATAGATAGATAGATAAGAGCTAAGATAACCCGATGTGATCAAAGGGGCTTAGTTAAATAAATTTGGGACACTTCGTCTTAATGTAATGTTTAGCAAGATTGTCTCCCGAGAACATCACGACTTAGTTGTGAGGTCGAATTCTCACTGGGTGCTCTATACTTTCCCTATATTTAAAGAGATTTCAGTTTATAACAATGTACCTCCGTATCTCCTTTTCCTCATTTGATAGTTCTATATTTAAACAGCAATCCTTCGTTTATGCATGTTTCATTAAAAACGACAGACAAGTTACTGCGGTTAAGCTTTTTATTTAATTTTTCTTGTGTTCGAAAAGAGCTTTTTTTTCTGGACAAAGAGTGCGTAAAAACCGCTAACCGTATTCGGAAACTAAAAACATCTCTACAACACACTAAAACATACACATAGTGCACACACTCAATAAAGCTGAAAAATTGAATCATCCTTGATAATGGCTAAAGATATAGCCGAAAGCGCTCGGAAGTATAAAACATTTGGACAGTTTTTACACACTCTTTGTCTAGAAAAGAAAGCTCTTGTTGGAACACAAGAAAAATTAAATAAAAATGCTTAATCGTAGTACCTTGTCTGTCCTTTTTAATGAAACATGCATGCATATATATATATATATATATATATATATATATATATATATATATATATATTAAACGAAATGGGGAAACATACATATATGTCTGTGTCGTTTTTAATGAAACACACACACACATATATATATATATATATATATATATATATATATATATATATATATATATATATATATATATATATATATATATTTCATGGTCATGTCAAATATGATTAAGTGCGACTAGTTTGATGATTTAAGCCAGTGAAAGTCTGATTCGTGCGATAAGATAATAAATATTATTTATTTATTACTAATGCCCTGAACAGGGCTTGTAAAGTCGCAAGTACGTTCTTCCTAGGGAGCCATCTTTTAAACAAGTTCCATTTTGAATTAGATATTTCAGTGTAACCATAGGTAACAAGAAAGACCGTTACTTAAATTTGTTGTATTGTCTCCCTCGCATTGAGTTTTCGATTCTATTTTCTGAGGGTTGGGAAATATTAGAGCATCAAGATATCCTGTCATCATCCTCTAATACTGCACGATACTGCATTCGTTTTTAAAGTATCTCTTTCTCCCTTTTGCGCACACCAATCTTAACTTGGTTGGAGACAAGCTCTAAAAATCAATGAAACATTTGAATGTTGATTATCTCCAATACACAATCCATCGCTTGCCCTACCCTCGGTTGTTTTATTTTTTAAGCAATGCTGCTCTGAATGGAAATTTTGATAAATTTCCTGTCAGAGATGAAGTCAACCTTTGGAAATGTAGTGGAGTTATCAACTGGCAGCACGATATTTCATAGATTCTCATTTTAGTGTCTTCTCTTAGGTTTTTACTGGTTCAGACACATTTATGAACAAATCGTTTTACTTGATGCTGTTAGGATATTTTTCAACCTGATTATCAAGCCTTTCCACTGACATCCGACAAGACACCACCTATGGCAAAAAGAAGATGCGGTCAGCGGAAAAATAATCTGTGTAAACTGGAATATCATTCACAGAGTCTTAGCCAACACAGATCAGAAAACATTACTTATCATTCAATATTTAAAGCAATTTATCTAATCTTAAAAATAACAAAATAATTACAACCACATCCAAAAGCATTATGGATTCGATCAGATCCCAAAATGCCCGTAAGATATAAATCTCAATCAGGTATATACAAAATAAACAGTCATAACTGTAACATGTAAAACATTTGATAAACTTTCAGAAATATGAAAAAAACGTATTTATTAACACAAAAATATTTAATAGATAATATATGCAATGCATTAGTTATGCACAGAGATAAGTTCAACTGCAACATAAGTGTCAGAATGTTGCACTTATTAACAGAGAACTCGATTTACATACATGGTGAGATTTGAGAGTGCATCCTTGCCAAAATGTTAATTTATAGCCTAGATGTTTTCAAATCCCCTTTTGTAAAAGATATACCTCTTTACTAAGTCAATATATATAACCATAAATACTTTTAGCAATTAAAGGAAAATATTAAACTCAAGAACTTGTATTATTTAAAAAATACTTAGATTAAAATTTAAAAAAATATATAAACAAATATGGAATAATAAATTCAACAATATTTAGTTTATCAGGAATAAAATTACATCACATCCATAATTTATCTTTCTTTACACATCTTTAAGAATATTTTAGAGAGTTCGTAAATTAAACATTTTGAAAATTTAATTATAGTTTTTCTCCACATCACTTCTGTTCAAAATTAGAAAATAACATTCACCATAGATTGAGTCATCCAATGTATGAAAGGCGTTGTGAAAGAGAAAAATATAACCTTTTTGTCACACACACACACGTATATCAAAAACGAAATTGCTCGAATAGTCCGGCCAGTCAATGTAATTAATAGTGTTTAAGTAAAAACAGAGTATTTACTTAAATATATTGTATCTATAAAAATAGCATATAAAAACAAAATATATATATATATATATATATATATATATATAACCACAACATTCTGCACATGTACACAAATACACGTACTGGTGTAGATACACGCACTCAACAAATCTCAATGAAAAATATCATCTTAACGCCAATACAAAGTGAATAAATTGTTCTTTTTACTTAATATAAATATAACATAAATGACAAAATCCCCAGACAGTTGCTGATATCCTCATAATTTCAACAACTAATGTATATATATATATATATATATATATATATATATATATATATATATATATATTACAATGAATCATTCATACAAAAAGTAGATTAGGAAAGTTAATGATATAAAATGATGAAATCCCTTCGCAAACAAAATTTTAAAGGTGCATTAACCTACAAATCACTCGATGAATGTTACCAAAACAAAATAATTTCCATGCCTGAAGATGACTTAATGTAAAGTTAAAGGTACTTGCGTATTAAAGAAAGACATTATACAGCTTATAATTTTTAAAAACAAGGATCATAGCACCTTTAAAATTTTGTTTGCGAAGGGATTTCGCCATTTTATATGATTAATATTGTATGAACTGCACCACATATTTGATTATATATATATATATATATATATATATATATATATATATATATATATACATGAACAGTTGAAATTCCCCTTTTCGACCTACTAGCATAGATATAAATAAGAAACAAATACCAGAATCTGTGAGTTTGGAATTATCTATACAACACACGCGATTATCCGGAACAATGAGATCCAAAAAAAAAACTGTGATAGAAGAGATCGAGTGTTTTTGACCTATTTTTCGCATTTACAAACTCGATTCTTTATTCTATTATAATTACGAAAAAAGATTGTGAAAAGTAGATTAATTCCATTACTGATGCGTATAATAATAGACGATCTTTATAAAAGGTTATTTCAATTAGTAGATGAATTAATGACATTATCGTTAAACATAGAAATTTAAGTTGCATTTAAATGCTTGATACTTATCAGATCCTAGAGAATTATATCAGATAAGTTCATGAACAGCACAAAAACTGAAACAAAATCTGGAATAAACTAAACCAAGAAACATAAATGGAGAAAGATTAGGATAAGAAAGATGTCTGATAAGAAAATAATAATATCGATAAAAGTGATAATACGAGAGACATTTCGATAAAAGGTACGAAGCGTGTGTATAGAGTGTTAAATAGTAATGTACACTGGTTATGGGGAAGAGGGTACGGTGGAGTGAAGTAAAGTGCTTCCGGTTCCGCCGCTTCCTCTAAGGAAGACTCCATTATGAAAAACTGCCAATCAAATCTTGCACTTTACACAAGTGCAGAAGAAAAGTATTTTCTTCTTCTTCTTCCATCCCTGAGTCTTCTCTTGTCTTGTTGAGTTGCTACTTTTGATGGTCGTTTGGATGATGCCATTCAATATAATAGTAAAGCAAGTTAAATGACAATTATAACACATAGCTATTGCTGATTTGAAAAGTTAGCGCCTTATTCTTCATCTTTGAATTCTTATTCTCCTTATTCACCTTCGTATTCTTCGTACTAGAGTTCTTAATCGTATTCTTCGTACTAGAGTTCTTAATCGTATTCTTCGTACTAGTGTTCTTAATCGTATTCTTCGTACTAGTGTTCTTAATCGTATTCTTCGTACTAGTGTTCTTAATCGTATTCTTCGTACTAGTGTTCTTAATCGTATTCTTCGTACTAGTGTTCTTAATCGTATTCTTAGTCGTATTCTATGTGCCGTATCCCTTCAAGACATAAGGGATTATGGCTCTAGACAACACCCCGTATTTTGTGCCCTTAGCAGCACTTTCCCTTTGCTAAAGCTTCCGCCATTCATTCGCACAAGCTTGTCAGGCAAGCAGTTCCTACCCTCAATACAGCCCATGATGGTTATATTTGGCAAGCCCTTCTTCCTCATCAGGTCGCTAAATAATTTTAGCTCTCTTTTCCTGATTCTGTGTATGAATGTTCTTTTGATCGCCACTTTAAGACGTCCTTGTTGCTTACTCGCTCCGTACATTAAATTTTCAATACCCTTCTATGTAGTCACATTTATTAATTAAATCAGATGGTATATTATGGTATATGTGGATAAATTTGAATATGAGAATTAAGGTTTGACATGAAAATTGATTAATTTTGTAACTAGTTTACAAAAAAAAACAAAAAAAAACGGGGGATGTTGTTGGAAAATATGACGTGATTCGGAAAACGATAAATATCTAATTGGCTGAAGATATGAAAAATCCTGACCAGAAGAAGAAAGAAGGTTAAAGAGTTGAAAAAATATGTTTGTGTATAAAAACGAAATAGGCTTGAGTGATTTCATAGGAAAAGCGAACTTTTACACTTATGCATCATATTGTTATAAGGGTGTAAGTAGGGCTTTATCTCTTGTTTCCCGTTTAGAATTGCGTTTCCGGTCCCTTCTAAAATCTTTTTCACTACTTGTAGCCTCTTTCATTTTTGTGCTCGCGTTATTGTGTGAATTGATTAAAAAATGAATTCCTGATTAGGTGATAGACATTAATTATTAAAACAAGAAAAGTCAAAAAAATGAAGGAAACCGTTCTGTTTATTACTTTAGATGCAAAAGGATTGAGTGCCTTTAAATACAACCGGGAATCGTTCAATATAATAAATTATCAATTAGGAGAAAATAAGGTGTTTTCATTTTAAAGATTTCTTCAAATTTTCTATGAAGTTTTGCTTTAAATGAACACGCAGGCCTGAAACAGCTTGGAATTGGAAGTCTCTCATACATTCTTCTCTCAGAAAATAATCGATACAATCTCCCTACTACGGACAATAGAACCCAATCAGTTCAGTCTATATGGGGGGGTGCCGTTTAACCTCATGTGGAGAAACATATCTGTCAGTGAAAAGATATTTAATTCAATCTTTAGCGAGGAGCAGAATGATCACAATATTTTCATGATTATTCCCGCAAAAAGAGAACGTGAAAACTTACTTGACATGATCCACATTCAAAGGACAGCAGCGGTGATCACACACCTCGCTGAGTTAATACAACGATCACCAGCTGTATAAAGAAGATTATGGCTAAACCAAGGTTCTGCAACACAATGTTCGCCGGTAACATAATATATTGTAACAACATCGAAGAAGCAGAAGATGAGTAACGGATTTAATTACATTAGAGGACAGGGGAGTTACAAATTTTGCTCAAGTTGTCCTCAGTGAGAAAATGACATGTACATTCAAAGTCTCCACCATCAGAAGCTATAAAGTTTTAGAATTTCTGCTTAATTCTATAAAATGTCTGCATAGATATGATTTTCAAGAAGACATCTATTCTGTAAAGACACTTTCTTTCTCGAGACATAATGTCTATTAATATAACACTCGAAACATTTTTAATATTACTTTATTCAGAAAACGTTTCTTTGTGTAATTAAAATTATGAACACATGTTTAAGATCACGTTTTAATTTTAATATCTTAAATCCCCCCCAACAAAAAAAAATCAACGCAATAACTAGAGGTTTATGAGAGACAAACTTAAATTTACTTGAAAATTTTTACATGGCGAGGTTTTCCATTTATTTCAATGAAAATAGTCCGGCGGTATTTTATAGGACTTCTTTTGATTTTATTACTGTTTGGATGCAGTGGCGCATGCGGGGAATCAGGTTTTTACAATAATCAACCGATATTCATTTTATCAATACTTAAGAGCCTATCACCGTGCATACATATTGTGCACTGCTGAATGTGCATATACAATTCTAGTTTCTCCAATAGATGTTCCAAATACGTTGCACCATTCATCATTCTTCCTGGAAGCAAGCTGTTACACATTTGGATATGGTGCCCAAGACTATCTGGCATGTTGGACGTTTTATAATCTAACTTGTAGATGTTTCGCCAAACCTCTTACCATGATGTCTGCTAACATGTGTTTGTTTTTAAGGTTTTCTTTTCACGCGAAATGATCTGTTGTAGAATAGAAACATCTGCAAGCATAACATTGCTCCAGTTTTCACCATTCCAGGTTTCATGTTTCTTAGCAAATGCCAGGCACTATGATATCACAACTGCACTCAATCTGGGTTTACGAGCCAGATTGAATGATTTTAGACCAAACGCAAATCTCAGACGATGTGAAACGTTTATAAACCTTGTATTTGAGAGTAGAACCTATGTTCTTACATGTTTGTGGATTGTGTAGCAATGGACTTGATCAAATGATCATCTCCAGCATGGATTCTCCTTGGACGAACACTTTTTTGTCGCTAAACACTTATTCGCCATAACCTACATTTAGGCTACTTTCATGTTCAGAATGGCTTTCATCGCATAAGAGTGTTGAAAATCTCTTTGCCCGTAATTTAAGCCAAATTCAGTACACAAATACTATCAGAATGTCTATTAATTTAGCCATAACAACATTAGCTTGATTACAAATCATGTCTGAATAATGGCTGATGTAGCAACAGAAAGTTATTGTGTCATGCAATCTCGTATGGTTGAATGTAATAATACAAAAATGTTAACAGGTTACAGGAATGTGATATTAAAAATCTGTTAATGAATGAAATTCGGTACAAATCTGCATAATATATAATCAAACAGTATTCAGCCTTATATAGACAATCTGTAATATTTGTTTTCGACTGACTTTGTGTAATATGCAATAATGTCAAATATCAGACTACAAAATTGGTTGTTATGAACACTGAAGGAAATAAAAACGAAACCTAGATTATAGAATTCTATAAAAGACTATTAATGTTTTCTTACATTATTATACTTACTTTTAGATTGATATGTTTTACAGCTTAACACGTTGTGAGTTACTTAAAGCTTAAAGATACTTTTTAATTGCATAATAATAATATCTATATATTTGCGTTTGTTTAAATGTAAACTCACTGATATACTTTCAGTTAAGTTACAGTTATTTTTGACAAGGTAGATGCAATTTTGTCTATGCAAAGACAATGAATGAAAAGAAAAAAGTTTGTAACGACAGAAGTATAACATATATTCAGCAATTTAAATTATTGGAATTAAAAATAAATAACTCAGAGGAAAGATTTGTTAACATATTTTTTAAGTTTTTAAGAAAATTTAATGTTACCGCTTATATTTAACTAAACAGGTTTATAAATTATAAGCTGACAGCCCGATTATTATTTGTCTTATCGATGCAGACTGTTTAGGTCTGTTGATTGAAGATGAGAATACACAGACAAATGTTTGAATGATTATTGTCAACTGCTCTGAATTCAAGTAAAAATCACACGGAAAGATATTGTTCTTATTTAATCTTCCTTCTTTTTTTTCTTGTGTCTTGTCCCATGGGGACGTTGGCTATCATGGCTCTCCACAATTTACTGACTTTTTTTTAGCTCTTAAATCCTGTTCTGCTATCCATTACACAAGCTTGATGTTCTGTCTATGAGTTATTTCCCCTGTTTCTCCTGCGTTCAATTTGCCCTGTAAGTAATAAGTTACATTATGTGCCCAAGACATTTCAAAACATCTGATGTTATGTATAAGTGTCAGTAAAAAAAGAAAATGAGTGTGCACGATGTTATTACTATAGGGGGTTCTTTTTAAGGACAATGGGTAATTTAAATGTGAGAGTTCAACGCGATCAAAAAGAAATCACACCGTTTGAATAGAGACGGTGGTAAAGATGGTTGTAAGACAAAAACAGACTTATTTAGAATCAGTTCGTATATCCGATTTGGGAAGTAATGTCATTAAGGATAAACAGTCTCTAAAAACTAAATAATGAAATATTAAGTAGGATCTGCGACTTCTCATTATACAAAATTCACCTGCTTTGATCTGTTCCGATAAATTCAGATAAAGATATATTCATATATGGTTGTTATACTGACAACGTTTTAGCCGTTCAGATCGCTCTGGTACTCGGTAACCTTTTTCAACATCACAAAAACTCCGAAAAAAAAATCTCATCTGGTCATTTATGATGTTTCTAATCTGGTATTTTATAATGTCTCTAATCTGTTCTTTTATGACGCGTATCAATATACTATTGCTTTTCATAATGATGTTTATATGAAAGCGATTTGTTTGAGTAAATGAAGCCATTTTCGTTAAATTTACCAGTAACGTCTTTTGCTTTTCGACGATATCGATAAAGTTAATGAATAAAGCGGACTAAGCAATGGTAAAAGATTGAATAGGGAATTTTTAAATGCTTTGAAATGTCAGTTTTATTTAAATCATTAATATCTAAACACGTTTTCTTTTAAAATAAAAATCAATGGTGTTCAATGTAGGATAAAGGGGTTTAAAAAGTTAAAATCAAACAAACCCTTTATTTTACATGCAACAACATCTCTTAATAAGACACCAGAAGTGTTGAAATAAAGTGGCTATTTTTTTAGTGGTTTTATAAATTATTTAGGTTATAGTTTTCGAATAAATAATTATAATTGTTCTACTCTGTATTGAGCACTCTTTTAAGAATAGTATGTTTTGGTTATTGGAATTTATTCCGTATAAACCCATCCTACACTTGGAAATATATATATGAGAGAGAGAGAGCAAGCAAGACAACAGGTGTAATAACAAAATTGAATTTGTACTGACTGATGCGACAATTTGTATTTGGAAGAGGTTGCACCTGTCCACTAGATGTGTGTGTAGGTTCTGTTAAATTACCTGCTATATTCTGGAGTAAAATGGAGGAAAGTGTTTACAGTTCTGTTTTAATAGCCTTGGCACATTTACCTCGCTGGTGTCTTTGTAGATAAATTACGAATAGTTACAACAAATACATGTTATTAATCAGTGAGAATACATTCACTTACATGCATATTGCAATCGCTTGGGCAAGTGGCATTATATTAACAAAGTACACTGCATATAATCTTACTAATATTTAGTAAACGAAACGTCACGTAAACAAATTAAAAAAATTAAAGTGCGCAGATGAATATACTAACACACGGAGTAAAAGCAACCCTTCTGTTCATTTTGGCCGGCATGGGTGTTGCAGTAAATCACAAAATCATACATAACTTTTGTATTATCCTCTCAAATTACACCAAAATCTCAGACAATAACAATATAATATTTATTGTCTGTGAAAATTATAGAATACATAAACAAATTTGATAAAAACTTACACCTACTTTTCTGACGAAAACAATGCCGTTCTGAACATTTTGGCCGCATCTGTGTATATATATATATATATATATATATATATATATGTGTGTCGCTATTGAAAAATATTTTTTCGGGTGAGATTGTATTGCAAGAAATATAGTATAATTAAAAAAAGGAAAAATGCTTCAGATTGATGTCTGTGAGACGACTGAGAGGCAGATTCTGAAAAAAAAAAAACTCCTGAGTGAATCGAAACTATGAAATTTTGATCGGAAGATCATTTCTACAGAAATTCTAATCTCATACTATCAAATAGTCATAAAGGCAAAAGATGTGTGAGGCATTGCAATGACGGGACATTTACGCAGAGGGAAGACGTAATCAGTCATACAATCGAACGTGTCCAGACATATAAACTAATTGATAAGTGATCTTATAGAAAGACCATAAAATATTAACCGATTTGAAATGTACTCGCGTATCAATCAATCAGACACTGAATAAATATTATCGTTGACGACAGGATTACCAGTGAGGGAAAAACCGTAATTATTAACATTGATTACCTCATCAAACAGGTCATCCTAATAAGAAACACAGAACACTCATATACAAACTATAGATATATATATATATATATATATATATATATATATATATATATATATATATATGCTGGGAATTTTTATATATATATGTATGTATATGTGTGTGTGTAGGCCGTCTGTTTCGGTGGCTAAAAAATTCCTCTCGACTACACCTACTCAGGTACAAATGTGTTTATTTAAGACTAACATAGTCCAACTGTGGTTATTAACGAAACTACGTTGAACGGACATGGAACGGCATAATCATTCAGCAGTTTGGACAATGTCAGTACTCTCGAGGCATCTGTCACGATGACTACTGACTTCTGTGAGGCAATTTACAAAGGTGTGGTAGGCTGGGATCGTCTCCTCAGACAGACCGATGATATAAAGAATTATCCGACTTGATAAATTCTCCATAATATAATACAATCGAAATATCAAACTACTAACTATTGGGTATATATATATATATATATATATATATATATATATATATATATATATATGGTGTCCCAAAATAATGTATGCACTATTTGAATCGTTAGAATTTATTCAATTTATGTATTTTGACTTGTAAATAAGATTAATACAAGAGGAAGGATAAACATTTAAAGAATTTGAGAGTAGAATATGACAAAAAAAACATAGAAAATTAATTTTAATAAGATAAAAGCTACTTGGGGCAATGGCAAAATGTTCATATAATGAATTCACATCAAGTGCTCAAACTGGTTGCCGTTGTTCAATACACTTTTCATATCTTAAAAATATAACCTACAAACGTTCATTATCATTTCCACTGGTATTTGAGCACATTCTTCTTCAATTGCTACTCTCATTTCAGGAATTGTTTCAGGTTTCCTGTTGTAAACTGTCATTTAGAAACCCCCACAATAAGAAATCCAAGGGTGTCAAATCTGGTGATCGAGGTGGTTATTTGCCTGTCTCTCTTGTAAATTTTCATCCATATTATTTCTCACATCACGGTACTGTATTATTAACTATTAATATTTAATAAATGTATATATTATTTTGGGACACCCTGCATATATATATATATAATACCCAGATTCAAGAATTTCACGAAAGAAAATAATTATTATTAGGCCAATAGTCAAAAGAGAAGGTTGATGTTAAAAAGATTGTTTAAATCGTGTTTCAAACATGCCTTTGTCTTTTACAGCAATAACTCAGATAATTATTTGTTCACAATACGCTTGACAAAGTTCGTTTTTCGAGATAATCGCTTTTAAGGCTAAGGGATATTTTAAGTAAGGTGATCAAATTCAAGAAATGGAACCATTACCACATGAATCAGGAAGGTCGACAGATAAATAAACATTTAAAATTATTAGTTAGTATAATCTACCCTCGCATATATATATATATATATATATATATATATATATATATATATATATATATATATATATTAGACAACGAATAATATTATTATATATCAATTCGGTATTGGGAAAATTGTATCGCAAAGTATGTGGCAAATACTTGTGATGCTTTCTGTTCTTCAGGACTTCATCGGGGTAAATTTGTTTATGTACGACTAAACATGCGTACGACAAAGATATGCTGTGAATTTTAGAATTTTATTTCATTTTATAATTTATGTATCAGCCGAATTAATTTAGAGTCTTTCTTTCCATCACTTTTGTAAGTAGGTATACTGCACTGTGATAATAGAAGATCTGCTAGGAATTTTGAAATGTTGTAAGGACCAGGGCGCAAATTTCCTGTAGATGACCTTGCGATTAAGGCACACTCTAGAAATTTACGTCGTAGTGAATTATTTTCTATCATGAGTGTAACGATTTTTATTTCCAAATTGTTGTCAGTTTTGTTACGTTGGCCTACCAACGGATTTGATGTATTATTTTGTAAAATGTCCCTCTTTCGTTTATATATTTTTCATTTAGATTCCTTGCGGTTTCTCCAATGAATTTTTGTGACAATTATTACAGGCAATCGAATAAATTATTCCTTCAAGTTTCAGCTTATTGTTTTGTTTAGTATTGACTAAGTCTTATTGGTGCTGATATAATAGTAACAACTTTTATATCGAGTTTAAAGAGATTCATTTTTATTGTAAATGTGGTAGAATTAGTAGGCAGTATAATATATTTTTTGATTCATTGGTTTTCTTAGGAGGGGTCGATTATATATAACTGTGAGGCATAGCGTCATACACGCATACACATACATATGTATATATAAATTGTATCTCTCTATAAATCCAAAACACACACATATACATTCGAATCCACTCCCTTCAAGCGTTATGCTTATAGTTGCTATTCACCAAGCCTTTACGCTGACAGGTATTTGATCCTCGTTTGGGGCTTTACCATTGTAGCCTTATGCGTTCGTGAATCTATTTCTGTAACAATATACAGCACTTATATCTGCGGGCATGTAATAATGCGTGAAGTTAAAGCCGAAATTACGTCCGATTTGTTTTTCGACATGTTACACATGTGAATAGGAAATTATATATATATACATACATACATAAGGAAATTGGAAAACACACACACACACGCATATATATAAACAAATGGAAAATGGGAATCAATCGTATGTGTGTAATAGGTAGAATATAACAAATTTAAGTCAATATTATATATATATATATATATATATATGTATGTGTGTGGGTGGTTATATATGTGTATATATATATGTGTGTGTGTGCATGTGTGCGGATATGTGTATATATGGAATATTATAAAAAAAGGACTTACAGTTCTGTTATTAAAGTTGTATCCAATTTTCTCCTTTAATATCTAACGATTTGTATAGGAGTGATTTTCATTATTCTCATACAATTTCTATGAACATTTCGAGGAAAGAACGAATCTAGGCTGCAAAAGATATTTGAATAATTTCTCATTTTTCTTTATGCTTGAATTTTATTTTTTGTCATAATTCATGATTTTATTTTTTTTTAAAATAATCAACAGAGAGTAATTTATTTATGGACAATTTTTTTAAAAAATTCATAAACAAAATTCCACGTCATTTAATCTGGTAACCTTGTCGGCGTTTGTATCTCTCTCTTTCTCCTTATTCTGAGCGTCTTTCTATTTTTATAAAAAAAAAATATAGACAGACACTCAAATTCCAGCCGCGCTCAAGATGCGAAGGCTCGGAATAAACGCTCTTTCGATTATTCAAATCAAGACAAAAAATACATCTGAAGCAGGCAGAATATGAAGAGGTGAATAGAACTTTGGGCAATGAACATTACTGACAGGTTTTTGAACTCCGAGCAAAGAGGAAAATGTAGGAAGTGGAGAAAATTAAATAAAAAAAGAAAACAATAATAAAATTCTCCTTTCCCGTTATATTTAACAAAAGATGTTTAAAAGACAGGTTGCTTCCCAAATATATATATATATATATATATATATATATATATATATACACTTTCATGTTACATGTATCTTTAGAATGTGGGCGATCGTATATTTCGAAAATTTAATTTCCTTTGTTGCTCTCAGCAACTTTTGCCTTTTGACCATCCATTTTTTTAAAATTCTGTTTCCCATTCATTCACCTCTGCCACGCCTTCATTCAGTACATCATTGTACATGTTAAATTTTCCAATCCCACTTTACTCCTAATGGCCGCCAGAGTTTTCAGTTGTCCCTTTTTTAATTTTAATTATAAGAAATCTTCTTGTTCCCATTTCCTTGAGAACTTACTCGTTGCTAACATATTCGTCGCATGCTATTCTCGGCATACGTCTATAGAATGATATTTTGGCGTCGCTTTTCCTCTACAAGAAATGCGTCAAGAATGTACTGCCGAATAAAACGATAGACATGACACAAGAGTTCAACGCTCACACGACTTATTTTCTAATGGAGTCTTTTGTCATGATACTTTGTTTTACTCTAACTTTTTCCGTAGTCTGTTCTACTCTACAGAGATATTAAACTTTTGTGTGTATCTGTGTTATTTATTAATCATTTCACCTCGTATAAGGATATAAAAGCATCTAAGACGCATGTGATTAAAAAGAGCGAAAAAACCCAAGAGAGGACTATTAAACAAAAAACAAAATTCTAGGAGAGAGACGACGACAATTGATGTTACATTTAAATTTTTGAGGTTTGTTGGTGTCAGGAAAACAAAAGCTTATAAGAGATTTCAAAAAACAAGAAATAAGAGAATAGAAATTTTTAGCATAGCATTTACGGTTATATCTAGTAATA
>OZ038477.1:40381062-40423562 GCA_964036315.1 Acanthosepion esculentum
CTATTACTATTTGGACCGCTATTCGCTACTCTATTAACTAAAATATTTCTCTATTCGGTGGTTACTATTCGGGCGTGTATTCACGAGTAAGTACTATTAGTGCGAGAATATCCGAAGGCGTCTGGCATCAGCATTGTTCAACGGCGTAATATAGTTGTATCTGCGTTTACAAAAGGTTCTACTACAATGACTATTACGAAAGTGACAAAGAGTATTCATTGACTATATATATATATATATATATATATATATATATATATATATATATATACGTGTGTAAATATTCAAATATGAATTTAAAAAAATATCTATCAACAGACAATATGAATAAGGACAAAAACTTTCACTTACCGATGGGTTTCTTCCTTAGATAAAATTTATCAAGGCGAATGTTGTATTGGGGAATTTTTGAATTTTGTTTGATAAATTTTACGAGAAGAAACGCGTCTTTAAAGAACGTTTTTGCATCTCACTTTATTTGTTTTTGTTTTTTTAGATATGCTGCTCAGTATCGAGAAGAAAGCGTTTCTACATATAAACACGTGTAAGTATCAACACTGCATTCTGATTGTCAGTTTCATGTGTCAGTGTAATAATCTAACCAAATGCCAAAACTATTTTCGCGTGCTGTATATAGACGTCACTGGATGATTAAATGAAGTGGCAACAGGAGGAGCAGCAGACTGGTCCTTCGCAGTTCTTTTGTTTAGTGTTAATTCATAGGAATATTTATGATCACAGCCTGTAAGTTGCTTATTTATATATATTTTTAATTATTCTTTTTTGGTTATATATTTTATCTATGTATTTGTTTTGTTTCGTATTTTTTCTTTTAAGTTTTGATATTTCATAAAACATTTGGATTTACATTTGAACATATCTGATAGTGCTGCCGAAAGTTCCTCTGAGCAATCCATTTGCCAAAATATGACCAAATAGGATATTAGCTTATATGTAATGGATTCGTGGTTAAGCCGATATTTTTCAGCACTCTCCTTTACCTGAATCACGTTAAAAAGAAACAATAATTATGATGAACAATTTTAAAATATATGTTTATTCGGGTTTTTTTTTTGGGGGGGGGGTATATTTTATTATTAGAAGTAATATATTTCAAGTTAATTTTAATTTGACAAAACGTCAAAAATGACTTTTGTCTTAAATTAATTTTAGTTCACGAATGTTTTTTTGGGGTTTGTATGTACAGGCTGCGACGGGTAATCTATTGCCGTGTTATAATTTTAATTTCGCGCATGCACATTGTTTCTCTTGGATTTTGCCAACTGCACAATATAGTAGGGTCAGTTGGGCACCGTCTGTGACAAAAAGAGCACCATGACGCAATTCACTCCGTCAGAAATTTGGCAACAGCATGCTGTACTGCTTGGCATTCGCGCTCGAAGCTCCAATACGAATGTTTCCGAGTGACTGTGTGTTTATCTGAGGACAGTATTAAGGATTCAGAAAAAGTTGGATGGTCCTAATGGTGATTACAATGGTACAACATCTCGGGAAACTCACTCTGATCATTCTGATAAGAAAATAACTCCTGAATTTGTTGGCGGGGTCCTCGACTCAACAGGGAGGCCTACATCAAGAGCGAGGGAGCAACAGAACTCCTTGTAACACCACGGATGAACTGAAGGCAAGGATTATAGCAGCATTCACCATAAAGAGGCCGTCAAGAAGAGTTACAGGATATTCCCAAGTCGCCTGGAGGTCGTGCTTGAAGCCAATGGTGATTTTACTGAATAAATTTACTCAGTATTATCTCAAGATATTTTTCTGCATTTTTGGTAAATATATGTTAAAATGTGATGTCATTGTTATTGTTACCATGAACATATTTATCGAAAAGTCACAGGGGTGGGGAGCGTTCTACTTTAGGCTGGTGGGAAAGTGACTGAAGCTGAAATGCAAGCTAAGAACCAATAACATTGCAGATTGTTCTTTCTATTATATCAAGAATCTCTAAATACATAGCAGAAGCACCAGACAAGCAATATTCAGTGCATATTATTTTTCAGTCATTTGAAAACTGAGTTGATTTGTTTATACATAATTAACCCTAAATTACTGAAACTGAAATTATATTGAAAAAAAATGAAAATAAGTCGTCATTCTTTTATATTCCTGGAAAACTATTATAGTAATATTAGTGATTGTGTTCAAATAAAATAAGAAATGCAATGGAAAAACAAAATTTCGTCAAAACCTAGCAGAAAGTGGATCAGTCAAACAATGATGTCTGACAGAAATAGAAAAAAATTGAAATATTGGTGAAGGAGAATTTCATTCAAACAAATGCAGTGGGACTGAAAATTTCTGAATTTCGAGACAAGTGAAAAAATTGAAAAACAGAAATATGAAGATTGAAACAACGCAATTAAGACGAAATGGAATTCTAAACATGCCGGAGATTTGCTGTCATTTATCTTCCTGTCAATACATACGGTGAGAAATTAATAATTATAGTCTATAAGAATGAGATAGATCAAAGCTGATAGTGGTACGAACGAAACAATAAAATAAGAACAGTGGCTTGTATGTGGACAGAGAGGAATCTGTCAATCATTTAAATGAACGTAGCAAAAAAAAAAAAAAAAAAAGCTCGGATATTTAATAAATAAATAAAGACAAAAATTAATCCTCACAATTTTAGTTCTTGTATTGACAATTCTGATCTAATATTGCTGATCTGCGTCTGCACCCATCTGGTGTATATTTCTTCACGAGATGGCCCAGGGAATTAACACAGAAATTAGGGCAGTGTTAACAACACTTTAATTCCGAGACAGCTGACGACTCGGTAAGTGCGAGTGAATATTAAATTAAAAAAAAAATAGTTATGTGCAATACCAAAAAAAATGTCGGATATTGGCATATATATATATAAACCAGGACCCCCTTAAATATAGCACACTTTAAGACTATATATATATATATATAAGTAAATGGTCAGAGTTCAGTCAGAGCTGAAACAGTAATATTAAAAAGTGCTCGATACACGTGTAAAAAAATTATATACCGAGCGTTTACCTTTAAAAAATTAGATTCAACTGATTTCATTATATATATATATATATATATATATATATATATATATGTGTGTGTGTGTGTGTGTGTGTGTGTGTGTGAATGAGTATAAGTGTGTATCTTACTAAAATATAAATCAGTGGCGTTTCTTAAAATATATACTTTTTCCCGACCCAATGTACATGACGATAACCTTAAAAGTCATAGAAATAACGGTGAAATTCAATACAAAACTTTCCAATATTTAAAATACATGAATACTTTAATACAATTAGATAAATAACAATTACTTTAGAAAAACAATTCAACAACAGCAATACGGAAATGTATTCTCTTTCGATTATTATGCATTAAATTACATTACTTCGTATCCGTCATAAGTTACTTTGACTTTCAGTTAGCCTGAAGCTTATTTATAAGCCTTCTTAAATTTGAAAATCTAACGATATTTTTACTTCGGTTTAGAAATACTTGTGGCAAAATAAAATTCTTGCATTTGGCTTGATAGAGTCCATCAAAGGATCTAACGCATCAGCTAAGAACAGTTTTCCTTTTATATATAAAAATATCACTTCATGACTTTCAACAAAAACAAAAATTAACATGGATGTAGTGTTAATAGGAGAATTTATTAAATTCCTGAACGTAAAAATAATGTCTGCTCGATACATCGAGGTTCAACATTTCATGAATAACTATGTATCCCCAAAGAACAGCGATACCTAAGTTTAACATTTTTTGAATTAAACATTTTTCATGAAGCTTTTAATTTCTATCTAATCCATTAAATTTGATATATCCAATAATCAAAATAATTTGTATTTAAAATGAATTTTAATTGATCAGAATGAGTTTGTTTTAAATAGATAAAAATGGATGATTTTTGCCATATTTACTGATCTCCCAGTACAACATAATTCTCCTTATTAGAAAATATTTCATAGAGAAAATATAACTTTCTAAAACTTTATTCGAGGAAGATTATTTATCGTTCAAAAAAATGCTTTAACACGAAGGTGGGTGATTTTACGAGGTGTTGACAACTATCTAGATAGACTTAAGTTTAAAAAAAAAATTACTACGAAGACATAACTGTAAAAATACTTGACGAATATAATGCGAGAGACTTTTTTATATTATTTTTTTTATTTTACTCTGTAAATTCTGAGAATATATTCTAAGTACTCTAATGTTTTATTGAATTCTTAGTATGTGGCTTTAAATGTACCATATACAAGCGCTAAAAATTAAAACAATTTGAAGAGATTTAAAACTTTAAAATTATTCTCATTTAAATTTTAAAAAATATGAAACAATTATTATTGAAAAAAAATCATTATTTATTGAAATAGCTTCTTTTTCTTATGACAATACTGTCTATAATATACCTTATTCATAAAACCAGTGAAAATCTTTTCTAAATGTCATTTTTATTTTATCATTCACAACAGATTTTCGGTAAGTGGGGGGCTATATATATATATATATATATATATATATATATATATATATATATATATGACGAATTTAATTCTCCAAGGAGTTGTACTTATGATATAAATATTAAGACCTCCAAAAATGTATTTTTCGACATTTCAGAAAATTAAATATGTGGGCCATAAACATTTTTACCAACATTTTATAAAAAGGAAACATTTCTAAAATAATCTTATTCATTCGTGAATAAGTTCTGAACGTTTCCTTAAAATCCAACAATTATTTGAATTTGGCAAGAATTTCAAAGTCAATGTGTTGCTTAACGTCGATAATTATACGAGAAACGGTTTCAAATGTTATATGGCCGTAACCCCTCCATTATTAGGCCCCAGCCTCAAAATTCATAAACCAGGACTACAACCATTGTTTTGATAATTCTTTACAACAAATGCATATGAGTAATGCATGATGATGTATGATTCATATATAAACACACACGCACACACATTATATATATATATATATATATATATATATATATATATATATATATATATATGGCTGATTTTGCATTAGAGTGCATGCAAATGCTGAAATATGTGGGTACGTTTTGGCGTGTTTTATCGATGTTTTCCTGGAAATCGCACGCTTGTCAGATTGAATACAAGTTGGTATATATGTGAGAATAGTGCGTGCTTTTAAGATGAAATCGCAAATGCATTGACAAAGAAATCCACATCTTGCTTGCGCGAAATATTTGTTAGCCGCGCAATGCTTTTCAAGACTTAAGCTACCTAAGAATCCCTAACAAGATCTTCTTAGACTGCTTCCTCCTCGCTTCCGATCGTAATCTGAGTCCCCCGAGGTTTTTGCCTTAGACCATATGCAGATAAGGATTACCGAGAAATTCCAGCAAGAAATCGAAGAATTTTAGCAGAATGCCCGCTTGCTTTAGTAACTCTTCTATATTGCTTTATCAGTCAAGCATTACGATTTTATCCAAATCATATATGCGTGATGACAGGCTGCCTGGCTGCTGTGCTAGTGGCGCGTTCACCACCTAAACCAGTAATAGGAGCTCAAGTAGATAAAAGAGCAAGGAATTCGAATGCTGATTTTCAAGTTACAAATGGCCTTTAAATGACTGCTTCATGACATTTTTGTACTCCATGCTCCACGTCAACAAATAAAAATGATATATCTGAAGAGATCTGTAATATTCAGTTTTATACATTTAAGCCTGGACACGACACAGACACTGGATGCTCTTTGCTCGTCTAAATTCCCAGAATTTAAGTTTCCTTATTGTGGAATGCTCGGAATCACTGAAGGAAAATGGATGTTTCTAAATCTTTATTACTGTCGCCACTCCAATACAGAGAACTTCGCTAAATTTAGTTTGTTTTCTTACTATTTTATCACTACATTTATTATTTCCAATGATTGTAGTTATATATATATATATATATATATATATATATATATATTATATATATATGTACAGAGAGACCCGGATATAAGAGAGATTTTCTCTGGTCCCAAATTAGAGCCTGTGTTAATTTATATATAATAGACCAAACCCTGATATAAGAGACTTCTCCGGTCCCGACAACTCTCTTATATCCGGGTTACACTATATATATATATATATATATATATATATATATATATATATATATATATATATATATATATAAACACTGTGGAGGTCATATTTTATATCATAAAGAAACAATTTATACTAAGAATTAAATAGCAATATTAATGAGATTAATAGCGAAATCACTTCGCAAACAGGAATTAATGAGACATTAACTTACTATCAATTCTTGAATAATAAGATACTTATATTCGTGTTGTTGTCACATGGAAGACACATCCCAAGTACTTTCGACAATTTCAAATTGTCATCTTCCGGGAGCAATTTTCGGTCTACACATACTTCGTTTTATAATTCGGAGACCCGAGTTCCAATGCAGTTCGGTTTCGCTTTATCCATTACGCGCGACTACCATTGTGAAATCTCCGAATACAACACTTCTCCCCGCTCTGCATTAATTAGAATGATTTGCATCAGTAAATCACTATCATCGCCAAAACTTCTAACAAGCTAAAAATATTTTTTATAAATTTAAATAACAGATATATAGAAAGATGTGATACAATCTCTCTCATACCGTTCATAAATATTTGTTTCATTCTTTATTATATATATATATATATATATATATATATATATATATATATATGTGTGTGTGTGTGTGTGTGTGTGTGTGTATGTTCATATCTATTTATGTTTTATATATATATAGAACTTAGTCTGTTCGTATCTGTTTTTATCTGACTGTTCTTATCTTTATTTCTATCTATGCTTTATCTAAGTCTGTTCATGTTAATTTCTGTTCATATATATCTTTGTCCCAAATCATTTAATAACTTAGAACATATACTAGCAACTTGGTGTTTCTATTCTATTTCTCAAATCAAAACTCGGTCCCTCAGTCAGACAATTAAGAAATATTTTCACCTCGTTTCGCCAATATCTCACGAGCGCATAAATAATTCCTGACTACATACTTCTGTTAAAATATCTAGTTCTTCTATGCTGTAGATGGCAGCTCTTGTACCTTATTCCATTTCAATTCTTCCTCAATCAAACCTTGGTTTTTACTGCAACTATCCTAAGCAAACCGTAGTTACAGCATTTTGGAGAAAACAATCTGGAATGATGACAAGTTGAACAACACGAGCACGCTCATATCCTCAACCCTGATGACATTTGACTAACAACAATCGACTTTTCCTGAAGAGTTTCCTCCGTCTCATTTTACGCAGACGGTGATATGCTTTATCTGGCACTTTCCTAAGTCGAGAGTGCCACTAACACAAGGGGTTTCAAAGAGTGAGAGCAAGGGGTTACAGAGAGTAAGAGCAAGAGTAAAGATTGAGGATAGGATAAAGAGAAGGACGTGGAATTAGATCAATGCATTAAAATATGTCGATTGGCATTGCATTTGAACATTTGAAGACTATAACTGTCAGGGAAGCAAGTAAGAGGAAGGTAGTTCTACAGATGGGAAGTGCAAGACATGAAGCTATTGGAGTCGGCTACATTTAACAGTTTCAGCAGTTTAAGGATGGGACAGAGATGCCAATCTAGTAACACGCTTACATTCAGATTCAGAAGCAACGAAAGTAGCTCATCGGAGCAGTTACCGTGAAAGTTCTTGTATAAAAGATAGAACGAATCGACGGCACATCTGTGAGAAAGTGACTGGAGACCAGGACCCAGCACATCGCATATCCATCTCTGGATTTTGTCGAGGACCTTGAGATGTATAGTTGTCAGCAAACAAAAAGACCGCTCATTGTTTGAGCTATATATTGTGGAGGTCAGGTGCAGACTTTTTAACTATTTATGTAGTGTAGTAACACGTGATGGGAAATAGAATTAAGGCAAGGTGCCTTTCAGAAATTTAAACAACGAATTAAGACGTATGGAAATAAGCAAAGAACATTTGAAAATATAGTTAAATACAATTAGTATTGAAATGATATACTTATATACTTATATAATATTGTTGCGGAGTGAATACTACACCCCAGGTAACTATATGAACTAGTACAGACGTCATGGACAGTAGCCGAATTATTACGTATAGAGAATCCTTATACGAAGTAAGTTCACTATTTTCATTATTCGGACTATTGTCCTCATCTCTGTCGCCATATTTATTACAACGTTTTGGCCGTTGTAAGCTCCGGCCTTCTTGAGGTGGTTGGAATGTCGAACTGAACCGTTTGTTTCGCTCACTGGTGCAGACTGTTCTAGTTCCATGTGCCATGTCTGTGAAGAAGGCCGGAGCGTACAACGGCCGAAACGTTGTAATAAATATGGCGACAAAGATGAGTACCATAGTCCGAATAATGTAAATTGTGTGCATAATACCTCATCTCAGAAATATAGACAGATACGAAATTAGTTATGTAAGTAAGAATGTGCTATAACAATAACCAAAGAAAAGTGGCTTTATAATAAATATGAATACTGAGGCATCTTTCATAGGAAGGGGTAACTGGAATCAGAAGGACATTTTTTCACCAACGAAGGCTGAAGATACCATAGGCAGAACATATGTGGAATATGGGTGTGTGTTTTAAAGAAAACGGGAACTATCAATAAACTGAAATATTGAAAATGAGAAACCCCAGCAAGTAACCACTTTAACGATTTGAGTGAATGGATGGCCGATCAAGGAGAAAGTGGGTTTGTAATGGAATAGGTCAAAGTTGTTGAAGGGGACAAAAGAAACGTGGTTATGAAGAGTCAAGCTCATCCACTGTTGTGACCAAGTAATGGTTAAAAAAATAACAAAACAAGAGGTCGGAGATAAATAGTATATTTAACAGTAAATACAACAGAAGTGTGTTACACAACTTGGGAATTTGTGTGGCGGTTAACCAGCGTTCAGTCTATATCACTTTTGATATTTAACAGCCCCCCTCACGAGGGTTCATGTGGTACAGGGCCGAGTTTAACGTGGGTCATCCGAGCCTGTAGGCTCGGACAAAAATACCCGTAGAACCCCTCATAAACGGGTTCAGGTCTCTCTACCTTCCCGGACGAGACTGCCCTTCGACACAGACTCGTTCGGCTTCCTCTCTGCCCTAGGCAGAGAGTTAGACAGGAGCTGCGAACAGTTACAGCCTTGGAAGAACAGTATTTATCACTGTTCCCCACGAGGCTTACTTCCTACTATTTATAGTGAGTGGAAGAATCCGCAATTGAGAGAAGACACCACAACATCCACACTCTGAAATGGGATCGTATGAAATGTAGAATTTTTGACATTGCATATAAAGTGACTGCAGATATGTAGATATATGCAGATTAACTTAAGTTTTATTAGATATAAAGGTCTTGGTATATCTTTTCTTTAGCCTTTTTTAATTCATTTTAGGCTTTTCTCGAATCTTTCCTGAGATTCCTAGAGTTTTCACTTGGGCCTTTTCTTGAGCCTATCAGCGTATCGAATAAACCACGATAATCTAATAATAATCCACGATAATCACGATAATAATGTTGACACCATCGTGTATGGAAACATATCCATTTCAAAGTCTGGTTCGGCAACAACTTAAACTCTGTTACCTATCACATGAACACGACTCAAGAGAGTTGAAAAATATTCATAATATTAAACACAATTTCGGCAGGTTTCTTTGTAAGCATTTACCGGCATCAAACGAATTATTCGACACTAGGGGAAAAAGAATAAAAGTTCAATATAAAAACCTGTTGGTGTTAATTAATAATACATGCTTAAACGAAAGCTACATCTCTCTCTTATATATATATATATATATATATATATATATATATATATATATATATATATGTGTGTGTGTGTGTGTGTGTGTGTGTGTGAGTGAGAGACAACCAGGATAGATAGATAAATACGAGCGGATTGGAAAAGATAAATAGATATAAACGGGTTGAGACAGATGAGCATACACATATGAACGGAATGAGAAAGATGATAATATCTGTGTGCCTCTCGGTTCAATTGTAAACGTCAAACCGTTATATAAGACCTACTAGTTTATTTATAGTTCTATCTTCCGAATCATTATATATATATATATATATATATATATATATATATATATGTGTGTGTGTATGTATGTGTGTATGCGCCTCTCATTTTCTTTTTCTCTCTCAGAAACATACACGTATCGGCGAGAATCCTGAGAGAGCGGAACATGCTTAGTGCCCGGGTGTCCATATTATTAAGATCATTCATGCCCGTTTGCACACGAATTTCTTCAGTGAATTTCAAATTGAATATAAAGTCTCGTCTTTACAAGCTGCGTCTTCATGGAACACCGAATTCGCCTTTATTGCCTGCCCAAATCCCGCTGTAACAACGCAACCGAAAAGAAACTTTTGCCCAGACGCAGGAAATTAGATGTCGCCGATTTACAATGCTCATACACTTTGAACGAATAAAATCGGTTCTATATCAATGACAAGAAGCCAAGGTATAGTATATTCTAATTTAACAGGTAAACAAATTAGAATCAGACGCAGACATCTTTGGAAAGGCGTGTTTGATATGTATCTAGATGCGCATGCGTACAAAGTGATTACACGCAGAGCTGTAAATGTGAAACTATTCTTATCGGTTCCGGAAATAAAGAACATCTTTTATTTTGCATAAGTCAAGGTATGTTTTGTATGAATTAACCAAGAATGCGAAAAACAATTTTAAGAGAAATTTGTATAAAAAGGTATTTCTGAATGTGAAATATCTAAAGAAATAGTTATAAATTTGTCTCCATATATTACTAGAAAACGGGAGTTGCTTTTGAACTTATTGACAGTTATATATATTATACCTGAAAAATAATATTATGAATGCTGAAATGAAACCAAATAAGTAAAACTGTTTCCATCGCGAGGAATTTAATATATACGTAATTTAAACCAAGGAAAAATTAATTCTTGTGCTGTTATGTTCTATTATGTAGATTCAAAACCAAACATGGTCGTTATTCTCAAAGAGTACCTCTGAACAAAGAGTCTACTCAAAATTC
The DNA here is from genome assembly GCA_964036315.1 of Acanthosepion esculentum. Lineage (NCBI taxonomy): Eukaryota > Metazoa > Mollusca > Cephalopoda > Sepiida > Sepiidae > Acanthosepion > Acanthosepion esculentum. The sequence continues at coordinate 40,392,133 of OZ038477.1, forward strand.
AATTTTACAGACCAAAGTTTACAAATGAAAGCCGATCAATTTATAGACTGATAGAGATAAGAAAATGTAAATGCTCAAGATGATTAAAATCATTTCATGCGCACACATACTAAATTACATATAACATAAATATGAAAGTTTTGTACAATCTTGTGACCAAAACCTTTCATATTCTATACATTTATATCTGTTTTGCATTACAGAGAGCTAGTTTTTAACTGCCGGTGTTATTGGAGAATGGGTTGTTAACTCCGATTCTTTTATTCAAATTATATATAAAGGATTTATCAAAATTATTTTAGGCGGGTTCCTCAAACCAAAACAAGGACAAACGTTTATATAAACATATGTACGCAAATCCTACTATTTTGATTTAAGTGAAAAGAAAGTTTACGTTAGATGGCGTTGTGTTGTGATGTAGCCTAGGTTACATTTGTCACTTGTGTACATGTGTAGCTAGTCTATCTTCAGCGTTTAATGTGTGTAGTAGTCCGTTAACTGAGAAATGTTCTGTTTAACAATGGCATGATATTTATATCGTGAATAGGCAGATATGATTTTTTACGCGAATGGTAATTGACACGAGGCTGCACGGCTGTATCAGATAGCAGTTCTAGACGGAAGGCTGTAGAGTCATTCAACCTTTGCGCTGTTTATCGTCGTGTTGCTGAGACGCGATCCGTAGCATCAAAAATTATGGATCGACGATGACCAAGATCCACTCGTACGGCTGACCACGAACAACACATATTACTTTCTGTCGGAACCAGATATTCGCACAGCTCAAAATCCCCAGCATGACGTGCCTCTCATAGTACTGCATGGAGGGCAGGTCTAGTATCCGTATCATTTACAGCATGTGCAGAGTCATTCGCCTTGTCAATACTTAACGTGGGAGAAATTCTGTCGATGGTTTATTGCACCAAATGCAGATCCGTTGTTTATCGAGGTTAGTTCGAGTATATACACTTAATGCCACACACACACACACACACACACATATATATATATATATCTCAATAATGTGGTGCAGGTTCAATTTATATTACGCGAATCATTCATACGAAAAGCAGATAATGAAGTTAATGATATAAATGGCAAGAATCACTCTCGCAAACAATTTTTAATAATAAAATACTTTAACCTCGAATCCGTTAATGAATGGTATGATCCTTGTTTATAAATTCCGGTTTTATCAGGTATTTTTCTACTACTAGCTTTCAATTGTTTCATACGATCATCTTCAGGTAGGGAAATAGGTAAGTTTTTTTACATCCAGGTAATACCATTCATTAACGGATTCGAGGTTAATGTATTTTATTATTAAAAATTGTTTGCAAGAGTGATTCTTGCCATTTATATCATTAACTTAATTATCTGGTTTTCGTATGAATGATTCGCGTAATATATATATATATATATATATATATATATATATATATATATATATATATATATATATATATATATATATATAAACCTTTTACTGTAAAAAAAATGCATATGCTCTGTTAAAATAAAAACAGCGAGGTCTCTGTGGATCAGTTTTAATTATTAATATTACTAGCATCCAGCCGGATTATATACCAACGCATCGATTACTTGTACTATATATAAAATACTCCAGTGAACATTGCTGTAAGATAGTTACTTTAAATTTTAAATCGGTATCTAAGGTCATCCTTATTACTCTTCTCTTTCCGCTCATTATTAGTGTTTGTGTTCCTCATTACTCTACAACCTCTTGGGTTTTAGTGGTTTAGTACCTTGCATATGGCAATGTCGTTTAAAAATAAATGAAAAACTACACATCTTTGATGCCGAATCTTCGATATATTTGCACACTACGCTGATATCCACGGTCATCCAAAGTGTGTGTGTGTGCATATAGATATTTTTTTTTTTAGAAATAATTTTTAATATTAAGTCCACCTAATAGATTGTGAAAGAGTCAGACAATCAAGGCAGTGGGATAAGGAAGAAAGCTGGAAATAATAAGTGCTTATTATGAGGGTATGTAGGATAGACAACGGTAGAACCTTGATTCGAATAGGGTACGACCATAGTAATTAGAAAAGAGGTATTATTGATTTTATTCTATAAAACGATAGTTCAGGCGAAGAAGCTGTTTGAATGGGTCTTCCACATTACAAATGGTATACGAAGATAATCAGGATGTCGACTCTGCATAAGTGGTATAACTGGTCTAGGATGTAATGGCTTTAACTGGTGCAATTGTCAAAATATTTACCAGGCAAATAGTGATAGATTTTTGAGAAAGCAGTAAGCTTTTCTTGCTGGGTAGAACGTAATTGATCAGCCACAAGGGTATGTAAATGATTTTCAACACCGACAAGGATGGGAAGTGAAGCCTGGACAGCTTCAGCCCAGTTATGGAAGTGCTATCCCCTCTTTGTTTTCATCTGATAAAACATGGTAGTTGGAGTCGAGTACTTTGTTTAACAAAGAGAATGTACCCGACCATTTTCCAGCACCGTTTGCGATGGTTCTTACTTCCCATTTCAATTCTGGAATGTGCCCGAGTTTCAATAAATATTCAAAGTAAGTAGTCTCATTGAATGTATAATCATTCATTAAGAAGAGAGAACATTCAGTGTTTTTCTCCTTGGTGATGAAACGTTATCTTGGTTTTAGAGATACTGAACGATACAAGGCAGTGTTCCCACCATTGGGTTTTTGAGTGCTAGATCGAAGTAGAGGTCAGACGTGCCATTTGATGCCAGTATCTAATCTAATCGGTCTCTCGCTTTCATTAAAGAATCCTCGGACAAGGAAATATGGAGGAGTAAAGATATTTTTGTTGTGTCCATTTTTCAGAATTTTATTTACCCTTTCATATTCTGATGAAGCTGCAATATATGTTAGATTTATAAATGTTTCCTTTTGTTTTTTTCCCGCTATTCAGATCCGGAATCTCATTATATATATATATATATATATATATATATATATATATATATATATATAAAAGAGAGAGAGAGATCACTTCACCTCAAGCAAGGTGGAAATACCACTAGTACGCAGGGGTTAGAGAGAGTGAAAATGAGAGAAAAGACTGCATATAGGAAGGACTGAGGAAAGGACAAAATATGATTTGAAGATTATAGTTATCAGGGAAGAAAGTAAATGGAAGGGAGTTCCACAGCGGGAAATGTGAGAAAAACTGTTGGTGTAGAAGTGGTGGTTGCACTTAGCTATTTCAACAGTAAACGGTTAGGACCTAGATGCCAATCTAGCGGCATGCTTACATTCATAGGGAGTCAGGAAAAAAAAAGGATAGAACAGTTGCCATGTAAATATTTGTAGAAAATCCAGAGAGAAGCCACGCGATGAGAAAGTGACTAAAGACGAGATTCCCGGTCAGGATCGATTACAGTAGAGCTCTATCTTTGGATTTTGTCATAAACCTCGATATAATTAGCAAGAGCGGCAGATCAGATATAGCAGGAGTATTCGATGCACGGACGAATAGTAGATTTTTAAACGTTCAAGATGGTTTCTGACGAGAAAAATATTCTGGTACGACACATTGACCCATGTTTACTTGCAGTAGATGTAGCTATTGATGCGATGTAGTCAGTTGGAAACGTGAGAACAAAAAAGCATATCGTTTTGATCTTCAGGCTTCTGGTTTTAGCCATGCTGATGACAGGCAGAATAATTTCTGGACCACCATGTTATTAAACAGTGCGTATTGCCTCTATCGGTGAAAAAAATGTATGTTTAATAAATGAAGAGCGGGCGTCTATATCAAATCAGAAGTATTCACTATAATAACCTTCAAAGTAATAACAATTTCAGATTCAAAGTAAATCCTTTATATATGTGTATTTAGGCAGCAATGCTTCTTTCATGCAAGTTTCATTGAATATGAGAGACAAGGTGCAAAGTTTAAGTGTTTTTTATACATTTTCTCATGGGATCTTTTTTTCTTTTCGGTAGATAAATTATAAAAAGAACCGTTCAATTGTTGTTTTTCCCGAGCGCTTTCGGCTATGCATTTAACCATTTTCAAGGTTGAAGTATATTAACAGTTAAAAGAAATAGATTGTTGTATGTATATATTTATATAATGTTTGATTTTCAAAACACCGTCAAGATATTGTGTCCCTGATCATAGTTTATATTGAATGTTGCTTTTTGTTTTTGATCATAAGGCTTCCATTATTTTTAGCCTTGTTTTACATGTAGACGTTGATATTATATTTGTGTTATCAACAAGGATGTTAAGAATAGCGTCCAGTATGTTTTCATGAATGTTTAAATGAGACATAATCGAGCTATGGTCAGAAACATATTGTGTGAGACTTCTTGTCAAACATGCAGTAGTGTGGCCTATATAATTGTTTAAAATTTGTATTGATCAGGAATACAATTTCTTAAGTGACATTTAAATTCGTAAATAATATTTGTTCTATTTAATTTTGAGGAGAATTATTATTTTTTACTCTAAGGTAGGCGGTTTAAAACATTTTTATAATAAATAATAATTAGTCTAATTTTTTCTATTGTCTATATAATTTATATATTATATATCTATAATTTATCTCAATATTTTGAGATATATACATTACTTCTGTGTTCGGAATTCACTTTTAACTTTCAAATAGAATTTCTTGGAACTTAGGTAGAGGTAATAGAATCTTGGCATATCAGCAGGAACCAAAGAACACATAATGCTTATATATGTTTGATGCCAAAAATAAGGTCTTTTTGGCAGTTTGATTTTTTGACAGTTTGCCGATAGATTTAGAAGCTAATAGGTTTGGATTTATTGCAGTTGTCGGAGATTTGGCATGTCTTCGTTCGTACATCTTTCTGTGTCGGTAATCTTTCATTCAGAGCCTTAGGGCATTGCCGAAATTCGACAGAATGAAATGCCGAGAGGTGGCAGCTGAAAGAGTGTCTATGTAATAAGTGGTAAGAGAAAGATGAGGATATTAATAAAGATGGAACATAGGAAAACGTATTAAGTGGAGAGGACGAAAGCCAAAAACATAAAAACGGGGAATAAAAACGATACAGCCATTTTAACGATGAAGTTTGGAAGATGAAAATCTATGAAGAAGATAGAGCAAGTGGGAAAGAGCGAGAGAGTGGGAAGGGTGTGTTAAGAATGTGATGGAAACACACAAAGAAAAATCAATAGCCTTCAGGCAAAAGTGTAATAGTTATGAAAATAACCTTGCAGATTTTAGAAGTCAGCAAAACATGCAGCCCATGCCGAGAGTTACATATTGTGAACGCTAAAATAAAGATATTGGAGAATTTGTACCTGTAGAATATTGGTTAGCTTGCCAGTGGTCTGACACAGAAGTGGCCAGAAGCTAAAACTGACTTGAGTCATTTACTGGAGGGATATATGGGTGAATAGAGACCACTCATGCAAATGTATTGGGCAGGTCCATTCTAGCAAAATGGAACAACCTAACTGGTGTTATGGGGCACACTCCTATAAAATGAGGTAAAATTAGCTGGCTTGCTTTTCAAGAGGACACAAGAAGGCAGCCATGTTAGTAGGTAAGTCACTTGACTTCTACAGTACCGTTCTATGTAGAAGATGGGAACGTGGCACGTAAAGACGAAGGCGCATCGCAATAGTGAAAGTTGTCTTCTAGAAATTAAAGTATTAAAATGTAGAAAAAAAAACACTTGGGCAACAAAAGGAAAAGCGTACTGCAAATCTATGTTATATGTAATCTCCTTTCTGGCACTGAATTGTGGACTGTTTATCAAAGATAAGGAAGAGACAGAACGATATAGATATTGAGGAAACATGGAGTAACGAGGAAGTCTACAGCAAGATGTATACTTAGAATCAGAAAAAAAAAACAGATTAAATTTCTGGGACACATAATAAAGAAAGATGATAGGGACAAATTAGAGTATACTGAATGCAAGAGAAACTGGGTAAACAATGTGTAATCTTTCTTTATTTTTCTATGTGCCGTGACCTTTCAGGACGTAGGCGATCATGGCTCTCCACCTCCCTCTATCCCTTGTAGCTCTCAGCAAGTTCCCTCCCTCTGCTTCCTCCCCATACCAAGTTGGGTCATCCACTTGCTTCAGCCCGCTAGGTATGTCATGTGTTGTTTAACATTGTCTCTTTTCCCACTCTATTCGACCCGTGAGCACCATATTCCCCAAGTCCTCCTTCCTCATTATGTTTCCCATAACCTTCAGGTGCCTCTAACTGATGTTAAGTATAAGCCTCCTCCTTGTTTGCATCCTCCCTTAGACCTCATTGTCTCTCACACGCTCGCTCCATGATAGCCTTAGCTTCCTTCTATAGAACCACATCTCCGTCGCCTCGAGTCTCTACTTCATCTTTGAGGAAACCGTTCAATATTCGCTGCTCAGTATACTTTCCTTCGTTACCAAAGGAATCTTCCTGTCTCGCAATACTCTGCCCTACTTTTAGGATGCGTTCTTGGCTATCCCAATACGTCTACGGATCTCAGTGTCGCATTTAACGTCCTCTGTCAGAACGCTTCCCAGATATTTAAAATTCTGCGTCTGCTTGATAATGTTACCGACCTGCAGATCTCATGTCCGGGTCATACTTTTTAACTAATTTATTTGAATATATTGAATATAAGTAGAAAGTGATGATGATAAAATGAAAAAAAAAAAAAAACTACTAAAAAGGTATTGGTCGAGAACTACCAACGCATAACACCGAAAATTTCTTAGCACATATATTCCATTCATACTGGTTTACGCGTATATATTAGTTTAAATAATTCGGAAATAATGAACCACCCCCTAAAAAAAAAAAATAAGTTAATTTTCTGGTGAGAAAAAAGAGAGATTAAAATCCACGTATCCTGCTTCCGGTTTGAAATTTTCATGCATTTCTAACAGGTTTCACAGATCGAGTAAAACAATAAGTCATGTAGATATTCGTTACTAGAAAGAAGGTTATGATACATAATTGTTTCGATCAATTTCATCTTTTCTCAGTTTGAGTCAATGTTTATTATACCGAAAGTCGAATAAACTGATGAAAATATACACAGATCAAGTAAAGATAAGAAACAGTAAGAGGATACTTGCTAGAGAAAGGAAATTAAATATATAGACTCTAATATATACAGCATATATTCTAATGCACTTTGTCAGTTAAAATGTATTTAAATCAAATAAAAGAGTTTCTGCGAAATTCTATACCAATAGAATGTACGTAAAAAAGCTAAGTCTGATAAACTGCGCTTGCATGCTTGCTTGCGGACATATACATTTGAGACAGATCAGTATCTAGATGGCTAACTGCTTGGGAATGCCAGGTGCTGACAGGTTGAATATGCATGCGATGTAATGGATGACACGGAATGAGAACTCAGAGCCGAGTTCGAATTTCAGTAGAGTTCCTTACATTGAAGATCCTCGGGAAATTTGAATGGGAAAATGGGACATGATCGACAAGCGCGTCACATCTGCCTATACAAACAAAGATAGGGCGAGCGCGGTTTGGTAATGGCCCATTCGTCACCATGATCCAAGGAAGAGCTATATCCAAAAAAGGTCTTTCGCAGAAGAGGAGCTTCAATTTTAGGCATATATTTTTCCGATCGGAAGAATTACTGCAAAACTACTAGAGTTAATGTCGTTGTTTATAAAGGTTTATCTTAATAATACTAATCAATTTTCCACCATTTCGTTGTATATTTATTTTCAGGACTTCTCATTGAGGTTAATATCTCTACGAAAATAAGCTTACCTAAAGCATTAGTGTTTCTCAGATTACGAAGCATAATATGAGTTGCGAAAATGTAAAAAACTCCAAAATAATTATTTGACACTCGAATACATTTCAATAAATATTTTAAATATCCTGTTTTTACAGCAAACATTTGTCTCTTAGATTTGATATGTATGAAGTAATATTTTATAAAGTAATACTTTTCCTTTCACATTTTTAAGTATTTTTACTTATTTTAAGTGAGTGTTCGCTCGATTATCATTACTCATTTAAATGTCCGCCATATTTATTCGACTTAAAAAACAATATATATCGAAAATATGCTGTACGACAAGTCTAATTTATTAATAATATTCCAGAAAAATAGACTTAATTTCAATTCAACCAGTGTATTAATAATTGGGAGAACACGTAAATACCTTGAGGAGACTGAGGCCAAAATAATATCAAGTAATGAGTTGCACATGTGGATTCAGTAACAAGTGTGTTTTACGAAGGTTGGTTTACAAATGCATTAAGAAAATGGTTGATTTACAAATGTACTAAGGTAATGGAATGTTTACATCAGAAAAATCTTCCATTAAACAGATGGGACACACCTACAGTAGATGAAATCATTGAAAGCTACCGTTATACAAAAATCTCAGTTCGGGATAGCAATAACAAAGAATGAAAAGAATAAAAAAATAAAATTAGAATGTCACAAATAATGTACAGATAAGTGAAGGATCTGAGGATTGATAAGGTTAGCAATGAGAAAAATCAAATATAAGACAGCGGTGAAATAGCGGAGGTACTCAGTAGATCAATATTTGTAGTGCGTCGTTAGATAGACAACCAAGTAGTGATGGTTAGTTGGCCAACTTATTGCAATGCACCATCTTCATGTCCCTATACATTTCGATTCCCCTAATAAAAAAATGCTACAACTAATGTTTCTCTGTTGAAAAAAAAAAATCGAGAAAATCCTAAAAAAAAAAAAACATCAAAAAAACTATCCATTGTTCATTGTCTGTAATGCAACGTTGCGGCCTGAATAACTGCCGATATACGACCAGGAGTCAGGAATCACATGCCACTCAGTATTTTCCTGTGGACAGAGAATAGGTGCAGTTAATCTTAAGATAAATAGGATAGGGATGTTTTATTCTATGAAAACTTAAAAAATCCTAACAGGAATTATAAACGGTAGAGGTATCTTTAACAATTTACACTACACAGAAGACTATGTTGACGGCAAACTCAAAAGGATTACAGAAAAGTATTCAGTCTCTTATATGCTATGCTTGATACAGGCTTAGGCGATCATGTACCTTTCAATACATGACTGATGAGACAGTTTTTTTTTCGCAATAGGTTGCCATTTTTTTCTGCGGTAGACCAGGTGGCATCCAAGGCTATAGAACCCGATCTGTCCTGCTATTTACCCATAGCGGGGGGAGAAAAAAGAGGATTCGTACCTTTCACAAGGGTATTAGCATGTAATGGATTCGACTGGAATTCGAACTCGGCTCTCCCATTCCTTAATCCGAGCCACTATCTATTACATATATTAATAGAAGATTAAAGCAAAAATGAAGTGTTTAGTCAGTTACACTAAGAAGGCTGGAAGCATGGTTGTCAGCGACTGAGTTAATCCATGTAGTTACATATATATCGTTGACGGCACAATCAAGCAGGTGCTGAAATTTAACAGTAGTAAAATAACAGAAGATGGAAAATGTGACAGGTGCATCGAGAGTTCAAAAGATGCTTTTCAGAATCGGCGAACTTTACTAAGGGATGGGAATACGCGTTCCTACTGGTAAGGATTAGGTTTAATGTTTTAAAATCGTATGGATTTATTATTATAATTAAGTGAAATGAACGAATTGTTTATTTAATGGACGACATTTTCAACTCGATTTTTAGTCGGGTGGTAATTAATGTATAAATAAAAGTAGTGGCCTAAATTAAAACGGAATGTAAAGTTAAGTATTTCAAAACAAAGTATAAAATGTATTTATTAAGTGTGTATCTATACAAATATTTAACTTAGGTTCCAAATTAATATTAAATAGAGATTTAAGAGGCAAATTAATATAAAATATACAACTGAGATCTAAATTGATATAAAATGTGCCAATTAATATATGAAGTATAGTTGGGGCAAATTAATATAGACTTTACGGATATGATAACTATCTTCATCAGAACTTTAAGTTATGATGTATGTTAATATAAAATTACCATTTAGACCGCAAATTGAGATGGAAACGTTAGGTAAAAAATTGTATAAAATCTATATTTAGTAGGTTGTTAATATAAAAAAAAATAGTTAGGACACTCTGGTGAAAAACAATCATCCTTACATATTTTATATATATATATATATATATATATATATATATATATATATAACTGGGACAAAGGTGATATGAAGCCAAAAATGCTGTCAGTTAATGTAATTCTGAAAAAGGACATTTACGGCAAGTAGACTTTGAACGTGCTCGGAATCAGAAACAGAGCATGAATAGGATTAATACAAATATAATATTTGTCACTTAACTAATTGATGTTACATTGGTGAGTAGAAAAAAAAATCAGCAAAGTGGAAAATTGTATTTGTATTATATATATATATATATATATATATATATATATACACACACACACACACACACACACACACACATATATATATATATATATATATATATAATTTCCTAACTATTCTAATAGAGAAGAATTTTATGCATGCTAAGCGCATTTAAAATGCCTTTAAGAGAAGTCACCAAAAATAAATAATAATAATATACAGCACATTTAAAAAAAATCTGTAATCATTAAATTTCCCTTTCAGATATTCCCATGTTGTAAAACGCTGCATCTGGACTGCTTTTTGTGAGATGTATATAAAATTAGGCCTGGAAATGAATCGATCTTAAAATATTTCCCTCTAATAGGCGCGAAAACATAAAAATACCTTTCTAACTTTTGAATTTCCTTAAAAAACTTATAAGTTTGTGCGTAACAGGCTGAAAGAAACTATAAAATAAATCCCGAATAAAAATTAATAAAAAAGTATGTAATGAAATATATGCAGGGAAAATAAGAACAGGGAATAAAGCATCCACCAGAAAAGCGAACATCTGTATGAAACTGAGTAAGGAAAGTTTAAAATCACGAGAAAACGTAATTTACGTGAAGGGTCACGAAAAAGAAAATTGAAAGAATATGGAAATATAACCTCAACTGTTAGAAATAAATGGAAGCCTCAACTGTTAGAAATAAATGGAAGCCTCAACTGTTAGAAATAAATGGAAGCCTCAACTGTTAGAAATAAATGGAAGCCTCAACTGTTAGAAATAAATGGAAGCCTCAACTGTTAGAAATAAATGGAAGCCTCAACTGTTAGAAATAAATGGAAGCCTCAACTGTTAGAAATAAATGGAAGCCTCAACTGTTAGAAATAAATGGAAGCCTCAACTGTTAGAAATAAATGGAAACCATATTGAATGTTTCAAAGGAATAAACATTTGGACGTCAAATGCTCACAAAATGACAACTACGAAGAAGGAAAAATATGAAATAAAATAGTGTATATATATATATATATATATATATATATATATATATATATATATATATATATATATATATATATATATATATATAATGCTCAGTATTTACATTAGTCGGACTATTGTCGCCATATTTGTCACAACGTTTCGGCCGTTGTACGCTCCGGCCTTCTTCAGGTGGTTGGAATTTCGAACCGAACGCTTTATTTCGATCACTGGGGTAGTCTGTTCTAGTTCCACGAGCCATGACACATGGCACAGTGGATAAAGGCGTTGGTTAGATCCAGTGACAGACCCAAAGAATGTGAGTTCACTACCCGGTTAAGGCAGTGGAGAACCTTCAGAGGTAAAATTAGCAGGAGATAACTGATAACTGACATCCATCAAACATGGCTCGTGGAACTAGAACAGACTACTCCGAGTGATCGAAATAAAGGGTTCGGTTCGAAATTCCAACCACCTGAAGAAGGCCGGAGCGTACAACGGCCGGAACGTTGTGACAAATATGGCGACAAAGATGAGGACAATAGTCCGACTAATGTAAATACTGTACGTATATACAATGCTGTTCGACAAAAGTGACTCACCTGAATTTTTTTTAATAAAAATATTATTGTCTATTGCTTTTGAGGTTAAAATAAGTTTTAATCTTACTAATATAAAAGACCCATTCCCGACCACCTAGGAAAAATGCTTATTCACCCTAAGGTATTCTATTGATAATTATAAATTTGGATATAAATGAGATTCAGGAAAAAAAACTCTTTACCAAAAAAGTAACTCAGATATCCCATTCTAATGATTAAACCGGAGAATTTAAAGAGCTTTTGAAAAAATATTGAAAACTATTTTACAATACACCCAGAACAATATTCTAGAGCATTCTAGAATAGCTTAAATTAAATCTAGAGTATTCCAGAATATTCCATAAAGCCTCATACAGTATAAAAACAGCTTGAAATAGCCACTCAAGTCACTAGCCAGATGAAAGTGTACAAACACGCATTAGAACCACTTAAGGTATCTATTATTGCCCTCTCAAAAGCAGGCAAGTCTACGAGAGAAATTGCAGAAATTGCTATAACCTCGGAATCAACTGTCTCTCGAGTGCTTAGGGCACATAATGATGCCACTCCTGCTCCAAGGAAGGAAACAATGAGACGAAAGAAAAAGATTGATGATAGAACTGGCAGGGTAATCAAGAGAGAAGTTGCGAAGAATAGGACTATAACTAGCCAAGAAATTGCAGCCAGTCTAAGCGAAGAGCAAGGTGTTAGTCTTGCCTCTTCAACAGTCCGTCGGTGGCTGTTAGAACAAGGCTACAAATCTTGTACACGAAGGTTCAAGCCGCTAATAAGCAAAGCCAACAAAGCCAAGAGACTTGAATGGGCTCACTATTACAAAAATGTCACCGTAGAAGACTGGAAGAATGTTCTCTTCTCCGATGAAACGAAAGTTGAGCTAAATTCAAAGGATAAGGTGAGTCACTTTTATCGAACATCACTGTACGTACACACACACACACACACACACACACACACACACACACACACACACACACAGAGCATGTATAGCCAGCCATTCGTATTCGAGGATACCCATCTAGAAGGGCAGCTAGCCAACCCCTATTGCAGACGTTTGCTCAGGCACAATTTGTGTTTATACTGCAACAGTGCTGAGCAGATCTTAGTTATAGTTTTTGGGAAAGAGCGTATTGTCAACATTTTGAACAAGGCGAGCTCGCTGAAGCCCTACTTGTGAATTCGTGCTAGCACAGCTATCGACGGGTCCCGTCTACCCAATTTCACTCACAACACTTGCGTCAACCCGTTCTATGGTTTTCCAAAAAAAGATGTAGGAGGCTGGAATCGACCCCTCCAAAACGATAACATCAGGAAGTCTCCTTCCTGACAAAATCGTCCATAGTGTGATTCGAACCCCGACCTCAAGGTCATAATTTGAACTTTCAAACTACTCGCCAGTATATATATATTTTGTGTATTTATTAAAAATACTTAAAATATTAAATAATTTTTTAAACTCATTTCGATGGATTATGGTTAGAGCTTATCAAGCCAGGTTGTAAGTATGACTCTTGTTTTTGTTTTTTGCGAGTGAATAATGCATTAACAATTCAGAATAAGACAAGTCCTGAGTGGAGATGATAGATTCAGACCTTTCCCATGGATAGTTGTTCGTACGAGGCTGTTCCATATTAATTATCTTAAGTAACTTATTTGCCTTCCGTCAGCCTGCTTGTTGGTAACCACCAAGAGAATAACTCTTGATCTCACGTTATCCACTGACAAAGTGGAAGGATTTTATTGAATCAATCACGAAGTCGGCAGCTAGACAATTTATTTTTCTCCACAAAGAACCTATCATACACATATACAAGTCTACCTTTCTTCTATGCATCGAATATTATTGCCACATCTGGTCTGGAGATTCTGTTTTATACCTATAGATTCTTGGCAAAATCCAAAGAAGAATGTGCAATGCTTTCGGTTCTGTCGTGGCATCACACCTTCTGTTATTTTGCTACTGGTTAACGTAGTCTCCGTTTGACGCTTCCATAAATATTTTCACGTTGTTCTGATGAACATTCCTCGTTGATAACACGTATTTATACGGTCGACATACACATCTCAATTTCGCTGGTGGAATTGCTATATTTAGCCGTAAGTCATATGATGACTACATTCTACATTCTTCAAAGATTTGTGATTGATTCTTCTGACTCCTTTGAACCATGTTCTTTAAAGTCCTATCGGTTTCTTTCAATATCAGTAAATCCTTTGAATCCGAATGGGTCTTAACATTGGCTCAAACAAGTCAAGATAATTTAAGAAAAAAAAAAAAACAGGTAAAGAACTCGACTGAAATACGAACTCGGCTCTTCTCTCATACTGAGCCGTATACCATTAGCCCACCCGCGCATCCACTCTTTTAAACAAATGGATGCGGAAACAAGGAGGGAGATATTAAATTGAAGAATAAATCTATAAAATCTAAAGAAACCTTTGTTTTATTGCAGCGGACAAAGATGAAATGACCAAACATATTAATCAATTCATAGCTTGAAGCGTAGTATATTTGAAAATAAAGGTCTTCACAGAGGCTGGCATCAAGAAAAGTATAAGTACGTAATAGATAATTCACATTCATCCTTTCACAAACCTTCAATAAACTATATACCAATCTCTGTTTCTGTGTCTATATATGTATATCAATGCCAGTGTGTTTGTGTGCAAAATATACGGATAATTTTTTAAATATATATCTGCATATATGTTGCCAACGATTCGACATCCTAAGAAAACGGATTTTATTTTAAATAACGAATCCGCATTAAAGAAAATAAAATTTATGTTAATCGACAAAATAATTATTTTTCTAATATATTTATATCATTAAAGACACCGAGTCATTTTATTTGACCATTTTGTTAAATTTTTTACCGTTAAACTATCAAACCATTTCTTAGTACAAATTTTGAAAAATCGCTCACGATTAATATAAATGACGTTTGATTTTGGGAATATAAATTCTGTTTTATTTTGTTTGTGTGTTTTTTTTTCAATTAATATATATTTCGGCGTTGCTGGATTATTGGCAAAACACTTAGAGATAATTTTTTTCAATATCTTATTTTCAGTTCTATTCAGTTTTAACTTAAATATATATATATGTGTGTGTGTGTGTGTGTGTGTGTGTGTAATATTGTGTATTCAGGCAGCAATCACTGTTTAATACAAGTTTCTTTAAAAAGGATAGACGTGGTAATGCGTTTTCATTTTTATTTAATTTTTCTTGTGATCTTATAATTTATTTTATTTTCTGAAAATAAATTATGTAGAAATTGTCCGAATGTACTGCATGTCCGAACGCTTTAGGCTATTCGTTTAGCCATTATCAACGATGATTTTATTTTTTACTTTTAACTGGATATACAGATTTTTTTATGTATCTAGAGTTATAAGAATGTTTTATTTTCCAAACACGATCAGCATATTGTGACCTTGTTCATAGTTGATGTTATTGAATGTTGGATATTTTTTTTATTATTAATGCTTCCATTATTTTTAGAATTTTTTTAACATGTGGCTGAGGCCGTTATATTTTTATTATCAACCTGTATGATGCGGATGGAGTTTGGGAGGTTTCCGTGTGTAGTTAAATGTGACCAAATTAGAGCTAAGGTCAGATATCTAACGCGAATCTTCTCGTTAGGTATGCTCAAAATAACAAAGGTTTTATTTCGAGAAAAAATAATCAACCAGTATATGGCTAGAAGAAAAGGCTTTTAACGCAATCGGGCTTTACGTTTAGGTGCTCAATATCAAGAGATAGAGCTTTAATAACACCAAATCATATACAGGGCACTTCGGCGTGGTGTCATGATTAGCAAGTTTTTATCGCTAGATCAATTACGACTGAATAGTAACATCGATCCCCAATGGGTGTCCCATACTTTCGGCCTTGTGCTACATCTAAATGACACTGAGAAAATCACCAGAGATTGGTTGATTTTCGTTTCTTTGACCGTAAAAAGTGGATACGAAAATCAAAATAAGGACACATATAGGAACATTTATTTTTATTCACTATTATATATATATATATATATATATATATATATATATATATATATGCGATAGATAAATTGTCATCTAAATTACGCAAAGGTGAAAATAACACCGACATCACATTGTAACAGGTATATTTACCAAAATTACACAAAATATCTTGAAATACTAAATAATAAATTATCAATAATATTGACTTTAACCACGACCTCCAAAAAACTTAGGAATCGCCTGCAACTCTTCTGTATGGTCTCCCTGTTTAAGTTGGTGAAGTCTGCCATAATTCTTGTCCATCATTGGAGTTACAATGAGTTTTGCTGGCCTGTCGCTCAACACAATATTTAAGGCGGTTGCAGTCTGGGGAGTTAGTTTGCCAGATGTCAGTGATGATGTGGTCGGAGAAATTGTCCGACAGCTATGAATGAGATTTTCTGCTTATGTGTCATGGTGCAGAATTCTGTTGCTAGACATAGGGCCTTTAGCGGCCACCCTCTCGCCCTAGGAATGGCCTACCGCCTCAAGGCACTTGATGTAGGCCTCCGTGTTGCATTTGAGGCCCTATTGAAAGACGAATGGTGGCATAACGTCACCGCCGCTACTGATCACTCCAAACACCTTCCTAATCACCATACATTCAAATCTTTCCGAATCCTCTGCACTATTCTCAGATTGACACCCAAACACTCTGAAATGTTGCTACTGGAATTTCCGAGTCGAATGTCAAGCAGTACAGCAAGCCGTTTCCTACTTTCTGGCGGAGTGAATTGCGTCATGGTGCTCTTTTTCTCACAGACGGTGCCTAACTAACTATTATACTGTGCAGTAACAAAAACAAAAGAGAACACAAAAAAAAAATAAAAAAAAAAAAACAACGTGCGTACGCGAAATTAAAAATATAAAATGGCGACAATTTACTCATCGCACCACACATTATATAACTGTGTATTTGGGCAGCAATCCCTCTTTTGTACAAGTTTTTAAAAAAAACGACTGACAAGTTGATGCGGCTAAGATTTTTATTTATATTTTCTTGCGTTCTTATAATTTTCTTTTCTGGGCGTAAAGAATGCAGGAAGCGATTGAGCATAAAAAATCATTTGGGCAATATATATATATATATATATATATATATATATATATATATATATATATAAAATGAAGAGGTTATAATGGTTCCAACGAGAGAAAAGTGTGCATATTAAAAAGAAGAGAGGTACCGCAAACTTTTTGGGTTGTAATGTGGGTTTTTTATTTTTAAATATTATTCTTTATTTTTCATAGTTTTACAACACGTGTTTCTGGTCTCACGACCGTCTTCGGGTAAAGGGGGGAGATTTCCACATATTATTAAAAATAATTAATTTTTTTTCCTTTATGTTTTTCAATGTCAAATATTCTCTATATGAGACATTCTCTGTTTTTGTGTTGGTCATTCCAATGTCTTTCTTTATGTCTTTCTTTAAAGATTTTAACGAAAGACATTGGAATGACCAACATATATATATATATATATATATATATATATATGTGTGTGTGTGTGTGTGCGTGTATCTGTGTATGCCTGTGTAAACGGAGAATTAATTTATATTCAAACACGTATCCACATAAGTTAATATTTTTTAAAATTTAATCGAGTATTATTTTTCTTTCAAATTGAATGAAATAGATCACAAATATACTTTGCGAACAACTTCACACAAAATGTTTTAGATTTTTTATAGTACAACTGAATGGATTGCGTTAGTACAGGATACTCGATGAATGCGTATATTTGTATGTGACAGGTCAAGTGTGTATGAATTGTAGTTGTAGACATTATGAACGAAGGCGATGTAATGTTAGACGCTACTGTTGCATGTTTGCAGATGTATATGTAACAGGTTTACATTGATTGCACTGTGTGTATAAATTCTAGTTTTAGACTGGATGAATGAACGCAGGAAGTTATGTTGTGAATGTTGACGCATGTATACAAATTATCGGTAATAAATATTTTGTAATGTTGTATACTCGAAATACATAACAGAGTAATTGTGAGAATTTCATTTTCTTTGGTGGGACAAACGATCGAACAAGCACCCTGTTCAAAGGGTATCTGGAAAACTGTTCAGCGGACAAGAATTTATCATTTTTATAAAAGCTATGTAGGCTCCGAAAAATCTAAAATTTAGAGTTTTTATTCGCAAGCTTATTGCCTACTATATATTTTTAAATATTCCTTTCATGGGAGAAAAATATTGTTGAACACATATATATATATATGCTCCGATGAGCTGCGTTCGCTGGTTCCCAGGCCTCATGAATGTAAACGTCCTACGAGTCTGGTATCCCGTTCCCACCCCTTCACCGTTGAAACTGTTAGATGTAGACGTCTCTTCTACTCCAATAGCTTCATGTCTCGCACATCTCGCCTGTGGAACTCCCTTCCTTATTCCTGTTTCCCTGACAAATACAATCTCCAACTATTTAAGTGTAACGTCTATCGACATCTCCAGTTGCCTTGACCTATCCACTTCCCTTCTCCACATGCTTTCACCTTTCATTCCTATCTGCTCTCGCTCCAAATCTTCTGTAACCCCCTTGCCTTGATCGATCCACTATCTTTCTCCACATCCCCTCCTTTACCACTCCTACCTGCTCTTTCTCCAAACCTTCTGTAACCCCTTGCGTGCTAGTGGCTTCCAGCGTTGCTTGGGGTGATAAACTTTATATATATATTATATATATATATATATATATATTTAGGAAGCAATCCTTCATTTATGTATGTTTCATTAAAGGTACTCAGATTAAGCTTTTTAGAATTCCGAGAGCTTTCTGTGCTCGGAAAATAAAAATCTTTATAACACTAAAAACATACACACAACTTACACACCGAATTAAATTGAATAAAAATAAACTCATCCTTGAATAATGAGTAAAAGTATAGCCGAAAGAGCTCGGAATTATAGAATTGATAGATTTGAGCAGTTTCTACACACTGTATCCCAAAACGAAAACACCTGTTTGAACACAAGAAAGATTAAAAAAGAAGCTTAATCTTAGTAGCTTGTGTGTCGTATTTATTGAAACATTATATATATAAAGTGAAAACTCAGCCTAAAGTCATAATTTTGAGTGAATCAGAGAAAATGAAATTTTCTAAGATACTGATTTCATCTGTCACATTCAGTTATTTTTCTTTGCTTCAGATTATCTATCGCTAAAGACAAAACAGTTTCTAGTTTTCTTTGTTATTTTTATGATTAATGCGATCGTTAATCGGTAATTTTCTTTGCGATCTTTAATTTGCACTCATAGATACAATCCTTGTGCGGATTAGACCACTTTGTCTGTCAGGACGTCCGCTACGTGTAATTCTATTTAGGGTTTTAAAATTAACGGACATAACCTTTCTCTTTTTTCCAAAAATGGAGCAGCGAAAGCAAACGGATTCCTCTACATCAGGTGGAGATATCTTCTTCCGGCATGACATCTACTTAAACACAGGCAATCACTTGGTGCTTCACGCACATATTTTCAAACTGAAAAAGCCTGTGATATTTATTTCTGTTTCTGCTCGCTGTAGACAGGCATATGTATATTCTATATTTCTTGTATTTTCATTCTTTACATAAAATGCTGAATCCATTTATTTTTGTATGTCATCGCCGTAATCAGAAACAAGTCGTTAATCCTCCAGTTATAAACTGGTGACAAAGAAATTGTAGCACTATCTTCCCTACAGCGATCATAAAATTCAGAGAAGTAAATATATAAAATATAATTGAAGCTTGTACGGAATTATTTCCTTGCGAACAGCGAATTAAAGCCAAAATAACAATGGTAATATCCATGCTATTTCATTTTATGATATTTAATATTTATGAACGTTTTTTATATACAGTATGAGCTTGTTCCCACTATCAAGTTCGGCTATGACAGCCTTTGTAGACTTTATATGAAATTATAGACAACGCTGGCTATAAAATGCTTGCCTAACAAATAGACAACACTGGGTATAAAATGCTCCTCAAATAGCCTGCGAGCCAGCTCCAAGCAGGAAATGGACAAAAGCGAACAACTGGCGGCTAATGACCAGCTGCGTCGGGCTAAATGACACCAACAGCCCCTCCCAAAAGTCCATCTCGGTGAAGAAAACACTGATTTTAAATCCTCGTCACCTTACGCTGATATCTAAACATGGAAAAGCCTATGAAAGTAAATCCATAAAGAAAACCCGGGGTGGAGTTTCGAATAGGGTTGGCTGTCAATACTGACAACATTCCGGCAACTCCTGCAGCTAAACTGGCTCGGAATATAACGCCCTGTATTCCTTTGGATCTTGTGGGTAGGGCCGATAGTGGGACATGTATCCCATTTACCTTCGTCCCGATCAACGCCATGTAGAGGTCACTCCAGTCTCACGACTAAAGAACTGAATTGTGACCAAACAGATCCCTACAATCAACTAACCAGATAGACGTATGCCTACTAAATCCCTAGTTTTTATCTCTCTAACTTAACAATTATTTAATAGAATTCTATTATAACCGGATAATATTTTAATATTCATAAAATGTTGTCTTCTTGACTGAATGATGAACATCAACCTGCTGCAGAGCCATTGTGGCAGCTATGAATCTTAAGATGATTAATGTTTGAAAACCAGTTACTATTATACATTGATAAACGCTGAATCGTTTTCTTATCTCACTTTATATTGTCTTCTGCTTTTGCTCTATATACGGTTGCCTTTTGGGAATTCTAAACGAAAATTATTATCTCTCTTATCTAGAATGTCAGATCAATATGATAAGCAAGAACTTGTGATTTACGAAAGAATGTGTATATATCGTATGTATGAATAAGAGGAACATACTATCGATTATGAAATAAATAGTTTCATTCAACATTCCCGGAAGGGTACCAGATAGGACAAAACTGTGAGGAAATCAACAACGTATGTTGGCAATGCAACAATAACGTAGACATGGAAAATTGTTCAAAGCTGTAAGACAATTTGGTAGTAGCTACGTCATATATGTAAGAAAGTCAGAAAAAAAAAAGCATATTAATTAAGTGTTCTTTACTATTCGAATGAAAAAGTAGAAAAAAATCTATGTAACCTGTTTTGCTCTCTAAAACGACTTCTTCGGTCTAATTACGCTACTCTATCCCTAATTCCATAGTAAGTGGTCAGACCAACAACATCACAGCTGAAGCTCGCCATACCATGCATATTGTATGGAACACCACATAGTCAATTCTTGAGATGTAAATTCAACTCGAACATCTTCCAGGAACAACTACTTTGTGGAACCATCTACCAAAAACTAATACAATCATAATGTTCAAATATAGAATTAACTGTGCCTCTTACTTCCTATTTTGTAATCCTCTACCTCGAGTGGCTCTTGGGCATGGTGTGAACATTAAGTATACTTCTTGATAGAATTATAGATATGTAGGGAGGGGATTGAAAATAAATTTAAAATGTTGGTTATAATTATGAACTGGACGGGAAAAACTGAAGCGAGTTGCAATGCTAAAAATGAAAATTTCTGGTGACTGACTGATTGTCGCATTTACTTTTGTTTTTTTTTTCATCGCATTTGCTTTTAAATAACTCACATTGGAAATATAGAATACTTTTATGAGAGAATTGAAAGGCTGTAATAATTGTACGCAAATTTACCGATGTTGATATAAAAATCAGTACACTTTCTACAGATGTTCGCCTTAGTAAATTGCATTCTCTGTTTAAATCAAAGATTACAAACGCTCTTCATTATATACACTAGAAATTTTAACTTTCTCTTTCTGATTTTAAGTATATGTGCGCATTTTTTTTCATTTTGCCAAAAACTAAAATTGCTCACATAACCTCGGTCCATGGCAATCTCAGAATTCTTCATTAGAAGTATATTTATACATTCACTACCATGTAAGAGGTTTTATATTTCGTAAGAGTTCCACGGTTTTTTCTTTGTTTCTAACGAAATTTTCCTTGTTATTAACAATATACTTAACTAGTCCAAACATTTTTCGCTAGCTTTCGGATTCAGTGTTGCAATTTTCGTCCTGTTAAAACACTTCCCCAATAGTTAAATGGTTATACTTGTTTGACCTGCTATCTCCAATTTGTAATTTGCTAACAATTGTGGTTTTGTTTTCTTTTGGCTTTTCGTCATTACAATCTTCAGGAGTTATTGCAATTTTCATTACACGAATGCTTTTAACACTATTCCATTTACATATCTTACGTTGTTTGGATTGTCGCAAACAATGATGAACTCTGGTAGAATTGCATCAATGTATATGTTGAATAAACCTTATAAGAAGATTCATCATTGTTTGCACCATTTTCTATTTTTGCACAATTACTGAATTCATTTTCTATCCACATGCAAGCGGTTTGTTGTCAGCATAAATTCTGCATTATTCTAATATCCTTCCAAAATATATCAAGGTTATCTAGCAGTTCCAACAGTTCTTTGTAATATAATTTATCAAACGTTTTCGCATAATCTATAAAACATTAATATACATCCTTTTGGATTTTTATTGCTCTTTCTGATATAATTCTAAGCATATATATCATATCCCTTGTTCCGATTTCTTTAAATAAGTGGCAGTGTTCTTGTTATTTTTCAGATTTAATTCTAATGCGCGTTCTAACGTTCCAAAAAGTAGAAGGACATGTACGAGATTTCTTATATACGGCACTGGCATTTATTTCCCAATAATAACCACTATTGTCGAATGTATTCAACCAAAGACACGACGAAATGATGAACTCTGTACATTCTGTAGCTGAATCTCAGTTAATCTTCTAAGGACACGGACGTTTGATCCATTCTGTCTTAAAATACCTTATTGTTTATCTTCAAATAAGAAGACTCACACACGTATATATATATATATATATATATATATATATGCATGTAAGTTATTGTTGACAGGTAAATGTGTCCACGAAAAGTTGTATTAAGAAGAGCTCAATACATATATACAGAAAATAAAAATTATATCAAATTACTTAAGTGAATTCTTGCTATATATATATATATATATATATATATATAACACAGTAATATATAAATATAAGACAAATTTAAATGAACGAAGGAGATTATATATCTCCTGAATATTATGTTCAAGCTGGAAACATTTGCTGTTTGGTGCTGACTTCCGTGTTCACGTTTATATTTACATATGCTCTATCCTTTCTCTTGAGCACATTTACGCATAAATGTAAACTACCTTCACACACTCACATTATATATATAGGTTGACCGAACCATTGTGAGTGAAAGTGGTTAAACGATCCTCTTCGGTGAGTGTGATAAACACGAAGTTACATTTTGTCATGACCGAGGGTTTAAACGTACAAAATGCTGATTATGCCACATTACGCGCTTTCTCGACGAATCCGCTCAGCATAGTTAAAGTCCAAATCAGAGCTGTACTCTGTGAATGGTGAACATTTATAAATGTGCCTGAGCAGTCGTTTCCGACAGAGACGGACTAGTTCCCGTAGAACTCGGATGTGTCCATTATATATACAGAAAATGTTTATACCTTTAAGCAAAAATTGAAATAATTCTGTAATATATATATATATATATATATATATATATATATATATATATATATATATATATATATATATATATATATATTATAGTTGACGAAGGTGACTTATCTCCAGCGATAAATGTCACAAAATTTTTTTCATCATTCAATGAGTAATTCTCATATTTATGAATAAAATCTATTTCTTTTATATCAGATCATTGCATTTACACATAATTCATTCTTTCTTTCTCTCTCTCATATAAACTGCGTCTAGAGATTATATGCAAGTTATGAATTGGTATAAAGAGTTGCGTCTTTAATGTTAAAAGTCCTATTATGATGTTGTTTAGATTCTACTCAATATTATTAACTTAGATATATAGTGACAGAGAAAACTATTGTTTTTGATTGGAAAAATCTTTACTAAGTTAACAAAACAGACTAATTTGACTGTCAGTAGTTTATTTGCAACTATTTATTTTGATACTTTAACATTATTATACCTTGTAAAACTAATGTAAAAAAATAATATGAAAAGACTTTAGAACAAATTCGTAAATTTCTTAAAGGAAAAACATTAAAAAAACATTTTATTTTAAAAATAAAAGATATATAAATAAAAAATAAGAAGAACCTCCTAAAATTTATTGCACAAATGCTCCTTTCTTTTCAATAACTCTTAGCAGCCTATTGTCAACATCTGATGTTAGATTTGCAATTTTAGCGGCTGGTAAGTTGTTTGGAGCAAATTTAACAGCCTCCCAGAAGTCACACTTAATGTTGAATTGCCTTCCATTAGAATAAATATCTCTCTTGTAGATGCTCCACAGGTTCTCAATGGCATTCAAGTCACAGCTATTTGAAGGCCAGTCCATGAGATATTCTTCAACAAATCCCTTTTCTTTCAACAAGGATTTAGTAAACTTTGATGCATTACTTGGTGTGTTGTATTTTATAAAGATAATAGATCTACGCTTGGCTAAAGACTGGTTATCAAGCCATTCAAAGACATATTGCTCTAGAAAATCACAGTAACATTTGGAATTCATTTTAACCCCGTCTTTCAGTTTAAATGGACCCACGAGCTCATTATCAATAATCCCAGCCCATATCATGATCCCACCACCGCCTTGTTGGCGTTTAAACATTTTTCTTGAGTTATGTTGCTTGCAAACCCATCGTCGAGCTCATCCATCGGGTCCATCGAGGGTTTTCGTCTGTAAAAAGCACTTTACTGAAATCAGATTTCATGTATTTTTCTGCCCACTGCAATCTTCTTTCCTTGTGTTTTTTGTTAAAATGGGTTTATTTATTTGATTTTTTACATCAGAGAACTTCCTTAATGCTTTACACCTTGTTTCCCTTGTCATCATAGGAGCTCCAGGGGCCTCAAATATGAACGCACTTGACGTATTTGGGTTTCTTATTAATTCTCTTCGGATATGTCATAGATCTCGCTTTGTTAAATTCCTGAATTCAGCCAGAGACTTTTTTTGCTTGGTTGAATTCACATTTGACATATTTTCTTGATTGTTCGACGATCCCTTTTCAAATCCTTAGAAATTTGAAGCGAAGACTTTCCTTTGCTAATTTCTTTGTTTATATACTTCTTTACATACATTGTTAGTTCTTTTTTACGAGCCATAATACTAAATTCTAGTTCTTGCAAATAATCTATTGACACTGCAAATTGCTATAATTACTGGAAAATACTAAATATCAATCTAAAATTGAAAATTGGGACTTAATTGCTTTCATGCTTACTCGCAATACATAATACTACAAGTTATTTCATTGGATAACATATCTATGAATTTTACATAAAATATTTGACAATGTCTCTTTTGCATATAATCTTTAGACGCAGTTTATATATATATATATATATATATATATATATATATATATATATATATATAAAAAAAATATATATATATATATATATATATAAAAAATTCTATATGAAATTACATATATATACAATTTCACAGACACACGAATATACTGACACAAAACTATAAACGGAGACCTAATGTTTGATAAAGTTTTACAAAAGCCGACTACGCTCACAAGCCGTTGTATAAATTAACGCATTCTTCTTGGAAAACAAAAAAATGTTCAGACCGTAGAAAATTAATTAAAAAATATCAAACAACCACTTTCTTTGCTAGAGAAACGGACATGTCCTATAAATTGTTATTGAAAGCTTATATATATATATATATATATATATATATATATATAGGTGTGTATATGTAAATAATTATTGAATTGTAAAGGAATTAGAGAGAAATACACTGGATCCTATCAACCTACTTGTGCATATTAAAATAGCTAAATTAAAATGACTTTGATGTTTAAAATTTTTCTGAACTACCTTCAAGGAAGAAACGGATTTATTCTTCCTTGGACAAATTTAACAAACTAAAATTATTTGCTCTCATTGTTGATGCAATAACCGTACCCTTCGTCAAAAGACAAGCAATCAATGCCTAAAACGAAAAATCTATACAGGTCCTGCTCATTTTACACCAAACGCTCGACTTTATGCATGGCTGAGGTCCTCAATTCTATGCATTCAGCTTGCCGGTTGCGTGTCGTACCAGCTTATGTTTAATCTGTAAGGAAGTAGAAACCTTTGCAAAACCCGCGAGGGCAACTCGATAAGTACGAGATACACAGCCGCTGCGTTGATCATTGTCGCCCCTATTTCCTGAGTATACTTCCGGATGGCGATGCGTTGTTCCAGTAATATAACTCATTTCACTCGTGTATCGGTAAGAAGAAACAAATTCTTGGGACACGCCCTAAAATTCCATTTAGTCTTCAAGTGCAAATCAAGTGTAAACTCTATAGATCATGCATGAGATCTGTAACTAGAACTCACTAAAATCCATTCGATTACATACAGCATATTTTGATTTGAAAAACCGTGGACGTACATGGATGCATGTAATGACGCAACTATTCCGGCATCTATGAAACTACGTTGTGTAGCTGCCGGTCTTCAAAGCGAAGAGTTGCGATACACGTTACTATCCGTCATCTTTGGTAAATATTTGTTTATATATCGATATTAGATTAATATGCTAACATAAAAAATTCCATTCTATAAATCATTATTATTTGTGTTCTATATTTGATCGGAGGAGTGCACATAAATTTATGCAAATCTATTACAGCCATCGGACATAGCCAGAATTCACCAATTCTGAGCTGTTTTGTTAATTGAAAAATGACCGACATTCGTCTCGAACGATCGTAAATTTTTTTTTATTGATTTAAGTGTTGTCTAAAAAGTGGTATGAATCTCATCAAGCCATCAGAATTAATGTATGGCTATCTTTGTATTAATTAAATTTTCGCTTTTGATCTGAACAATAATTTGGAGGGCGTTCAATAAGATTCACTTTGGACAGAGAGACACACGCACACACGTACAGTCATTGTCGGCTGTGGCCATCATAAGATATTTATGACGTAGTTGTGCTTTGAACAGATATAGCTCTTTAAATTGGACAAACTTGTAAAACGTCTAGCATAAATTTGAGCTATTATATTTTGTTGTCAACAGGTTTATTTTTGTGCATGTTCTCGTGTTAGTTCAGTCCACCACCTGGCTTGGTCAATTTCCAAATATCTGTCAGGATTTAGTAGTATTTAATACCATTTCGTAGCTTGTCAGTGCAGTGGTAGGACAAGTAGAATATGGGATAACCGTTGGCGGGATCATCAAGTCAATGCGAACGATCCTCTCGTATGCGCTTCGCCAAGGATACATAGGTTTTGGAATTCAGAATTTCATTCTGCTAGGCCGGTTGTCACTCAAGGCGATGGAACCCAGTCTGTACTATTTTTTTTTATTTTCTACTATTTTTTTATTAGCTATTAGCGGTGGAGTGAGAAGAGTTTGATTCATACCTTAACCAATTGTATTAGCACATAAGTGAATGTAATGAACTCGCCTGGAATTCGAAATCGGCCCTCTGATTCTTCAATCAGAGCCGCAATTCATTGTCTCCCTCAAGCAAAATATGCAAACATTATTGTTACCTATAATGTCTAAGTTCCACAAGATGAGATTTTTTTTAGAAACTTCTTTTTAGCATTTCTTTGGCAACCAAAAAACAACCGTTCAATCATAAATCATCTTCCACCAGGTCGAACAATCATTTGTGCCCACGTAAACATATACACACTCTGGAGAAATATATATATATATATATATATATATATATATATATATATATATGGAATAGCATGAAAAACATTTTTGTTAACAATTGCAGTGACAGACAAGTGAGCAGATTTGTAATGGGCTGTATAAACATGAAACTGGAAAGAATTTGCCCTGTAAAACGCTGTACATAGGGAAAAATGTTTCTGGAATATTCGTATATTTTAATTCGATTAGTAAGGGTTAATTGGCAAAAGCAAAAGAGATCTGATATTGATTATTTCATCGTTTGTGAAATCTACATCAAAACAAAATGTATTCGTCAAACTACATTTGAAGGATTTTGATGTTATTAATATTAAAATGAAATCACTCCGATATATCTCTCAATAGACTTACTCACAATCACTGTGCATGCAGGCGTGTTTAAATATGTGAGATTGTGCATAGTATATATATTCACATTTCATTGAATACGACAGACAAGGTGCCTTTATTTAGATTTTTATACAAAACAAAACTAAATAAAAGCACCTTGTATGTCGTATTCAATGAAATGTGCATGAAAAAAGGATTCCCGCCTAAATACATACATACATATATATATATATATATATATATATATATATATATATATATATATATATATATATATATGGTTTTAAGGTAGGCTATATTTCTGGGTTAAATATCACTGCCAGAGCGTATGTAAATTTAAAAGTGGACATGGACGTCAAAACCCAGGGATAACAGAGTGTCAAGCTTAAAAATAATCATCAGGATATATATATTACATGAATCATTGATACAAAAAACAGATTAGTGAAGTTAATGATATAAATGGCGAGAATACATCTTCGCAAACAAATTTATTAAAATTGCATTAACCCACGAACCTCTAGATGAATGTTATGATCCCTGTTTTTAATAAATTCAAGCTGTATAAGGTCTCTTTTTGCTAGTACTTTCATCTATTCATACAGACATCATCAGGCATGGAAATTAATTTGTTTTTTTAGTACATCCTGGTAATAACGGGACACGAATGATTAGATGTGAATCGAAATATGATTTTTTATAAATGTGTTATTGTTAACGGTAAGATATTTTGGAGCGTGCGGTCGCAACGCTAAGGTTGCATTTTTTGCAAATTTAAAAGAGTGCGTTTTTTTTACTAATATGGTAATTGAAGAGATCTTTTGTTGTAGTTTTTTTCAGTCAATGTGGCATGAACTAAATTGTTCCATAAATAGAGCAATTTCGCAGCTATTATCCCGAAAATTGCACGTCGGATCAGTTTTTTAAAAAATGAAATATGAGGTGCAGTTAAATTTATATTACATGAATCATTAATACAAAAAACAGATTAGTGCCACATATTTGATTATATATATATATATATATATATATATATATATATATATATATATATATATATATATGTATATATCAAATATGTGGCACTAATCTGTTTTTGTATTAATGATTCATGTAATATAAATTTAACTGCACCTCATATTTCATTTTTTGACTAACATGTATAGAGCAGATTTGTAGTTAATGACTGCGATAATCTAAATTACTTGAACAAATAATAAAATATGAACTTCGGACAGTTTATCCGGCACTTCGAGCACAATATTTGCTCATTAACTTACTGGAATATTTGAAAAGTACAATAGAAAAATTAAACAGACAGAATTGTCGCTTCTTTTTAATTAAATTTGTGTGTGTGTATATATATATATATATATATATATATATATATATATACACAAATTTAATTAAATTTGTGTGTATATATATATATATATATATATATATATATATATATATATATATAAGATTTGGTTTTAGCTTTAATTGAATCCATAATGATTTAATTTATTATTTCCATCACGTAAAATATTCTGGTGTATTTCAGAAAGAAACTATATAGATTGGAATGTCAAAATTAATTTCCATTTCTTAAAATTCTATTAAAAGCGGCCATTTTTTAATTTTAAGAAATTTGTAAACAAAAAATGTATATATATTTCTGACACGTTATTTGAGTAAAATAAAAACAATAAAGTTAAATTAATCTGATTTGAAATGAATATTACTTATAGCATGAAAATGTAATATACAACCAATTATTAATGATTGGCCCTGTTTGATTGACTGCTGATTAACAAAGCGTTAACAGCTACTATGGATGATCCGAATTGACATAACTGTCAGAAATCTAAGTGAACTCATTTTTTTTGGTTTTTAACTAACTCGTAATTTTTACAAATTAATATATTTTCAAAATTATTTAATATTTTATTGACTTATTTACATTTCGATGATGCCAACATAAAAACAAATTAAAATATTATGAAATTTTAATCAATTAATTTTATAATTTTGTAACAAATGAAATACCATGATTACTCAATTGAAGTATGACCCACACTAATGTAAATTCATAAAATAAAAATATTTAGCGAAATATTCTTTGAAAAAGTAACATTACTTTAAATTTTATGCTTTTAAGGCTGAATGGAAATTTAGAAAACCTGTTAAATCGTAATTGCAGCGACCTAATAAAAGGACAAAACTGTTAGATCGCGTGAACTTTTTCATAATAATGGCAATTTCAGTCTACCATACATAAAAATAAGGAATGTATCAAGTAAAAAAAATACAAAATAAAAAAATTATTTTAAATATAGAATAGCCCAACAACGTTTATTAATCTTTTCAATTTTGGATTTGTAAATTTCGTTTCCACTTATTTTCTCATTTTCTATATCACATCCAGGAAACACCCCAATACTGAATTTTACACGATTTCAAACTATTATAAATTATTATAATTAAAGTTTTTAAAAAAATGAAAAAAAAATTCCTGTAAAAATTAATTATTCATCGAAAATTTTTATTTCTTCAGACAATAATTCCCTTAATATAACTTATTTATAAAAACAATTAAAATCTTTTCTAATTAAATAATGTCAGTTTTATTGGATTCATTACTTTCAATTCAGAGTATATTTTTCAGTTAGAATAGCTCAAATTTGAAAAAAAAAATAATAGGTGATTTACTATCTCCAAGGACTCCTACTTTTAACAAATAAAAAAATTCAGGAAATAGAAAGGTTTTGTGCAAATTTTCATGAAATGAAGTAAGTGGTGGTGGTGGTGGGTTGGTATCATATGGAAAAAAATATTTTTTGCCAAAATTTTCTAAAAGAAAAGATTTCAAATATAATTTCATTCATTTGCGGAGAAACATCAATGTTATTATATAGCTACCGCGATGACGTAAATGAAAAGATCTTAACCAAAATTTCGGACGTGTTAGAAAGGATTTAAAAAATTCAAAAAAATGATTAAAAACGACTTTGGTCTTTCATTAATAATAAACATTTTGACGATAAAACTTTATTTTTATTAAGTTTCTAGCCTTTTTTCTTATTACGCTATGCTGTTTTCCGCGACAAAATAGATTTACCTAGCCTAGATTGACGTCATATATACTGGCTTTTCGGAAACCGGCAAAAAAGAATGCGATTTCATGGTTTATGCCATATTTATTCATTTGTGTATATATTGTTTTATTTATTTGTATTTTATTATTATACTAATATAATATATGGTAATATTGAATTCATCAAAGTACAATAAAATATTAACTTCGAATAAATTATCCAGAACTTCGCCGAAAATACTCAGTACATTATTCGAAAATTGGAAAAATATAATAAAAATAAAACTGACAAAATTTATCAGTTCTTTTGAATCAAACTTGTTTGGATGAATACTTGCTGCCTAAATATACTACACACATT
>OZ038477.1:40428562-40533562 GCA_964036315.1 Acanthosepion esculentum
GTAGGAATGAGGCCGCAGTGTGGTCAAATAAGTCTCGTAAAGGATCTTGAAATCTTCAAGTGGGAAAACTGAAAAATTGAGCAACTCCAGCCCCGATAACAAAGTAATGTTTCATTTTTGGTCTAATTCGTCTTCTTTTACTGTCATTCATTGAGTGTCTAATGAAGTCCGAACATAAACTGATTGGGTCGTGAAAGATTGTTGAATCAGTTCATATAGAAAGATCTATACAGGAATCCTCGTTATTCAGTCAAAGGAAGATGGTCAGCTTACATACATATAAACACATATACAGTAATAAATTGATTCATGAAAAGAATTATAGACAATTCAACAAATAATGATATATTAAAGGCAGCACCCACTCCGATCTTTTCGTCTTTGTCTAAAAGAACGTAAAATCTTTTATCTATAAATCACTTTTCATAACAATTAATGAATAATTGATGCGTAGTTTTGAAACTCCGCCAACGCCGAAGGAATGACTACTTGACAGCAAGTAATTGATAAAATTTCTATTTTGTTAGATAACAATTTCTTTTAAAGTCAATGTCGTCAATCTGCTAATAGTTTCACCTCTCCCTCTCTGTAAATCCTCGGACAAAAAAAAAGTTTTGGCATTGTTCTCTGTCAAGCGAATGTACAATTCCCATTGTATTTAAAAGTGTTAGTCAGACTGTTATCTGATATCTACCGTTAAGTTGTCACAGACGGTTTTGGAAAAGCCACATAAAGAGCTACTATTCTCTTTTTAAAAGCACGCACATAAAATATATTTCTTTTTTTCCCACTCTCTCCTTTTCCCTCTTTCTCCTGTTCATTTCTTTTTTCTTCTCCCGCTCTCTTTTTCTCTCTCTTACCCTACACGAATGTAGGGTGAATAAAATAGCAATACTAGCAAATAATATAGGAATAATTATATAATATATAGAAAATATAATAGATTTTTTTGACAATAGCCCTCCAAATGAAATGGCGGTTAAAAGGTTTAGGCCAACTTGCTAAATCAATTCTGTTAAATTTACCCCAAAATCTTGAATGATTAGCAGTATTCATTTTTCATTAGATTTTGTGATTTTGAAGGTCAGAAAATAATTTTTGTTAATGATATATGGTGGATGATAAGAGCATCTTAAGCCTAGTAATGATGACCATGCAAAATACAAGGCCACCATAAAAAAATTTCAACTTTAGAAATTAAAAAGGAATTCTTTTTGCAAAAAAGAGTTATTTATTCGTACAGAATGTACAAATCGAGAATGTATGCAGTTCGTATTTAATTTGGCTGCCCTTGACTCGAACAGTCTCCGCGTTTAGATGTCACCTTTGATGGAACAAATTCCACAGATATCACTGATGGAAGTATAATGCAAAACAGTCTTAATTACTTAATAAAACAAAGCTGTATAATCATTGTATGAAGTTGGCCCTAAACTTTATCATGCCAATGTAGACGAGAGCTAATAATAATTATTAGGTTAAAAGTATAAACGTTCTATACTTATGGATCGTCAACTCGGAGTTTTTTGGGGGTTTTTTGTCAAATACTCAGGACTCATAAGTTTTCCAGAATAGAAATTCCGAAATCTTAAAAAAATCACTAAAGCAAAAAAACAATTCAGAACAGAGGGACTAACTTCACCTTTACTACGAGTTTTTTTGTGCGCGTGTCATGCATTTTGACTTTGACATCTTTAGACTAGTTTGATAGGATCTTACATATATAAGGGTAGAGAAAAAATACAAAAACATATGGAATATAATATACATCTTAAAAAAACAGGAAATTGTAAAAAATATACATCTTAAAAAAATTGTAAAAAATATACATCTTAAAAAAATTGTAAAAAATATACATCTTAAAAAAATTGTAAAAAATATACATCTTAAAAAAATTGTAAAAAATATACATCTTAAAAAAATTGTAAAAAATATACATCTTAAAAAAATTGTAAAAAATATACATCTTAAAAAAATTGTAAAAAATATACATCTTAAAAAAATTGTAAAAAATATACATCTTAAAAAAATTGTAAAAAATATACATCTTAAAAAAAACAGGAAATTGCAGGGACATTTAATTTTAAAATTTAAAGGGTAGTGTTGGTCCACCTCTATAGCAGTCAATGTTGGACAATCTCCTCACTGATGAAGAAGGGACTTGCGGCCTCAGAAATATGGTTCGGTAGAATGATACTGAAAATGCCATGTACTGAAAACGTGATCAATGAGTCTAAAGGAAACTCGAAGCCAAAAGAAAGCATACACTTGGAATGAGAAAGAGAGTGTTGTAATTTATAGGGCACATAAGGAAAGAGTGCTTAATGAATTTGATACTCACAAGACAGAGTGAAGGCAATAGCGTCAGAAGAAAGCGGCGAATAACCTACCTAATGAGCTTGGGATTAGGAAGGATTGCAAGAAGACGAACTATATTAAGATCTATAAAGGACAGGGAGTTTTAGTGAGTGATGATCACACACGCCTTGAAGAGACGGCCACATGAAGATATTTGCACTGGTCTGATAAGTATGAATTACTGGATTCTTTTAATTTATTTGCTACAGCAGTTGAAAATCAAACTCTTGACGAGCCTATTCATCCAGAATCCAAGCAACTGGCGGAGGATCGGTTTTAGTGAATGGCAAGTCCAAGCTTTGATTCCACAAACGTCGATCAACTTCTTCTTAGCGAATGTAAATCCATTCAGTTTAGAGTTTCCCTTATTCTAAGTTTTCATTTTGAAGACAAAATTGAACAACTAAAAACAGCCGCCTGGCCTATTATTTGTCATATAGCTGCAGGACATGTATGTCAGGATTCTTTCTTTTTACGGAGAGTATTACTGTCAAGAGAAGACAAAATTTATTTTTTTTAAGCATTTCAAACTAAGTAAGGATATAAAGCCATTAAGACTCAAGTGGTTAATGAGTGTTTTAAAATATGAGGAAAACACATTGAGGCGAGAACAATAAAAGAAGAGGAATTAAAGAGACAGAATTTAACGATCGATATTCAATTTAAAACTTTGAAGATCAAAATTGACAGGGTTGCAAAAAGCCGGAAAATGTGTTTCACAAGGAAAGCGTGAGAGAAAAGAAATTGTTAGCATAGAACCATCTTTGAGATCAATTTGAAATGTAAATTGTGGAGACCGTTCAGCCAATTTAGTATTTCACTGAAATTCATAAAGTCTAATTACGTCGGTGGGAATGTCACTGAAGCCGAAATGATAGGTCAGGATCAATAACTTTGGAAATTGATCTTTATATTTATCAAGAATTTCTAAATACATAGGAGAGGCACCAGACGGTGTAGAGACAGTTGCGTATTGGACATTTGTGTGCCAGACAATTACGTCCATAGACATATGCGTTCCTGGATAATTTTGTAAGTTACTATTTTTTTTTAAGAGTTGGTTAATATAGAAATGTTTACGCCTATACCTTTAATTACTCTAAAAAAGCAGAAAGGTATTTACCATAAATAAACAAATGAGAGAAAAAATACCATTTTAAAGCAACAGAAAATTGAGCTACGTGTTTCAGTTCACTCATATTGCGTACAACGATCGTCTAATAGATTCTGGATTTTATAGATTATATTTTTACTTGGAACCCATGGCTACGTTCCGAAAATCAAACAGTGTTAGAAAGATATTTGTGCACCAGAAAAATTACAGCTACCATTATTATAAGAAAAACATCCACTAAACAAAAACATACTGGCGATGTGCAGAGCGATCTTGCAAAACTGTTAATCTGTCATTGCATTTTAAGCAAAAATAAGCTTTTAATTTTTTTTAAATTTTATTCCTTGTTTAAATATTTATGATTACTACTTATTTTTTTCTTTTAAAAAATTATGGTAATTGTCTTTAAAAGCTTCAGAAATTTATCAATGGTACGCAGCTGTCCAGGGACGCCACTGCCGGATATACAATTGTCCGGGACGTAAGTGTCTAGTACGCAACTGTCCTAGAACCTCATCAGACAACACTTGGCAGCAATATTCAATGCATGGACGAATGTTTGATATAAATGTGTAAGATATGTTCTGGCGATAACAAAATGTCTAGCACAACATAGCGAACTTTACTAGTCGCACACCCAGCAATTGATTCGATTTAATCTTTTCAATTTATGTATTTGCCAAAATTCGAACTCGGCTTGTAGATTCCACATTCCACGGTGATATTTTTACGTTACTCGCGGAGAGGTGATTTCAACGTGGTCAAATGTTTAGTAAGCTTGCCTCGTATAATCACTTACAAAGACGTAGTGTGTTCAGTACTCAGTAGGTGCTATATACTTGCAATATCCTACCACACCTAAACTAAGTTTAGTAAATTATTATAATGGACTAGTGTGGGAAATCTAACGATGTAATAGCTAACAAGTTTGTCTATCTGGACCAAATACGATTGAGTCAAAGAATGTTCTGATGATAGTCACTGTAAAAATGAAGTCATTGTTGAATGAGATGTCTTCTTTAAGACCAGTGCATCTGATTTCAAAGTGCTAGGTTTCGCGTCTTACCTCGTTCCCGGTACGATATGAAAGAAGGCTATCCACTTCGGATTTACACTACGTATGCTCCCAGAGTCTTAGGCATATCTATATGCTGAAAAATGATCGTTGCTTCTAATAGGGTTTTCAACACTGTTGGGTCTGGGAAAGACAGTTGTAGCATCTGATATCCGCTGCTCAACGTAAATGAAGTTTTGTTTAACGAATTCATATTTTGCTCTTGACATAAGATTATTTTTCCACTCGCACTTGATGATCATCAGCAAAACAATGTCAAATTATTAATTGTGCCTGTTTTATAATAACTCCCTCGCTTTTTCTCTACTAACACAAAAATATACACACATTCCAAAATAACTAAAAGGTTACATAACGCACAAATCCCCTCCCCACAACCAATAAAGCTGTCAAAATGACTAAGTAGGTAAATCTGAGATTCATGAGCACCCCCCCCCCAAAATCTAGAAAGAACTTGAAAAAGCCCTTTGACCAATATAAGGATTGAGCAAATGTTAACGATAAAAACAAATGAAAACTACTGGCACCTTCTTCAGAGACAGTCATTCACCCCTGTAGTTCACTATTATCAACAAGTAAGATTTCTTCTTCTCCTGATGATGGCCATACTGACCGAAAATAGTCGAGGAACGTAATTCTAAAAATTAAAAGAAAAATGTTAATATACAACCAAGTGTATCTGAAATTTTAACATTTTTTATTGTTCAAAACACACACGAGTGTGTGTGTGTATATATATATATATATATATATATATTATATATATATGTATGTATATATATATATGTATGTATGTGTGCGCGCACGCAGTAATTTCAAGACACCGAAGACAATTGTTTTAAAAATATCCCTGCAGGATGAAGGTTAATACACTATTTAACTAAGTTTATTATATCTTTTATTTTGCATTTTTTACAATCAAAATGCAGATAGTTCCTTGAAGCCACAACATCCTGGTGCCAAGAAATAGGTAGGTATGAGGAATCATTGAAACAGATTCTGGATGTGCCTTTGCTTGAAAACGATAAGATTTCTTAACATTTGAATATCTACTAAAACTAAAAGAGGTTCTCTTTTTTCTTTTTTTTAAATATAACGAAAGATTTTACTGAAAAAGAAAAATAATGCTGTAAATTACCTGTTTGAATGCGCAGTTGAGATATGTCAGTGATTTTTTTTATGCGAACATGACATTAGATTCAGAAACAGTTAAACTTTTTTTTTCGTGTTTACTTCCTGTTTTGCTATCGAATCGCGTCATAAAGTCTGTCGTTGAAGGGAATCTTAAAAGTAAATAATATAAATCGTACAAAACTAAAGGTGAAATAGAAAACAATTTAACAATTTTACTGTTTACCAGGTGTTAAAATTTTTTTAAGCATTTCACCCCAAGCAAGGGGGATGTGCCACTAGCACGCAAGGGGTTAAAGAGAGTGTGATTAAGATTAAAGGATCGTGATAGAGGAGAGGATGAAGAGAAGGATGGGGAATAGATTAACCATCTGGAGATGTCGATTGACATTGTATTTAAATATTTGAAGGTCATAGCTATCCTTGATAGCTATGACCTCCAAGGTAGTTCCACAGACGGGAAGTGCAAGACAAGAAGCTACTTGAGTAGAAGAGACAGTTACATTTAACAGTTGCGACAATGAAAGGGTAGGACTGAGATGCTAACATAGTAGCACGATTAAATTCATGCATTTTGGGAACCAACAAAAAACCTCGTCGAAGCAGTTACTGTACGTGTATTTGTAGGAAAGACAGAGGGACGCGACGGTACGTCTGTGAGAGATTGACTGTAAACGAGATGCCAGATCAGGGCCAATCATATTGCATATCCGTCTGATATCATATGATACGAATATAGGTTTAAGATATATTTTGGGCTTAATGCGCCCTATATAAGGGATAGAACTTATATAAATATAAAAATGGAGATTGAATCAGTCAGAGGTAAAGCACCACAAAATAAAAATGTACAGATCAGAGAAATGAATCAGGTATTATTAGTTGAGGTGATTATTCTCTATTTTTCCCCTGACCATCTCACAATCTGAATATATATATATATATATATATATATTGAAATTTTTTATCCAGTTGTAAACATTTTCAATCTTAAATACACACTTGTTGCTTTTCATCTGTATTTATTTTCTGTGATGCGAACTATATATATATATTTTCTGTTTATAAAACTTATATAAAAAATTTCCAAGATAATGTTTAAAATAAAATAAGGAAGACGAAATTTTAAATTTTGATTTGAGAATTAAGGGCAGTAATGATATTAGATAAATTATACAGCACGGCTCCGTCACATTTTTTAGACTAAGGCCAAGTAGACAACATTAGTATTCTGTCGCGTTTTCAGCCTCAGCAAATATTGAAGTTTTAAGTCTATACAACCGTCTCGACTGCAACGGAGATGAATCACTATTGGTAAGAGAAACGAGTGGGCAAATAAAAAAGCTGAACGGATCATTGAAGTTGAAAGCTGCTGGTTTTAAGTCCATTAATGTTTAACTTACGAACTCCTACGGGTTTTACGATTGATTCGATAAAACCTTT
Organism: Acanthosepion esculentum; assembly: GCA_964036315.1. NCBI lineage: Eukaryota > Metazoa > Mollusca > Cephalopoda > Sepiida > Sepiidae > Acanthosepion > Acanthosepion esculentum. Next base: position 40,435,684 of record OZ038477.1, read on the forward strand.
TTGTTTGTATATGTAGCCCACTACCCAATATGGCGTATTTTCGTTTAAAATTCCCAGTATGCGCGGCGACTGCCAATTTGGAAATCAGAACTAATTTATGTCTTTTTTATTAAAGTTTGAAACTTCATGAAACTCAATAATACAAACGAGGAATAATAGCTCCAGAGAGGACCAGTGTATCAGTTCTTGCGAGAAACAACAATATGCTAACTGATAACGCAATTATACAGGTTTAGGTGTAATTTGCATTTATGGCAGGTCAAGACATAGCGTTATGTTTGTCTGTAACACAAAGTGATTATATTCCAATCGTTATCGCTTGGCGAAAAGAAATTTATGATAACGTTCCATATCTTTTTGAATAGGACTGATGATTGATTGGGCCAATATCCGAAAGGCGACTTCTGTTTTGCGGTTGAATTTGGGGGGGATTGTAAATTTGAATTAAGGCAAATTTTATTATTGTGAATTTTTTAAAAATAAAATAAAAATAAATAAAAACGAGCAAAATAATTTAACCCAAATAAATAAATAAACGACTCCCGGTGAAATAACCGCCAAAATAGACTACCCGCAATGCACAACTGACCCGTATATATAAATAGCCGAGAAAAATAACAGCACACGTTGCCTGAAGATTGCATCTAGCATGAAACTGATTGTCACCTCTGTGTTGACTTCTATATATATATATATATATATGAAAGTGAATATATATATATATATATATATATATATATATATATATATATATATATATATATATATGTGTGTGTGTGTGTATTATTTGTTTTTCTTATATTTCTAAATGACTATATACGTTCTTTAACATTTGCTCTTGTGCATGGCGTAGAAGAGCTTGAACGCTCCTATTCACATATTTAAAAACACATTAGGGGCTTTCGTTCCTCTTGTTCAAGAATTATCCTTACTCAATCTTTTACCATAAACACTCACAGAATCATTCAAGCATGAGCCATTTAGTTAAATATAACCATTCAGTAACTCTCTCTCCCTGTCTGTCTGTCTCTCTCTCATAGGCCTCAGTCCAAATGAGATTACGCACATGAATCTTTGATGGCATTGAAGAGAATTTCAAGAAAAATAAATAAAAGTCATCACTAAATACACCAAACCGAATTACAGACGTCGATAGCTGACATTTTAAATCGTCAGCTCTAAACAAACAATAAGTCATATATAGGGAAGTGGACGCCGATATAGGAACGACTGTCAACAAATTATACGCAACACTAACCCTGATGGAATTTTCACTTCATTAAGCTTTCAAAGCTCTGCTACCCCACCCACTCAAACTACGTGACACCGAATAACAACTTCTATTGCAATCATCTCAGTTGTTTCCCAGCAGGGAGCCTGGGGCAGAAGTGAGATAATTGACAAAGTCATTTATGACCAACAACTCATTTGGCTTTGTCGAATATAGTGCATATGGGATTCAAATGGAGGCTCAATACTTTCGCACAGATAATTCTGAATTCGTTCTGTTTAGTACAGCAAGTGTTTGCTTAGCGTGTATTCATTTGTATATATATATATATATTTTCATCTTTAAAAAGTAAGCAGATGTGGCTCTCCACAATTTCCTTGCTTAAGTAACTTTTGGTCTTTTAGCAACCTTTGTTCATGTTCTGACTTTCCTGAAGCCAATCTTGTTTAAGTATGTAACCATGTTTCGACAAGCTTCTCTTGTCGTCAGTATGTCATGTGTGTGTCAAATTCACCTGGCTGTCTTTCCTTGTCATGTCTCCCATTAATTACAGTTATCACATTCTGATTATTATTATTAAAAGTGTTTTCGTCGTTCCAGTTTTTTCTAGACAGTTCCTTCTTGATGTTTATATCTCTCAAATCTTGCCTTCAGTAGGCCTTGTGAGTGTTAAAGTCTTCTGGCCTTTTCCCCCATTATGTATCACGTTAATTTAGGTACATCCACGAAATCGCTACAAATATGGCATAGCATGATGAAAAAGACGCCAAACTTGATTAAAACATATCATGAAGAGGAAAGACCAAAGTTTGTTTTCATTATTTTTAAAAATTTTCCTTTTTTTTTAGAACATTCTAAATTTTGATTAAAAAAACATTGTTTATCTTTGTATCAACGTCACTAGTAAAATAACATATACAATTTTTAGCACGTTTTTTTTTTGTATGACAACCATTATTTTTGGAAATCTTGCAAAAATAAAAATAATTGTCGGATGTTAATGAAACTTTCAGAAAGTATTCACAGATGATGGAAATTATTATAAATATGTTTTTTTATTAGAGTCATGGCAGAAATATTTTTTTTATTATATTTATTACCCCCCCACCTAACTAATTTTTTGAAAACTCTAGAAATTCGCTCGCGTCGGGTTTAGTGATTGCAATAGTTAAAACCACAAGGCTTTGAAGAATTCAAATCATGTTTTTTTGTTTTTTTTTAATTGGATCCATTGTACCTGAAAATCAGCTCTGAATTGTAACATACAAAACTCAATAAAACAAATATATTATTTAATTTCAAATGCTTTTATTTGCTTTTAGTTGTTTTTATGAATATGGACAATATTTTCTGAAAGGAAAAAAAAATTTCGATGAAAAATGAATTTTTAATACAGTTATTTGTTATTTATTTAATTATAATAGATTTTTACATTAATTTGTTAAAATATTGTAAAATTACTTAAAAGCCGCGTCGGGTTTCCTAAGTGTCCTTATGAGATAGATCTTTTTTTTAGCGCTTTGTAAATTGTATCGTTTTGTGTAATCAGAAGACAGGAAGTAATTAAGAAATGTAATTTTGTGTTTATAATCGGGCTCTAATTATAAAGTACGGAAGACCAACCAGAATACAATTAAGTTGCGTTATTTAAGTTAAACATTGTTCTCCGCTGTTAAGGCCTTTAATTTTGCGAAACACGTGTGGAGAAGTTTATTTGATTTTTCAATTTCAACTGAGAAGGATACCTAAAAGTGTCAGTATCATCTTATGAAATTTATATGATCTTATTTTTATATTAATGTCAGTTATGGCATTTTTTCCATAAATGAAATCTCAAAATTAATAAAATGAATGGAAATACAGATAACACAGTAAAATGTAAATGTACATAAAATTATAGTATTTTATGTACACTTCTGATAAAATTTCACGAGAAATGTAACTATAAATTAGATACTTTTCTTATGAAATTTTATCTCATTCGTAACAGTCTTTTTTAATTTCTTTATAATATATTTTCCATAAAGAATCATAAACGTAAAGGTGAGTACAAAAAAAAATTAGAGCGCTGAATGTTTTCCTTAAAAATAACGAGGTAAATAATTTGATCACTTAAATGTAAAATATTTCACTTTTCTCCTTCCGTAGAACAAATTATCCTCACGTAATCCATCAATAAGTCATTCAACACCTGTCAAATGAGGCGAAAGTTTATGACCTGCTTTGATTTATTTTCAAATTACATCTTTTCTGCGCAAAAGCTAAGTTAAACTTGGTTCAAAATATTTTAAATAAACATTATAATTTCTGATTTTCTTAAAATTAGTTTTTAAAAAATGATAATTGATATTTAAAAAAATTAAAACTGAGATTTTCATTGATTCTATGAAATGGAAAAAATGGTCAATTTTGCTGACTCAAAAAAAACAAGATTTTTAACGAAATTTTCAGACGTGTTAGGAACGATTAACAAATGTAAAAAAATACCACAGAAATACTTTGATCTTTCCTCTTAATAATAACAAACATTTAGACGATAACATTTTGTTTTCGTCAAGTTTGGCGTCTTTTTCATCAAGCTATGCTCTTTTATTTACATTTCGTGGAGGTACCTACGTTAATTCCAATTATCTATTTATGGCAGTAAAAGTATTTTCGCAGGTGAGGTTTTATGCAAAGTTACTTTTTATTCATATGTTCGCTCATTGTTTTCTTAGCATCCATAGATAGCAACACAACCCTATCGCTTCCTCAACTCTGAGGTTATTGTGCTGCATAGAGAAGTTTAGATATGACAAAGGGTTTCAAAGGGTTGAACAGATTTCTGTATTTTAATCCTGTCAATGGAATCTGTCTTAATCCAGATCATTTATACTTATACCCTTGTTCCAAAAACGCAGTATATTTTTGTCTGTCGAGTTTATCATTGCAAGCTAAGGGCGTCGGATTACTGGGACCCATGTTTCACATTTGTTTCTCCATTACCCTGTTAGAGCTCTGCTTGATTGATATTGACGTCGCTAATATGCATCTCACATGCGTGCAAACCACATGCAGCTTTGTCACTTAAAAACCCCGCATAGTAAATAATCATATAACAAGTTAACCTGCTGGGAAAATTCGTTCACCCTGCCGGAACAGAGTTTTTATTTTACGCCTGAATCCATCTTTTATAAATCTAAGATTCGTTCATGTATTGAACATTGTTGCTGCTCCTGCTTTATATCTTGGGATTAGCTAAAAGAATTCTTAAGCAGGGTCTGGAATATCACTGGTCATGACCAGTCCTCTCAACAACTCATTTTCCCTTTGCCGTGTCGGGTAATTTCTATCGTTTTCATGGCGTCTATTCTAATTAGCTTACATCCTTGTTGCCCCAAACGCGTTAAACTAAGCGCACAACCAGTTTGGCAACTAGGTCGCATCATTCTACTGTTTAAATGGCTAGATGTAGCCATAAGTTTTTTTCGAACAATTACTTACCTCGAATAATTACTTCTCACCTCTTGAAATTTCTTCTATTTTTCTGGCCTCCCTGCCACCCCAGGACGTAGGTGATCATGACTCTTCAGAACATCCTATCCCTTGTAAAATTTAATACATTTTGTCTTTGTATTATTTCTCCTAAACCCTATTCAAATGTATTATGCGTTGTTTTCCTCTGTCCCACTTGCCTACAATTTCGCCTGTGAGTACCTCATCTTTTATGTGCACCAGAAACCGCACCATTATCTTCCTGATGCTTCCATTTTTGTTTCCATTTTATCTAAAATTTCGTCGCTGCTCACATTTTCGGTACATGCTATTCTCAGCATCCTTCTGTAGAACCAAATTTCCGTTGCTGCAAGTCTCTTTATCTTGTCCAGCATTCACTCCCATACAGAAGGGCAGATATCACGTTGGAGTTTAGCTCTCTTCCTTGTTTCTAGCGATGTTTTCTTTCTAGTTCTTCGTACCCTGCATAGCTTTTGGAATGCAGATTTCACAATCCCAATACGCCTTAGGATTTCAGCGTAACATTTTCCGTCCTCTATTAAAACACATTCCATATATTTAAATTTCTACACTAGTTTGATTTTGTTATCTCCGATTTGCAATTCGCAACATTTTAATAGCATCCATGAAATCTGTCTGTCTTCTCGCTTTCCTTCACAAACTTATGCAGGTTTTTCGGAAATTCTTTCAGTGTCTGCTGTCAGCTGCAGATCTTTTGTTGTTAAGATTGTGGTCGCCGATAGTGAATCCTGATAAGACATCTAATTTTCTCAGAATCTCTTGGATGTATACGTTGTATAAGTCTGGCAAGATGACACGTCCATAACTTACACCTCTTATATTTATGTATATCTGCTCTTTGCGGTTTGCTGCCATTATAGGCTCTTGAGTGTGAGTGAAACGTCAAAAGAGGAAGACAGTGCACATTCTGAATATATGCAAGTTAAATAATCGTTGCACCTGCAAAAGTTCAGATCATGTTGAAAGACCCAACATAATTCCAGGTGTTTCTTCTACAAAGTAAATATTCTGGGGAAGAAAATGTCTGTGTGAAACTTCTTTCTTACCCATAGAATGCGAAGGGAATGAGAATGATTCGAACCTGTGTACAAGATTTTGAGGGTCCATTTTATGTGTTCCTTGCTGTGAAAGTCGGGACTGGTGTAACTAAATAATGTATATTATCTGAACGTCTGCTATGAAATTGCTCTAGAAATAAAAAGAGGGTCGATCATTTTTTTAAATAATTAAGGCCGCATAAACTCTTTTGAAATGTATCAAGGTTAGAAACTGACGATTGGACAGATGAAAGTCTTTGCAAGCGTAGAAATTGATATTTTCTTTTTATAATTTTGACAATTTAAAAAGAATTGATCTTTCAGTTTTAATCATAACAATTAAAAATTTGCATATAGCAAAAAGAGAATGTATTACTAAGGGCCACAAAGTGTATGAAACTGGAGTTTCATCATCACCCATAGCCTGAAAGAAAACAAAGTCCACAGAAATATAAGATTAAATATTAATTTTTAAACTGTAATAATTTGGAGGCCTTAGCTCGCAATGTTAACCTCGACAGGCAAAAATATACTGCATTGTTGGTAGAAGGGAATAAGTATAACAGATCTGGATTAAGACAGATTCCATTGACAGAGGACAGAGACAAGATTAAAATACAGAATTCTGTTCAGCCCTTTGAAAGATTCTAAACATCACTTCTGTTGGGTTTAAAGCTTGTCTTCAGAAAGAATCGGATAGAAACTCTGCATTGTTATCGTTTAACAAGATCTGAGCTCTCCTCAGACAGAAAATTAATTTCTTTACTCCATTCATTTTATTCGGTCGCAAGATTCGAAACGCGTTACCTCCATCTTTCTTCCAATCGATACACACCCAATGAACCCAGGCACCCAACTGTGGTTGATCTGTTTATCGTAAATTCTGGGCGTCTTTATCTACAGCTAGTCAGACAGACAGACCGGAAAGTTTCGGTCATTGGGCTTTGAAATGACCAAGCGATCGTGAATAAATGTTGGCATTTGTACAGGCAGCGGAAAAGCAATCCGATATTGCCGCCAAATTTAAATGGATATCGACAGAAAAGACGAATAATTGTCGATAATTTGTTGCTTATTAAAATACCGAGCTCGTAAATGACCTTAATGTTTTACTACTTCTGGTTTTATAAGTATCTTCGCTTAAATTTACCTCTCTTCCTCTATATGCCCATATCTAATCTGTAATTAGTTTTTGAATTCATGAACCACAAATAGATTTTATGTGTTCCATATTTTATGAAATAAACTTCCTTGCTACTAAAAATGGACAGGAATTTCCCTTGATTTTGTAGTTAGAAATTGCAACTGAGTGAAATTTTGAATTCATTCATTATCAGTGATCTTTTCCCTTGAAAGTAATTTAAAACATCTCAGTATCAGTTATTACATAAATTGCGATGTATTCTTGAAGTGGTTTACCTTTGCCTTCTCTACGCCTTCGGATTAAGTTTTCCTTCTCTTTGACTGGGTGCCACCAAAGGCTAGAGGACCAAGTTTCCAGTCTTTCCTAAAACCATTTATGCGAAAGAGAAGGCAATAGAGTAGCCTTGATTTTGAAATTGGTTGTGATTACAGCCGACAACAACCATGAACGACCTCTCCCTTCGCTACATTGTCCAGAGCGGACTATCTCTAATTTAAACTGTCCCTATGTTCACACATAGAGAATGGCGATTGAACCTTTCTAATGTCATTCAAATGTTGCATCCCACTTCATACACGAATTTTGATACCTTTTGCTATACCACAACATTTCCACGCCAGAGGATGGCTAGCCATTCATATCCGTGCATATCAGTCTAGTTGGGCGGCTAGCTAATCCCTGTTGAAGATGCCTGCTCAGGTATATGTGTGTTGGCTGAACACCAGCAGAGCCCACCTATGTTTAATACTGCAAAGATGCTGAGTATATCTTACTTAGAGTGGAATCTCGCTTGATCAACTGTCTGAACAAGGCTAACAAACTTAAAATATCACTAGCAAAACATTCAACGGATCTAATTTCATCCACAAGGCTTGGTTCAACCCGGGATAAGCTTTTCCGTGGTTTGGCACTTTCCAAAGTTGAAATCGCCTCCTCTAGACAGATAGCATCAAGACAAATCGACCATGGTGGGATCGAACGCGCGTCTTATGGAGATAAAGCAAACGTTCTAAACCTTCGATATCAGGTAATCTAGTTACATTGTAAATTACGTTCGAATGGGTCTGGTCAAATTTGTTTAGGCTTGCGTTTATATATATATCTGAGTGCGTTTGTTTTTCTGCGTTCAGCTTGTATGTCTGTTAGTCCGTGTTTGTTCAACATTAATGGATTTCCACGTGGCATTTAGATCATTTAATGATTACAATTCTAGTAGTTAATGTGGGGAGTTTACAAACCACTGAGGCGACCTTTTTTCTTTTTTCTTAATTTTCTCTTTCTCGTGTATTTCATCAATCGTTTTATGAGAAACAGGTCCTGATTGTAGCGGTCAATATATTCAGAAAATAAATAAATGAAAAAAAAAAACACAACACAAAACAAAAACGATATCAACTGACGCTCACATAATAATACAAAATATATATAAATTCAAGCCCAACTCGTAATCAAAATCAAACACTTGCTTCGCAAATATTGTCTGGTCTAATCATTTGAAAACGTTCATTATCCTAAGCGTCGAGAGAATTCTCCATTACTCTCAAACTTAGCCTACACGAACATTGAATTCCCAGAAGTATATCAGTTGAAACAACTTTTCGGAGGTTTATAACTGGAGGGAAAGAAGAGACAAAGCGTTTAGTGAACGAAATAAAGTAAAACATATTTCATTCTACATGAATTCAGATTATTATGATTTTTGTTTTTAAATTTTTAATGCAGTGTTTCTCCCGCTAATGTATTCAGCATACCACAATCCTGCTTTAAAAATGAAAGCAAATTGAGAGAAAAAAATTCATAAAATTTGAAGCCATTTTCTCTAAAAGAAAGCAAATTTATCATGTGATAAATTTTCTGTCTTCATATTACAAACACCATTGTTGCACAGAGTTCAATCTAGTAAAATCACATTTTCGTACGACAATTTTGAAAAGCTCTCTCTCACAAACATGACACAAACACACACATATATATATATATATATATATATATATATATATATATATATATATATATATATATATATGTGTGTGTGTGTGTGTGTGTGTGTATGTGTGTAAAGGAAATAAAAATACTGGCTCTTAATATGGAAAAATAATATATGCCAATTTATATCATCTAGCGTATATTAAATTCAATGGAATTTCTAGTAATAATTTGACAGTATTAAACTAGACCAATAATAATTATTATTAAGATAGACGTAATAACGAGATTCTGTGACATCCATTAGCTCATCCGTACATCACAATCTCTAAAATACCCGTATATTGAACGATCGAAAGAAACTTTCGTGAGAAGAGTAAACATGGTAATGGGTACAAAGTAAATTTGGTTTTACTTGGGTGCGTAGCTTAGTACAATAAATTTTCAATTTTTTTTTTTAAATTAAAATTATTTAACATAAAATACTCCTATTATTAAGAAAAATGATTAATATAACGAATATTTATTTAATAAAAATACAATATTGTTTTTATTTATCTGTTCTTTAAGTTTTAAAAATATATGAATGAAGTTTTCTGTTCACCCAGCATTTGCGAGAACTATAAATATATCGCAAGTTCGAACGTTTCAAAAATTTGGAATTTGGCTCGAGAAAGAAGGATTTACGCATGGCCAGTTGTATGCTGCATGCACAGGAGTAAAAGAAATCATCGTGAATTTATTGTTCGCTGTTTTATATATATATATATATATATATATATATATATATTAAAAGTCTTGTTTACTATGGACTCATATAAAATAAAATAAATTATAAAAGTCCAAAGTAGGGTTTGTTGTCAAATTATTTTTCAAAAAAAAAAAAAAAAAAAAAAATATCAACTTATTCAAATTTCATCGACTGGTATTTAATATTGAACGATACGTAGCGTTAGCTGAAAATCGACAAAAAATATTTGCCATAAATTCAACAATACTAAAAAATGTGAGGATTTCCAAAAGTTGTATTTTATCAAATTTTAAATCATTCTTATCTAGAGTTGCAATGAGATTATTGCAGACTGGCGAATGTATTTTAAAGTAATGAGAAGGATTTTTAGTGTTGGTGTTCTAAAACATTCGTCCACAACAATTAAAGAAAAATATTAGAAACAAATCATGCGAGTAGATTGAAAGCAAAGACAAACATTAAATGTACAACTATAACATTGGTTTATATACAATTCAAGAATACAATTGAGTTAAACTTTGATGGATAAATGAGAATAGATGTATTTGACTATGTAGAATATCACTGTGAATGTTTCAACGTGTTGCAATTGTTACTTAGATTTGTTTACAAAATTAAACTAAGTGTACAGTTACGTACGAAATTGTCCTTTGTGCTAGATCAATTATTAGTGGGTACACGTAAATTCGCTTGTATTCTTGTTCAGAATTGGTAGGAGTTGCGTACCTTTAGTTGTGAGAATTTGATTGTTTACTAATACTTATTAAGTAGTGAGTAAAATGTCACTTTTTAAAGTATTGTAGGTGATGTTTAGATAGCGTTCCTGAGAGAGATAGTGCGTGCTTGTGGTTTGTTGAGTCAGAGATATTTTGCGCGGGAAAGGTGTGGTTGGTCAGAGTTTTGACTTGCGTGGATCAGTTTAGCATCTCTCTGGGAATGAAAGTCTGACTGTTTGAAGCGATCAAGAATTTCCTATTTATAGATTTCTGGGCAAAAAATGTAGACTCCAGTGGCTTTCGCGCGAAAAGGCATTTTCACGTGAATTTGCTACAGTTCTAAGGCTATTAACTAATAGGAAACTTCGTTTGCTGAAACTAGAGTTTTGATTGCTTGATAGATATTTTTGGTGTGAAGTGGATTATGCTGGAGGGGTGAAAGGTTAGTATGGATTATTCCATCAAGTTATTGAAAACCTAGAAACACTGAAATGACAATCGCTAATTACAATCGTCAACAAAAAATGTTTTGCAATAGTGTCGAGACACCAAACATCTTTTATAGATAATTTGAGGGCGCTGACTCTGAAAATGACTTGATGTTTTTCTTGGTTAGCCACCATTTTTAGCTGTACAGAAATGCCTCATTTTGGGGGAACAAAGCACTTTTTCATTTCTTGTGTATATGACAATATTTCTCACCATAAAATCGTAGAAACCTCTCAATTACTATTTAAACCAACAAATATTGGTTTCCTTATTGAGAAATACAATTTTTGCACTAACAATCAGATTCAGACCGTATGTCTTTAAAGATAACACGAGTGAATATTCTAAAACCAATAAGTATTTTCATGAAATCATTTAATAAAGTAACAGCAGAAATAAAACTTTCGTGAACATAAAAATTATGATACAAATTTTCTCTTTCTTGATTGTCATGTTCTATGTTATTTAAGTCGCTTTTGATACTGCAGCAGGATCATGTGCAATAGAATAGGTGCATTCAAATGGGATGTCTTTAGTTGGAGTTTCTAACTCTGAAAACAAAAAAATGTTTTCAATGTGCTTGGTTTCCTTCTGTAGTGAAGGGATAAAATTGATGTGAAAATTTATGAATATCAAAACAAGATTGAAGGTTTTCATTTTGTTGATGTCAACTTAATTATCAGGTTAACTAAAGTGTATTACTGATAAGTTTTATCAGTTAATTTGAACTTTGGCGATAATGTTAAAAATTTCGGTACTCCTATTTTAGAGTTTTTGATTCGAAAACACTGTTTTAAAATGTAAATATTTTATTTCGGGTAGCTGACATAAATTGCTCGGCCTGCCTGAAAATTGATGGTTTTTCTACGACATTTATTAACTAAATTTTGCGATCAGCCAAGATCGTAAATTGATCTTTTTTTTTCAAAAATGGACAATTTCAGTAAAGCAAAAATTGGTAGCTGACCCTGAAAAAGTGAGTTCATTTTCGGAATCAGCACCAATGAAATTAGCTGAAAACGTGTTTTCTTTCTTGCTATCAACATTCGTGTTGACCAGTGTTAATAAACGTTGTTACTTCTAATGTAACAGTAACAATAAACATAATGATGTTTTGTCTGGACGCGTATGGAGAATCTGGCGTTTAACGAGCCATAAACGAAAAGCGATGAAACGCAAACATACGATAAATATTTAATGGAGTGCATGTGTAATGATAACACGAAATTTAAAACTTTCGTACTTAATTTCGCATTACATTTGGGTCCATTAATTCGTCAGTCTACACTCGGCCATTGCGTCATGCGGCCCAACGGAGCGCTATACAGTTTCGTCTTGCGATTTCTGCTGAGTCAGTGCTCCACAATTCTACGGGTTTGTTTTTAATATCTACGTTCTCAAAGCTCAAAAACCAGAAGCATTTGTGAGATCCGGTCATTTTGCGGCCAGAGATTCACCTCTGGTCAACAAGAGTACCTTTCTTGATGATAATCGTATATATATATATATATATATATATATATATATATATATATATATATATATATATATATATATAAGGGAGAGGCTTAATAGACCAGTTAATAAAATTTCAATAATAAAAAGTCAATAAAATGATACCAATATATCATATAGGAAGAAAATGAGTAACTACCGTCACCGAGGTTCGAGCGTGCCACTCTGGACTTAAGAAAATGTTTTCCGTCAGTTGAAAAAAAAAAAGAGCGGTTACAGGTACCTGAGTGCAATGATTATTGAGGAGCTATTGAGTAGAACTAACCAGTCGAATTAGTGTGAATTATTGTGTCTCGATGATTTGGGTTTTGATTTAGGATTTATCGGACGTTAAGCCGAGCTACTAACAAGGTATTCACTGAAATGGTTAATTATCTTGGTTGACTTTTACTTTGTTCTTGTTAAGTATTTATTTGCAGTTGTAACTGAATACTGTTTTACTGTAACAATGAAGTCTTGAGTTATACTTAATTATTAATGGCCACCGTACGTCACAAAACAAAATTAAAATATAATTAGTATATATTATTTGTAAAATGTAATTATTATTTATTACTGAATTGAAGCAGGAAGAAATACATTTTAATGTCGGACGTTTTTGAACACGCCTATGTAGTCTTTCAAAGATATGAAGATTAAACAGTGGGACTTAGTTTTCGATGAATATTCTTCGTGGGAGGTCTCCCTTTTTCATTTATAAATATTTATTTCGATCTAAAGGAAAAAATCAGATTAAAATTAGAACTATTAATTCTTTATAAATAGCTTAGTATATATTTCGTATACGAAACTGAGCAGATATGTCAGAAAAAATCAGAGTGAAAGAGTGTGCTTTCCTTAAAGGGAACGAAGAGCCCTGTTGAACTGTAACGCCGTCTGTAGCCGTACGGTTAAAGCACGCTGGATCAAACGAGGATTTATTCTAGAAAGAGACATTCAGGTTCTATCCGTGCCGGCGAGAGCATTTTCTGTATTAAGATTTCTTGATAAGCCAGTCGATGTACGTATTACATGTTGATTGAAATAAATAAACAAAACACAAACGAGGCCAATACGAGGATACACTATAATGATGTGCGAAGGAAAAGCCATATATATATATATATATATATATATATATGTGTGTGTGTGTGTGTGTCAGTTCCTTCATATCTAACGTGGAAAATTAATTATGGTATGTGTTGCAATTTCTTGATGCTTAAAACATCAAAGACGAAATAATACCAAAATCAGATTGTTGCATAGTGTGTTCATGGACATAGATAATACAGACAAGATACAGATAACGCGAAGGTTAGTTTTATACAACCCCGGTGTATGGACTGCACATAACCACTGTTGAATAAGACACTGATTATTTTTTCGGCTTTTGTTGTGTAATATATATATATATATATATATATATATATATATATATATATATATATATATATAGTGTGTGTGTGTGTGTGAGAGAGAGTTGAGAATGTAGAGGAATCCAACAAAATGATAGGAAAAAGATCTTAAACTAACATGTTTAATCTTCGTCTCTTTGCTTTAACATTTTTTATCTTGATCTCTGACAAAGCTGAACGTAATCTAATGTGTTTCACTTCATTACATATGAAATATGTTAGATTAAGATCCGTTTCCTACTTGTTCTTTATACTATCATATATATATATATATATATATATATATATACACATATATATATAGTGTGTGTGTGTGTGTGTGTGTGTGATAAAAATATACTATTAAGGTAAGATATATTTATCGGTTACATTGCTCAGTGTCAAGGAAAGAGCGCAAGTAAATATGAAATTTGACGTTGAGTTCAACAACTTGTGGCGATAGTGCGTTTCCTGCTGAAACACAATCTTCTGCCGCCGTGCTTTGTGTTTGGAATCGAGACAAAACGCTACACACGTGGCCATTCATATTAGTCATCCTATATTCATATTAGTCTTCAGGTATAAGTAGATTCGTCAAGTTTTGACCTCCCATTTAGCCCTCAGAATTCGCAACGCAAGTGATTATACATATTATAAGTCAATATAACGTTTCATGAAGCATAGAGATATACTACGAGTACATTGTAAAGTGAAGTAGGTTAGAAACGATGACAAATAAATGAAGTTAACCAGAAGAAAACTCTTGCTAAACTTGACTTTTCTGTTATTTTGTTTCAATGACAAATATCAAGTTGATGCTTGATTTCAGTTTATATCAAGAAAATCAAGAATAATACTGAGATAGTACTATAAGAAAAAATAACCAATTTCATAGAATCAATTATTTTTTTAGTGGAGCTAAGTCTGGCCTTGTTGACAAAGTCTAGTAGCAATTAGAAAAGATGTGAAGAGCAGGTTTTAATGTTCAATTATGAATCTATATAATATTTGTATCTAGACATTCTGAAGTAGCCTAAGCATGCTTCAGGATATTATAGGTAAATAATGAAAAAAATATCCAACAAAAAGGATGACATTATATTTTCTTAAAATAAAAATATACTTTTGAGTAATAATAATACTAATGGTAAAAAAAACGAATAGAATAGTTTCAAAATGTGAGCAAAGGCATCCACCCACCTAGACACATTAATATATATTTCCAAAACAATTTAAAGCGAAAGAAGTATAACAAAGTGGAAACCCTTAACGTATTACTTCCTATATATATATATATATATATATATATATATATATATATATATATATATATATATATATATATAATCGTATAAATTATGTCTCTTAGTAAGTAATACATATCCATAATATCACTATATATATCTATGTCTTTGAATATATATCTAGGCATATCTTTCTATCTATAGATAGCATATAGATAGCATATATCATCCTGAATATATCTTATTTACGTTACACTTAACGTGCAGCGAAGAATGATCTTAGCAATATAATATTCCTAAGTAGACTTACAAATAAACTTGTCATAGCAAGAGTTACTCAGATTTGAAATCGTATATGTAAATTAATTCCTTATAAATTGCGTTGTTTAATTTTTGTATATTAACAAACGAGCAGGTGTGCGCTTTCTACATTCTTCAAAAGGACAATTGAAGCCTGCAGGATCAGAAGTTGATTTCCCCTGCCAAGAAGGGTGCATGTTCGAACCCCGGAGCATACTTTATTTACTAAGTCTTTCGAAGGCAATGGCCGACGCATGTAATTCATATTATTTAAATAAAACAGAGGGTTTCCTCTAACATAAATATACATAAAATAACGTTGAAATATATATATATATATATATAAAAACCCACACACTTAATTCCAAATTAATTTTTAAAAAGCCTACCAGAAGACCAAAGACAACTAACAACCAAGAAAGCAAAACTAGTAGAAGACGATAGAAGAAAACGAGAAAATTAAACAAATTAAGAAAATAAAAAAAACACACCTACCTAAATAGTAATGAACAATGATCTATGACGAGGTCGCAAGAACAGGGCAATTGTGCTTCCTAGCGTCACGACTTAAATTTCACGCTACCGCGACTTTTACAATAACGTGAAATTTAAATAGCGTTTCGAATCTATATTTATGTGTGTGTGTAATTATTTCTGCATGTGTGTGTGTGTCCGTAATTATTTCTGCATGTGTGTGTGTGTGCGTGCGTAATTATTTCTGCATGTGTGTGTGTGTGTGTAATTATTTCTGCATGTGTGTGTGTGTGTGTAATTATTTCTGCATGTGTGTGTGTGTGTGTGTGTGTGTAATTATTTCTGCATGTGTGTGTGTGTGTGTGTGTGTGTAATTATTTCTGCATGTGTGTGTGTGTGTGTGTGTAATTATTTCTGCATGTGTGTGTGTATGTGTATGTATGTAAACGACCGAGAAGGTACTGCTATGAAGATTTTTATTTAATTTTCATTGTGTTCGTACAACTGTTTTCTTTTTTGGATACAATGAATGTAAAAACTTTCCAAATGTTCTGCATTTCCGAGTGCTTACGGCTATACTTTTAGCCATTATCAAGGATAATTTTATTTTTACTTCTTAACTGAATATATGGGTTGTGTGTATGTATCTAGAGTTATAAGGATGTTTTATTGTCCAAACACGGTCAGCACATTGTGGCAGTGTCCGTAGTTAATGTTATTGAGTATTGTAATTTTTTTTTTATTATTAGGACTTCCATTATTTTAAATCATTTTTTAAAATGTTTATGTGGTTATTATTCTTGTATTTTCTACTAGTACGTTTCCGATGGAGTCTATTAGGTTTGTGTTTGTGTGTACGTGTGTTTAAATGAGTTGCAATGGAGCTCTGGGCGAATAGGTGTAGCGTTTGTCGTCAGGATATGCATGTAGTAGTGTGACTGATTTGATCAGGAACACAGTCTCTTTAAGGTCATTTGAACTTACAAATAATTTCGGTTTTTTGTAGTTTTAATTTTTCAGGAGTGTTGCTATCTTTGAGGATAAGTTTAGTTGTATTATTATTATTATTTTTTTACAATAAATGATTTAAGTTTTTTAGCGTCAACTGTGGTAGTTTATTTATGACATTTTAAGAGAAGATTAATCTTGCTTGTAGTAGTCATGCATTTGTCTTTTGAAGAAGTTGTTCATGTTATTGTTTTGTCATTGTTCAGTATAGTTATTATTTGGGAAAGAAGTAGTTTTTCATTTTTGAGTTCTTTAAGGAAAAGTAGACGAGAAGATGAATTCTCGAGTGCTCTCCTTAGTAAATTTGTTACCACGGTTCTATTTTCTCAAAGTGGGAATTCACTCTTAACATTTTTGTGGCAATATTTTCTGCTAGTGTTTTTTATGCAAGGAGGTGGAGAAAATTCTGTTACTCTATTCTAAGAGAACGTCTAACAATGTGAGTTTTGTTTTTTAAATGAGTTCGTAGGTAAAGATAAGGACAAAATCTTTTCAAATGTGGTTTTGAGATTATCTATGTCTTGTTTGTTTTTCGTTAAAATAAATGTATCATCTACGTAAAAGACGTATATTCTGTATTTAGTGGCCTGTTTAAATATCATATTTTTTTACGTGAAACGTGTAGTAATTGCTGAAGCATGGGCCAAACTGATTTTCCATACTAAAACCGATAGTTTGGGTGTCGATGTTGCCATTAATGTCTTTGCTTGTGCATACGTGTAATAATGTTTTGGGGCTATTTTGTTTGATGGATTGTGATTGTGTGATTCTGTAATTGCTTCATCCATACCTCCGTTTCACTTGTCTTCAGTATGGTCTGGGTTTGTCAAGCCTGCTCTTCTCATTGTGACTCACAAATATCAGTTTTTTTCTGAGTATTATTCTAAAAATAACTTAATTTCTATCTCTTAAAAACTAATATTCCTCAATGAGGGGACTGCCTAAAATACACAGCCCTATAGGCAATTACATCGCAGGTCAGGCTTCTTTTATTCTGATGATTCTATTTAACGTCTTATATTCTGAGTAATTTCTTGACATTATCGGCTTAAAGTTATATCATTTTTACACCCCGGTTCTTGCACGATCACCAAAGATAAGCAACTTCCAGTCTGACCAATAGTTACATGGGTGATCGTTTGAAAACCCATAGTGCTTTAAGCTTGGATGTGCGGGTGATATAATGGACAACGGTTCGGAATTGGAAATCGGTGAACAGCGTTCAAATTCTAATATTGGTCGTTATATTCACAAATACTCTTGGGAACGATATGACTTCATTCTTCTCTTCCGCCAGCTGTGGGAAATTAAGTAGGACTTGTATCACTAAAAACATCATTTGCATAGTATTCTTACAATCTAAATACTTTCTCCAGCTTTAAATAATATGCAAAGAGTAGATAGTCCGTAGAAATAAAACCAATATATTATTGGCATTATCTGTAATATTTGTTGTACTAGTTCGAGAATTTCACCTGACTTTTAAATATTTTTTTCATATTTCTTCATTTGGCTTGTCTTCTTTCGCTATTATCACAATTACTTCGCTTAAGGTGACCACTCAAAATTGTAAATTTATAGCGTTGTTCATACTAATGATTCTGAATGTTTATTTGTAAACTGGATAGTTCTTTGTCTTGACCAAAGATAAATTTTGGTGTCGTTAATTATTGTAGTTTTATTCATAATTTATATATGACGGGGAAGTTATCATTTCCGTTGTCAGTGATTGGGGATATTTTAGTGTGTTCTCTACTCTCAGAAAACCACCTGCATACGGATAAAAATGAGTTCAGCAGATACACAAAAATTGAAAGGTGTGTAAGGCAACGATGTGTCTTCTCAACGGACTTATACATCCTATACAGCGAGACATTTCTGAGAGAACTGGAAATCAAACCAGGATTCATCATTGGCAGGCACATTCGTAACAGTGTAAGTTATTCAGATGAGTGTGCTGATAGCAGACAGGGAAAGAAAACAACAAACCTCCAACAGAAGGTAGCGAAGAAGAGCGAGAAGACGGGACTAAGCATAAACATAAGACAGAATGTATGGTCATCAACAAACAGATGAGCGTAAAATGCAATTTACATGTCAGGGCCACTAAAATCAAGTACAGAAATGCAAATATCTGGGAAGTTCTGACTGAGGACGGAATGTGCGACGCTGAAATCCGACGACGTAGTGAAACGGCAGAAAAAGAGTAATCCGGAAGGTAGAACTTGTCGCTGTTGTTGTTTCAGCTGAAGTGGTTAATATCTTCTTCCCCTCAGCAAACGTACATTTTACATATATACAAAGACAGCATACTACTCGTTGCTGTTGTAAAAGGTGACAGACTCGGGAAGGAAGGAAGAAAGAAAGAGAAAGATTGTTGGTCATGACTGTCAGCTGATATTTTGTGAAGACGGTGGCGGCGATGGATGAAAGTTGAAAAGTATCGCGTTCAGTCTGGCTGCAGCGTTCTTGACCAAACAATGCGTGTCGACATCTCAAGGCGGGTCTCTCTCCTGTCTTCTTCAGCGCTGAATCACGGAATTTATATCCGTGGTATCGGCTCCAAATCACAGTCTTTGTCTTTTAGCGGGAGTTATTTCTACTTGTCAATATATAAAGTTCATTTTATCATATAATACCGAAAACATGCGTCGAGCCATGCAATGAACATCTGCATAGCATTACGAGACATGAAAGTGTTCTTGGAAACAAAGAAAATAAAACTGAACTGTTATGGGAAATCTGTCTTCCTGGACGGCAGCGAATACAGGAAAATATCCTCAAAGATGAAGAGACTCGAAGCAACAGAAGTGTGATTCTACAGAAGGATAACATGAGCCGAACATGTAAGCAATGACGAGGTTTTGGAAAGAATGGAAACAAAGAGAAAACATACTTAACATCAAGAAGACGTAGCTGAAATTTTAGGACACGTAATGAGAAAGGATAGCTTTTAAAATCTGATATACAGAAGACGGATAGAGGGAAAGAGGGACAGCGGAAAGTAAAACGTGATATACTTAATAAGCTTGAAGCAGCGCATGGCGGAACAGGGTCTGGAAGAAATACCAAAAAGATAAAACTTATTAAGAGCTACAAGGGACAAGAAGAAGTGGAGAGCGCTGATCGCCCACGCCCGGAAGAAACACAGCACATGAAAGAAGACAGTGCATTTATGAATTGTGTTTTTATGTTTAGAAAGCCTAAATGATTATTTCTGCCTACTATTTAGTTTTCCCACTATCCGAAGTGCTTTGAGTGTTCTTGAAAACTGGGTGGGTCATTATGCGCTAATTCACTGTACACCAGTGAATTTTTCTTTCTCTCCCCAATCATTACGTTATCCAAGTTCATATTTAGCGACTCTTTCTTTATCTTATTCCCTTCCTACATTTACATGAAAATCCCTTGTGGTGATAATAACGTGTTTTTGTAATTTGCTTGATATTTGGCATGTTATAGTGTGCTGTAAAATTTATTTTTTTTCCATTTATTCTAACATGAGAGCGTTTACAACTGGCTCTATTGAATAGATTCCATTTTAGTTTCAATAAAGAAATTCAGTCTGGCTGTTGTCAGTATCGCAAAACATATTTCCTCTTGTCTGCCGTTACATACTCCGCCTACATAAATAATGCTGCGATCATCGCTTGTAAAATTCAAATTGTTTTTCCATCTAGTTTCCCATGTCCATGAATGTTGATGTTCAGTCTTTCCATTTCCGATTTGACATTTTACAAGATTCCTTATTGGCACAGTGTCTTAACATTCTACGTCCTGATCATCATTTTGGCATGAGTCTATTTCTGCTTACTTCCTGTAACATCTCTACATATTTTGAAATATGTTTGGTTGCTAGACATCTGAGATTTCAGATAGGCAAGACGGATGTACAAAGGACACGTGGGCAAACACTTCCAACATAACTACAACCAGGTAAGCAAACATTATTTTTATCCATACTCAATGTCGAACATCTATATATAACTTAATATTATATATATGTATAACTCAATATCGAATGAATATATATATATATATATATATATAAAACTCAATATCGAATATATATATATATATATATATAAAACTCAATATCGAATATATATATATATATATATAAAACTCAATATCGAATATATATATATATATATATAAAACTCAATATCGAATATATATATATATATATATAAAACTCAATATCGAATATATATATATATATATATATAAAACTCAATATCGAATATATATATATATATATATAAAACTCAATATCGAATATATATATATATAAAACTCAATATCGAATATATATATAAAACTCAATATCGAATATATATATATATATATATATATATAAAACTCAATATCGAATATATATATATATATATATATATATAAAACTCAATATCGAATATATATATATATATATATATATAAAACTCAATATCGAATATATATATAACTCAATATCGAATATATATATATATATTACTCAATATGGAATATATATATATAACTCAATATGGAATATATATATATATAACTCAATATGGAATATATATATATATAACTCAATATGGAATATATATATATATAACTCAATATGGAATATATATATATATATATATATATATATATATGAAGAAATATAGTCTTAAAGTGTGCTATATTTATGGGATAAAGTGCTCAATATCAGAGATAGAGCGTGTGTAAATATAAAAGTGGACATGGAAGTCAGCACTTAGAGGCGACAGTGTTTCATGCTAGTGCAATCGTCAGACGACTAGTGCTGTTATTTTTCTCGGCTATTTATATATAAGGGTCAGTTGTGCATTATGGGTAGTCTATTTTCTTTTTTCTTTTACCGGAAGTCGCTTATTTGTTTATTTATTTATGTCAAATTTATTTGCTTGTTTTTTTGTTTGTTTGTTTTTAATTTTATTTTTATTTTTTATCTTATATATTTATTTATTTATTTTTTATTTTGATCGGTGTTGTTTGTTAACGTAGTAAAAATTTGTTTATATAGCTTATTGTTGGTAGTCTATTATGGCGGTCATTTACCGGAAGTCGCTTGTTTGCTTATTTGGGTAAAATTGTTTTGCTTGTTTTTATTTATTGTCATTTTTATTTTATCTTACATATTTGTTTATTTGTCATTGATTAAATCTATTTGTTGAATTTTGGGGTGGGATGTTGCGGTTTGTTCTTGCTATTATTTTGGTCGGAACAGTTTTTAATTTATCTATTTGGGTTGATTATCTTTATTTGTTTTTTCTAAACGGCTAGTTTATCGTAATCGGTTGTTAGTTTATTTATATATTTGGATGTATTTAGATCAATTTATTATACTTGTTATTTATTTGTTACACTATATATTTTTGGCTTTCGATTTTTAAGTAACGTAGTATATTATCTTTTATTAATTTTTTTATTTTTTATCGTTATATAACAGTTATAACTTTCGTCCGTTCTTTTGTTTTGATTTTATTTCGCATATTCTAACAGGTGTGGTTTTGTAATTTGTTAGGAGTAATTTATTTTGGTTATTTTATTGTTGTTTTGTTTGTTTATATATTTATTTATTTTTCTATTTTAAGTTACGTAGTAAAAATTTGTTTTCATGTCTGCATTTTGAGATTAGCTCGGATCTTTTATTTAATAATTTATTTTGATCTGGGAAGGTAATGATAGCTATTTTTTCCTCCAAGCAAATATATATGGGGGAGAGATGCACAGAATTTGCTGCCGTATATGGGAGCTAAAATGAAGTCGTCGGTCCGTATTCTAACTCAAACGATTCCGTTTCGATCACTTCGCGGTAATGCCCTTATCGGCCAGCGGAATGCATATCCCGCACATTATTTCCCTTATCTATACAGGAACCTCCTATTTTCAGTTTCACATGGCATCGATTTGGACTGAGTATAATTTAGTGGCGATCGATATGTCGTAATCGGATCGTGCAAGTTCATGTGGGTACGAAGTAGAAGACCTGTTCTTGCTTAATGGCATTGCTCCTCCTTACATTTGATGGACAGCCCACTCCCAACCTCAGAAGTTGAAAGAGGAAACCGACCCTCGCCCATGGCTGTGAACCAATGACAAAGGGGCTCAGTTCCAGTCATGGCGTTCTACATTCAGTCTAAAAATTGAACAAGAGAGCACATCGTCAGCGTTTGTCCCTGTGATGGGGCCACTTTAACAGACCTACAAAATATCTCTCCACTGGTTCCAATGATGCGTGGCCCTTCTGACCCTGTCGGAATCACGTCCGAACAATTACTCATTGAGTCAACCTTCATAAATGGGGTTATTTCACTGATGATCCTAACTGCCAATGCGGGCAATTACAAACTATGGAGAATCTTCTAGTTTGCCTTAAACTTGGGTGTTCATGCATACTTAACGAGATTAAAAACTTAACACTCTAGGCAACATTGGATGTGGGTAGTGTATGAACTCGACAAGAATAAGTGAATACAGTGTCTTTAATATTCTCGTTAAACTCTACCAATTTCTGCGGTGGCTACAAAGACACCGTAACGTACATTTTCGACTCGAAAATCTCTTTAGATTTCCAACGATTGCAACATTTCATTGGTCGAATTTGAAAGAGTACTTGTCGGAATATAACGCCTGATTCTGCCAGACAGCTTGTAATAAAAATAATCTTCCAATCTCAGCAGATATACAGTATAACCTTATTCCACGTTTTTGTAATCAATCTATTCTTCATCGCTTTTGGTGTTCCTTTTTAAGAAAATGAGTCGTATTGTTGTATATGAGCAGAGAATCCCCCACGGAATTCCATTATTTGTTTTTCTATGTAAGAAACATTGTAGCGATTAAAGTATACAAATGTATTCAAAAGTCATATGAGATGTGTGGAATAAATATTTTATGTCTCGTTTCCTCTGACGTGGATTAATTTTTCCGATTTGGTTATCATCATCATCATTGACAGCAGACGTGCGAGGACATCAGCGGTCTTCATGATCAAAAAGTGCTTACGGAGATTAGTCCTAGCTTTTCTAGCATATAAGTAAACGGCAACTGACTTTATTACAGTTTGTCTGTAACTTTTTCTAACTGGAAATAAAGGAACATCAAATGACAAAAATGGATGTTATCTCATTGTCGGAATTTGCGATCAGTATAAAAGTTTAACAGAGTAATCATGAATCCACATAAAAAAATAACTGATAGTACTTTCATGTTTCAAAGAAGCTAATATGCAAAATATAGAACAGACACACACCAAATTTATTTTCAAGAAGATAGATGGCGATTGACGCTGCTTTTAAATATTTGAAGATTGTAGATTTAGGGAAGCAAGTGACACAGGCGGGAAGTGCAAGGAAAATAAACTCTTGGAGAAAAAAGCGGGTGGTTAACTACATTAATAATACAATTATGAGGATAAAAGGGGTGGGACCTAGATGCCAGTCTAATAGCGTGTTAATCTATGTAGCCGAGACACTAGGAAAACAGATCACCAGAGCTGTTACCATGAAAATATTTGAAGAAAAGACAGAGGGAAGCCAGGTTACATCGGTGAGAAAGTGACAGAAATTGATATGCCAAGTCAGCATCGATTACATTTCAGAACCTTCTTTGGATTTTTTCAAGAACTATGACATTAACAGTAGGAATTCCAGACCCGATATAACAATAGTATTCAATGCATGGACGAATGCTAGATTTATACATGTGCAAGTTGGACACTGACAAAAATTTAAAAAAAATTCTGGCACGGCACAGTGACCCAAATTCTTAGCAGTAGATGCAGCTATTGATTCGATGTAGTCGTTCCACTTCAAATCAGTTGAAAACGTAATGTCAGGAAGGCGCAGTGTATTGCCATCCAGAAAGATAGGAGCAGCCATGCTGATGGCGGGTAGTAAAGAACTTTATGATTGTTATACGAGAGCAATTTCATTTTTCAGGCATTAAAATTTACAAGTCATCTTCTGCGTCAATACCTGGAGGTTCATTTTTAGAGCAGCGGCCAGGTTACCTTTGTGGAGAGAGCTTTTGGGGGAGACTTGTCTTCCTGTGAAAGGATCTGGGACCGAGCCCTTTTAGAAACGGACTTCATTTCATAACTTGATAGAAACGATTGGATTAAATCAAGCAACCATCCTGTAATACTGGCGATTACGTAGAAGACCAGCGTGCTGAATAATGTCAAACGCCTTCGAGATATCTAGAGCCACAGCTCAAGCTTCGCCTTTATTATCAAGAGTTTTATATACATATTCAGTTATGGCCGTTATCACATCAGCGGTAGACCTAGCAAAACGGAAGCCATATTGTTTTACCTTCCTCTATTGTATTTTATTGTATAAGAAAGAGCATTAAATCATCACTGTGTTCCACCTGTTACCTTTTCTTTGTAATATGACATGACCACCTTTATTTCTTTTTTCATCACTTCTATATTTAAATTTTATAGTTTGTTGACAGAACTATTTTTATCGCTTAGAGACACACAGTGGACAAAGACATATGTTATAGTGTTATTTGCTGGCATGACGTGACAGAGATGATAGTTACGGATCTCAAGGAACTTTCTAGGTTTTGTGTTCAACACACATGCGTATACATACATATATTTACATATAGATGTAAAATAAATGTTTACCGCTAAATACAATCGTCCGGCCTGGCGAAATGCTTTTAGCATGAAACGACTGTCGCCTCTGCCCCCTTTGACATACGCTATATGCCTGATATTGAACAATTTAACCCATAAATATAGCATACGCTAAAACTATACATATGTTTAAAATTTGCTCTCTAAACAAGAGGTGTGTCCTCATTATCGTAGAGTGTATGGAAATATCAACACTGTGGTGTAGTTAGAGAAAACACAGACTGCTGACTAACAGTTCCATACCTTACGCGATCATCAGACCATATGTACAGATATGGAATAAGGTCGTAGATTTTGGAAAGGTAGTCAATACTTTTAAATAACAGATGAAAAAAATATGCCCAGTTTCAGTAGTATCCGTTTTAATTATATATTCAGTACGTTTTATCAATACATACTTTGGTACAGACATGTATACATCCTTCAGTTCTTCAAAACTTCTGTCGACATTTTATTTGAATGCATACAAAAAATAAAGCAACAACATTTCTCGTATTAGGAACATCTCATCTTATTGTGTGCTGCCGTTGCAAGTGAATAATTAACGAAGCGTCTTCATGCACGCCATGAGGCACATTTGTTATGAATAATCTAGACGTTGTGTCAGAGTTCAGATTGAAAATGATTCAATCACGAACTAATGCTCTAACTAGAATAGACACTTATTTATCAGCGTGAGAAGTAGAATCAGAGAGACAAATTCAAATCCTAGCTGTTTTTAAGTTCGCCTTATGCACCTGGAAAGGGCATAGGACTAACTCTTCCTCCACGACCACAAAGGAGTTAAATAGCGGGATAATCGAAGTTCTCTAACTTTTTACCGCCATCCAATCTAGGACAATGACGACACGGTAAAGTAATTGATAGCGGCACGGATTGAGGAATCAGAACCGAGTTCGAATTCCAGTCGAGTTCATTAAATTCACTTATGTGTTAATACCCTTGAGAAAAGATGAATCCATATCTCCCACTACACTTATCTAAGAGTAAATAGCTGGATAGACTGAGCCCTATGGAAACCAGTCTAGGAGAAAAAAACTCTGAATTCAACCCACTTGATGCCTTGTATGTCTGGCCTCTTTAATCAAAGTCTAGAAAAACACAACCAGCTAGCATATCGTCTCGTCACGACAGAAAATAATGAACTCCTCGAATATAGTACAATGGTTTGAACAAACACATGATCGTGGACCACTCTGATTTCGGATCAATTGACCATGGGTTTATTACATTCGGCACTTTAGACGACGAATCTCGGACAAATATAGGTTTTTATATACTATTGTTCACTCAATACATGCCCCAAGAGATATTCAAGGTAAAGTGTTAACGAACAAGAAATGAGCGAATGTAGAGAAAGAATGGTACATTATGAGGATATGTGGGTTAGGTAAGGGATGAGCCTAAACGTGATGAGGCCTAGATCCTAGTGACAGGAAGCATTGTCTTGGGAGTTTGATCCACAAAGTATAAAATTCTTGAAAAGAAGCTGAGTGGAACTTCCTCTTTACCAATGGAATACGAATGGAGTGAGGATGATTTGACCTTGTTTATGGTGAGTCTAAGATGTAAATGTCTAAAATGATGGAACTATGTTATGCAGGTCCTTTTCTATTGTTGGTTTTCTTGGTTCTGCAGCATATCAAACTATCAAACACTAAGGCTGAAATTTAAGATATTTTGAACACTATTGTATATCTTCACATATATTTTGAACACAAACACTTTTAATTAATGATAAAATGTAGTGTTGGTTATTTAGCTATAAAATGTATCGTTAGTCATTTTGTTATTTAATGTATCTTTGGTCATTTTGCTATAAAATATATTGCTGGTAATTTGACTATAAATATGTAGTGTTCGTTATTTTTTGTACAAATATTTAGTACTGATAATTTACTATAAAAAAACGTATTTTCAAAATTTCATATTTTGTTTGTAGGGTCCACAATTTGTCCATAGATGAGACCCCTAGCAAGTGAAACCACTGGGTCAGCATGGACCTGGGAACAACAGCAAGCAATAGATGGTTCGACGCTCCTCGAAATCTTTAATCTACCGATCAGAGGCTTTGTTGATAGATGTAGGTAACCGTCATACGCGTAGGTCCTGTAAACTCTACTCTATACTATGGGGCCACTGACGCACCGCACCAGATTTCCTATTTGATTCTTTAATTTTATAATATTTTGTTAGAATGGCTTTGATGAATGAGTTTCGGGATACGAGTGAAGTAATAGGTAATAAGAATTGAAGATTATGAGGAGGACAGACAACAAATGAGCATTTACTTGATTTGGGGATTATACTTTACGGGAGGGTTTCTACGCGGTTATCCGTTCTACAGGAATGGAGATGTTACTCCTGTGCCAAGCCGATTTTGAATTTAGAGATTAGCTTCTAAGATTTCTCGAGAACCAAATCTTTAATTTTCAACCTATCCTGCTTGTGGGGAAATAGATAGATCCATACATTTCCTATGGTATTTTTATGAAAATAAATGCAATGCCCTTCTGCTGTAATTTGAAGTCTGCCAATTTCCCTTACCGCTTCGCTAATCACTAGGTTGCGAACACATTCAACATCTAGGAGAATGAAAAACTCTGTATTTAAAATCTTGGAAGAGCCAACAGGAAACAGCTTCACGATTTCTCAAAAGAAAACATAGAAATTTCTAGAAAATTAGGAAATGTAATGTAGAGGCCATGACCAACTCCACTTTCAACGTATATAGAGGGCATTTACAAAACCTCAATTACTCTCTTCAGTTCTTGCTCAATTCTCAGCTGATTTTGTTTCTGGACGAATCTTAATTAGAAATGAAAATAAAATAAATTCTTCCCCATTTGATGATCATGTTACTTTTAAAAATGAAAAGACAATCGACTTCTTCAGTTTGTTTTAGATATCAATATGGATGGACAAGAGACGATTTTTCCTGATAGAAAAAAGTGTATTATATAGTTGCCAAAAATGATTGTTATCAGTAAATTAATAACAGTGTTTAGCCAAGGTACTGAATGATATTTAAATGTCCATTAAATATCATTCTAAAACAATATATCATTTTTATTTATTTGCCCTTTATTCATAAACTGTAAAATAATTACAAAGAGCATTATATATGTATACCAACAAGTTTGATATTGTGTTTCTGGTTGTGTGCATATTTGATTTTTAACAGATAGAGTGAGAAAAAAGACTGACATATAGAGGGATACTGCTCTAGTATTGGAATATATAGATCTGGTTTTCCTGTTGAAAGGAAATTGTTTTCTTGTAAAGTTCTTAAAAATGGACAGAATCGTTTTATTTACAAGATGTTTAATTTTGCAAATATTAGATATACATTTTTATACATTTTATCACATAGCGCCGTGAAGCGTTAGCAACTCAAATATTTCTTTGATTTGTTGCTAAAAGATAATATGAAAGTGTTTTAAGCTCACGGGACCGTAATGTTCGTGATCAGAGGCGCAAGGTTCGAACGGTCTAAGTGCAGGATGTACCCGATAGACGTCAGTTGAGCATTCTATCGATCTTTGATCGTTTCACCCCAAGCAAAGCAATGAAGCCACTAAGGCGCATGCGTTAAATAGAGAAACATATAATAACAAGAATTCAGTAGATATATCTAATTAAATAAAGGAGTAGGAAGCTCGATATAAATTTAACATATCCAATATTTACTAAACATAGTCAGAGATTTTTTGAAGTTGTATAATGCCTTTCAGCGAAATCTTTCTCATCATAAATTCCCCGAAAAGGATTTCACTGAAAGGCAATGTTCAAACTTTGTTTGATCGGTCAGGGTGCTCCGTGGATGAATCTTTTATTGTGCAGCCATCACAGGTATATTTTATGACATCATTGTTTTTGTATCACATATTTAATTCTATGTATGAATCGCTTTCATTGGTTGCTTCTGGTCGCTTATATATATATATATATATATCTCTTGATTTTAGACGTGTTAACTTGATTTAAGGTTTTAAAAGAAATGTGGACTTACTTTATTAAGTGTGTGATAAATTTAACGTATTTTGTACGTGAATGTACATTACTAGTTTATATAATCTTCCAATATTTAGATCGTACACTCTTTAATTATAGATCAGCTATAATATTTGTATAGCAACATTATTGATGTGAATATTTGTTTACACCATTTTTAATGTTTGGTGTGTTGTCCTCATCTTTGTCGCCATATTCACGATTTTTCGACCGACGTACGCTCAGACCTCAATGACGCATGACACAGTGTATAAAAGCTTTGGTTGAATCCAGTAGTTTGTCTCAAAGAGTTGTGAGTTCAATACCCCGATACAGTAGAAGTGAAGAAAACGTTGAAGAGTTGAGTTTAATGTGAGATAATGGGTACTGATATATCCGGAAGAGGCATGGAATGTGGAACTACCCCTACGAACGAAATAAAGGTTTCCGTTTGCAAATCCAATCACCTAAAGAAGGATGGACCGTACAACGGTCGGAAGGTCGTGAATATAGCAACAGATATGTAGACAACAGTCAGAACAATGTAAATAGTGCGAATATTCACAATGTCATATTTCAGAAATAGAAACTGTGAATATATATGTTTGGTGGGTATCAATTGCCAGTTAGTTATTAGTATGTCTTTTTGGTATTCTCTGGTTGGGTCAATATTTTACTATGATTAGTCAGTCAGTTAAGCGTTATATATGATACATGCTTGGGCGATCACGTTTCTTTCAATTCATGATTTCAAACACACACACACACACACATATATATATATATATATATATATATATATATATATATATTTTATAGTGAGAGAGTGACATTTATATTTGAAGTGGGTCCGCATTCTCGGCGTTTCACATGGAAATGTCATAGGAATCATTATTGCATTGTTATAGGTGCAGTGCTAATTTATTGTTCCATATATATATATATATATATATATATATATATATATATATATATATATATGGAATGGAAGATGGGAAAACGAATATATATTTTAATTAGATATAAATCAATATTACACGCGGAGACCATTACTAAAACTATAATTTGCTTTTTGTTAACTTTACCAAAATATTCGTGCAGTAATTATTCAATTACACTGCATTCCTAGGATTACGAAGTCCTTTTACTTCCAACTCAAAGTATTCCTTTTATTTAGATTCACTTCAAAATATTCTCACTTTCATAACAAATGCAATCTATGGAATACGTTAGAATACAGCGAAAAGAAAGCGTCTGCTTTCGCATGAAGCCTTATACATCTAACATAACCAGCTTAAAGGACACGTCGCAAGTTATGGATTTCAGAATTCATAATAGGTAAGGCGGAGAATGGCACGGAAATATGTGCAATCACAAAAGGGGAATGGATAAAAATGAATGTTTATTTACTTTGGATTGCATAGAAACAATAAAACAGAAAATACAGATAAAAAGGAGTAAATAATAGGAAGTAAGAGGGCATTATAGATATTTTTTTGAATACGAAATGAAACGTTCGCACAGAAAGTAATCCTATCGATACTGTTTCGTGTTTTATATTGGACAGATCCAATCTTATTCTCTGTCTATCGCCAGTGTTTTGAATTCCAATGCAATAATTTACGACACAGCGACAACAACAAGATACAGAAAAACAACAGGATAAAAAAATATGAGATGATGGGGGGAGGAAGATGAGGAGAAAAAGAAAGAAACAGGAAAGAAAAAAATGAACAGTTCACCGTTTTCAGAATAAGGGTTAGTAGATGGAATGAAGATAAAAATGTTTCAGGAAATATGTATCATCGAAAGATTTCTCTGGTTGAATGTATTTATGGCTTTTTCATTTTGTTCGATAAACTTAAATGTTTCCATGTTGATTGTGTAGAAGACGAAATCGCGTGTCCACAGAGGCTTGACGGTGATTTGAAATCAGTGTGAAAGAAAAGAATTTAAAAGAAAAAGCGGGAAATTTATTTTCATGTACGATTTATAAAGGCGGTATGACAATCATATCAAGAATTATGGGTAACAAAAAAATGCAAAAGGCCTGAGCACTGCGCATGCTCAGTGTTTTTTAGTAGGCAATAATTCCTTATACCATGCAAAAACGAACAGGACTCTCGAAACAGAATGCCTTTTTTATTTATTTTTCCTTTTTCTGTCTTTGTTTTTGCTTAACAACAAGTACTACTACTACTACTACTACTACTACTAATAATAATAATGGTTTTAAACTGATGCAGCAGTAGACTTGGGTTATAGAGCATCTGATCTTAATACATTGTAAGTGTTAACTTGCGAATGTTTTTTCTTGATAAATATTCGATATTTTTTTATCATTTCACCCCAAGCAAGACAATACCAATCACTACAATGCACAGAGTTAATGAGAGTGAAGGAAAGAGAGAAGACAATAAAAGAAAGATTTCAAAGCGACAGGAGACGGGTGACAGACATTACATTGAAACTTTTAAGGCAGGAAACCGGGAGAGAGAGAGGCAAAAGCGAGAAGTAAGAGGCAATAAACAATCATCAGAGAACTCACGTTTACTACTAGGAATTTCAACATTGAAATTATGAGCCCGAATTCTCAATCTAGTACTGCGATGTCGATGAACCAATGTAGAAAGCTCATCAGAAGAATTACGATGAAAATATTAAAGGACTGCAACATTTCGGCGGTGGGGAAAAGAAACTGAAGCCGAGACGTCAGGTCAGGTCCGATAACGCTGCCAATTCTTGCTACAGTAAATCATCTGACCACTACCGCAGATATGCTTGTTAGTTAGCTTATCTTAACCAATTGGTCAGTATTCCTAAGGGAACAAAGCACGGTTCATGAGCAGAAGTAGTGAGATCCAATCAAGTCTGAGTTTCAAGAGGATTGTCCTTTTTTGTTTTAGTGAGAATGGTGTATCAGACAAGGCGACAGGGGTATCATATTTAGATACTTGGATTAGAGCTTCAATCAGAGATCGTCTGACTGAACTGGGTCTCCCTGCCTGAAGATATTTCTAATATGGTTCTACCTGAAATTTTATGTGTTACATTTATCTAAACATGTCTCCTTTTATCAAAACGTATAATAATAATAATAATGATAATAATAATAAATGAAATCACGTAGTATATAATCTTACGAATAGCCAGTATCAACGCTTTGCACACGATTCATTAAAACGACAGGAAATCACAAGAATCATGGGAGAAAATTATCACCAAAAATCGGATCATATTTCTTATTAGTGTATTTCTATTTCTTTTGCTTTGATATTATTCAGTGTCTCCTCTTTCTGGGAAATATGAGAAACATCTCCTTGATATGTAAATTGTAAGCGATTTATTTTGCACATGACCTCATAAAAATACAACAAAACCTTGTAATAAATTATCAAAACAGAATAAAAAATAAAATGCCCTCTGCTCCTGATCGGCGATAAAATACATTTTATTTCCATGGAGTCCAACTGGATTTATAGGAAATATAAAATTATACAACAGACGAAGATTATTATTCTATGATATTCAGTGATAGTATTTTATATTTCATCCTATGATATGATGAAATAAAATATGACAAAATGACAAAGTCATTGAACGGGAGAACATAAAAAGATGTATCCGTACGTATGTTATGCAGTCACATGTGTGTTGTACATATGCAATAACCTGAACATATTCTTTTTCATATTTGCAGAATAATAATGTTCGCATTTTGAATTGAACTCGATACATCGGAAGTCGTGTGCATGTGCTAAAGTAATGCATAGGCACATATTTATTAACCTTAGATTAGTCAGACACATTTAATAAGTAAATCAGTCTCACTAATTTTACAGAGTTGCCAACAATTCTCTCACGACGGAGATATTGTATTCATCATACTTAATTTTGTTCATATCTGCAATAAACATGTGTCCAGTAAGAACTCCAGCCATAAATGTTTACATATATGCCATTTGCACTAATTGTCGACTTATGTGCTAGCATAATGTAAAATAGTATCTAAAAACTGTCATTTTAAAGCAGAGATTTACCAACACATGTGAAAGATTAGCGCAACCTTTTGTTATAAATTACTACTTTCTACATTCACAAATTAAATCAGGCAAAATTACGCTTCTGTAATTGTCTATACACTCGGTAACACTTTTCGAAGCGTAAGTAGCTAATATTTATGATAAAGTGCTTTTTTGAGAACGCAATATTAATGAGTACCATTCTTATGAATAATGAAATCCTTTCAGATTTATACACAGAGTAGATGCCTTTGCGAAAATAATACGGCGTTATTACACTTTCGCACATTCCCCCTCGTTGTTCCTGTCATTCAATAACAGATTGCCCCAGGTACGACTGTCTTGAGTGATAAGTGGGCCTCATACAATGGATTATTTTTGCAGTTACATCATATAACACAAGTGAATTGACCCCGCATTAAACTGGCTATATGTCTAATTTCCTCTCCTTATTTGCTGCAAATAAACGCAATGCGTAATGCTGGAATATATCTACACTTCGAAATTTTTAGTTTAAGTGAAGAAGCTGGTGACTTTCTCGAATTTGACATTAATTAACCAGTAAATTTAAGTTTACCTGATAAAATTGAAGGTATGCTTTCACATTTTACAAACAATTATTTTGTTTCCCGAAATTTATATTTAAATGTTATAATTAACAATAACAAACAGAAATTCTGAATGACAGGAAGCAAAGGTGCGTGCGAAAGTTTATTAGCGCCAACAATTCGACACACTATATTAACAGTATGTTTCTCTCCGGAATTTATCTTTGCATATCTATAAATATAAAATCCGCCCATGCTTAGAACATTGCTACCATATATGTTCCGATGTCTCTGCTGTTTACCTAAAGCTCCTTGATAAGATCCAAAGAAGAATCAGCAGTAATATTGGTCCTGATCTGGCGGCTAGGCTAACAGACATTTGCGCACTGCAGTCAGTTTGCTTCTGCGTTATTTTTACAAATAGTTTCTTCGTTATGCAACATAGACTTTATGAATTTAAGCGCAATACTAGACTGGCGGCGATATTGCAGCAAGCGAGCTTTATGTAGCCGTAACTTCTCTACTGACAGTTTCTTTCCTCACAACTCTCGTCTGTGGAACTCCCTTTCGGCACCATGCTTTCCAGCCAACTTTAATCTGCAAAAGTTTAAAGGCAACGTCAATACTGTTCTCCTGATTCCTCCTGTTCCTTTCCCGTCATTCATAATGTTTCTGTTCCTAATTCATTCACAAACTGTAACCCCTTGAATTTTAGTCGCTGTACTGCCTTGCTTGCGGGGGATACCGATTTTTAAAAAATTCTCGTGGCTCATGTATTTTTATCACAACTTCAGTAGAGTTAAATTTATGACTCATAATTTAGTAAAAAAATTTAAACGGTTTCTGTAAGAACGTAGTTGGTTACGATAGTTTCCTCATATCTCGAATGATATTCAATTTACCGTACCTAGACTTTTCCTTTCTTTCCACCCAACTACCTTTATATATCTACATGTATGTATGTATCTACATGTTTGTATGTATGTATGTATGTATGTATGTATCTACATGTTTGTATGTATGTATCTACATGTTTGTATGTATGTATCTACATGTTTGTATGTATGTATCTACATGTTTGTATGTATGTATCTACATGTTTGTATGTATGTATCTACATGTTTGTATGTATGTATCTACATGTTTGTATGTATGTATGTATGTATCTACATGTTTGTATGTATGTATGTATGTATCTACATGTTTGTATGTATGTATGTATGTATGTATCTACATGTTTGTATGTATGTATGTATCTACATGTTTGTATGTATGTATGTATCTACATGTTTGTATGTATGTATGTATCTACATGTTTGTATGTATGTATGTATCTACATGTTTGTATGTATGTATGTATCTACATGTTTGTATGTATGTATGTATCTACATGTTTGTATGTATGTATGTATCTACATGTTTGTATGTATGTATGTATCTACATGTTTGTATGTATGTATGTATCTACATGTTTGTATGTATGTATGTATCTACATGTTTGTATGTATGTATGTATCTACATGTTTGTATGTATGTATGTATCTACATGTTTGTATGTATGTATGTATCTACATGTTTGTATGTATGTATGTATCTACATGTTTGTATGTATGTATGTATCTACATGTTTGTATGTATGTATGTATGTATCTACATGTTTGTATGTATCTACCTACATGTTTGTATGTATCCACCTACATGTATGTATGTATCCACATGTAAATCTATATCTAGATATCCAAATCTATATCATTATAGCAATATCTATCTACCTCCCTCCCTACATCTATCACCGCAAAGAACTACAAAGTTAAAAGCTTAATCGTAACCCCGTGTCATTTCTGGAATAACTTCGTCTGGTTAAGACTTTCATATGAATGACATGCATGGCAAAATGTTTGCTAACAAATTATCTAAACTTTCAGCTGTATACAAAAAATATTTCAGATTATGGATTCTAACTGTACGTGTTAGAGAGAAACAAGACTCTTCGAACCACGTAGATTGACGGTACAAACTCAAAAAGAAATGGGACAAGTAAAAGAAAACGTGTCGATTGAGGACATTCAACCAGGGCAACAACAGAAATGGAAAGCAAATTGAAGAAAAATAATGATATAATAATAAAGAATTTCCACACATTGATCAAAACGATTGGAAGAAACATTAAATCAATATTAAAAAGAACAATAACATACTCGACTTTAGGAAAGTAAATTTATGAAAAATTGTTTTAAGAGAAATATTTTTGAAAATTCCTACAAAAGAAGAAGCACTGACTTATCAGTCAATATTTCATAAATATTTCCTCAGAGGAACGTAAAATGCTACAATTACCAATATTATCTCTATGACAGTTCCTTCATATCTCGGTCTGGCGTGTGGAATTAAGTAATTATGGTATGTGTTACAATTTCTTCATGCGTAAAACGTCAAAGAAGAAACAATACCAAAATCATATTGTTGCCTAATCTGTTCGTAAATACAGACAATACAGACATTCGCACACATATTAGGGTGCATCTCTCCCAGACTATATGTAATTATTTTCCAAGCGTAGCTTACATGTGGCACAAGGCCGAAAGTATCGGGCACCCAGTGTGGATCGAACACACTACTCAGTCGTAATTGTTCTAGCGAAACAAACTTGCTAACAATTACACCACCTAGAGGTGCCCGCCCTGACTATATATCTACATAGGCGTGTATATAAATTGATATTTACGTTTTTCATTTACTGTGAAGAATTTCCCATCAAAATAAGATTATTAAACAAATTTACCAAGCAAGATTATTATTTTTAACATTTTTTAGATTCTACACCTTATTTTATCTAATTATTATCATTCTTTTTATTATTATGATTAATAATCTTATTAGTAGTACTAATAGTAAGTAATCTGATTACTAATATTAAATATATTTTTATTTCCCATTTATAAATTTTAATTCTGAAATTTTAAAGTAGAAATTTAAACTTATTTTTGACCTTTATGATAGTGGTTAATAATATTAGTTTTTATACACTTCTTTTTTAAAAGAAACTTTTTTTAAATAATCATTAATATCTTATCCTACACTAATCAGTATTAATGATATTGATAATATTAATACATCTTACTTTATTTTATTCCAACTTTACTGGAATATTCAATATTTTATGTATTAACTATAAATTATATTGATGTGCGTTTTACAAGTGGCACCGTGATATGCCTACAAATGTTAACTTACTATTCCATATTCCTCCCCTGTTTAACTCTTTCTTTCTTTTTCCTATTCCGCCTTCGCCACTTTAAAATTTGTCTTTTTTTCTTTTCTTTTCCTGTCTAAAAATTATTTAATAGGTCAAATTGTGTGGCCTCTTGAACGAATACACTTGAACCTACGTAAAGTTTTAAAAACAACCCTATTTCTACTCTCCAATTCCAATATAGATCATTCTAGAGTCGTCCCCCTCCCACATCACCATATATCAAGCTAAAAATATACCTCAAAAACTTGTATTAAAAATAAAAGAAACCAAATTCCTTTATAACTAGACGAACCATGGAAAATCTATTTTCTGGGGAAATAAATCAAAGTCATGGGATCTTAAGGTTGTCTCTTTGTTAATTATTTAATTAATATTTGATCTGGTGTTACATGCTCTTTGGACTTATCCACACGGTTTACCAAACCATTCCTTACTATATATATATATATATATATATATATATATATATATATGTGTGTGTGTGTGTGTGTATACTAACTTGTCAGCTGCCAATATACCATACTTGGAGCGGGTAGAATGGAAATCAACGTGTTTTAGTGGACTTGGCAGTTTTCAGTCTGCTTGTCTGAATTATCTTCAAGAAGCGAGAGAAAGATCTAAAAGGTCAGCCAATCCAACAGTGATCTCATCTCACAATCCTCCCTCTGGCTCCATATGTGGCCTCCTTTGTAAATCACTAGCGGGTCTTAAGTGCCACTTAAGATTATCGCACAGAATTTCGTAACTGAATCAATTTAGCTGTTAGACCCTCATAAGTCGAAACCGACGGGAGAGCCCATCCATTTATATATATATATATATATATATATATATATATACGCATTCACATATTTACAACACCTATCTCTCCACATTCGCAGTTCCGAAAAATATTCATTGATATTAACTATACTGCACGAAAATTATGAACATTTACTTAAAATCTTTGATGGTATCTATGTTAAAAAAAATGAAACCGAACCAATAAAATAAATTATGATTAATCTACAAATCATTTAAGATGTGTATAATAGGTTGAAATGCTATGCTTTACAATAATATTTCTCTTTTTACTACTCATTTCATAAAAAACTCAAAACCATATTTAATCACCTCCCTTTAAACCGATCCATCAGTCACGTTACTCACTCCATTTTAAGAAATTTAACTTTCAGATAATACAATAGCTTTTCTCTGACAAAAATGGATACTGTAATATTCATTTTATTATAAACATTACCCTGGTGACATGGATATGTCGAAAGTACTTGGTAATAAAACCAATATGTATAAATACTGCGATATTCTCTCGTCTTTCAGTAATGACATCAAATATTCATTCGCGTGTACGAAAGATTATCGAAACTGAGGGAATATGTCTAAACTGTACAACAAAAACATGTCTTAATGAAAATGCTATATAATTAATAATATTTTAAAGATTTTATATATGACTATAAATATTTGTATTTGTACAAATTATTTCTTTTATCTCGATATGCACATTGATCATTGCTTGTATCTCTTGAAAATACACCTATTTCAACGTTCAGCATTCACAAATTACTTTTTAAATCTACCCTACCACGCACACTCACTTAAAAAAAAATCTGTTTTTGTTTTCTTTTTTTTTTCAAATAAGTAAATTTGTCTGTCGAAACCAGCAGTGAACGATAGACGTGGAACAGGTGCAAAATGAGAGACGGAAATTTCAGAATTCTTTCTTTTTCATATTCGTACCAACTCATATATCCAACACTACAAATACAAGCAAACATGTAATTATTAGAGCTTGAACGAAATTTCTAGTTCATCTATTATCTATCAATTCAAATCTGATGTCTGTGCCTGCTTATACAGACACGTGTGAACCAACTCCATTCATAGAGTTTCCATATATTCATAAATGAAAAACGGCGACTCTCGACAGAAGACGCCTTAGTTGAACATATCGGCAGATTGCTTATTTTCGAATATTCTTGGCTACGATTACTATGTATTGATTTTCGGTTGTGTTATTGATTTTCTATTTGATATATTTTATTTCTCTCGAATTTGTTTCGATCGTCTATGAATCGAACAAAATTGTCGCCAAACAACATTTTCTATTTCTTTTTTTAGATGAAAAAAAATTCCTTTGTTTATTTACGCGGACGTGTCTATGTCCGCAAAAATCCATATATAACAGGAAAAATCTACAATTACTGTCGGCGTCATAAGCTATAATCTAGGTTTTTGTAACACACACACACACACTTATATATATATATATATATATATATATAAGAATTTCGTAAACAAGGATAAAACGACGAAAAATCTATTATTAAACATCGCAATATCATTTAAATTATTTGCATCCTTCGAACTTTCGCCCTCATTTTTATTGTCATATTCAAGACGTCTCAACCATTTTCCGCTCCGAGCTTCTTCAGGTAATATTCATTGGATTTTCGAACCGAACCTTTTTAGTCGACTGAGGTAGATTGTTCTAGTTCCACGTGGCATGCCTTTTTGGATGCCTCATTTTTAGTGCATCACCTTTAGTATCTTAACGCTCAATGTTTTTCTTCACCTCTGATTAGGTCATATTACACTTTTTATTATAGTTTTTCTGTAGAACTCTGTATTATTGGTTCCCATATTGTGTTCTTGTCTATGCATGATCATCACCAAATCTATTCGATGAGATTTTCCTACTTTCAGATCATATTAGAATATGTGAAAATATGTCGGTGCATACATCCCGAGTGACCATCTACAAAGATGTGATCTCCATACAAGGAAAATTCCCACATTGTTTTCATGTATGTTTTTATCCGAAATTAAAAAATGATTCTATTTGTACTGTAGTTTTGAGACTTCAAAGTTTGGCTTATCATAACTTTTTCAT
Source organism: Acanthosepion esculentum (assembly GCA_964036315.1). Lineage (NCBI taxonomy): Eukaryota > Metazoa > Mollusca > Cephalopoda > Sepiida > Sepiidae > Acanthosepion > Acanthosepion esculentum. The sequence continues at coordinate 40,475,782 of OZ038477.1, forward strand.
AATTTAACAGAAACATAACTTTACACAATGTATATCATTTTCTAGGGATTAATTGAAGATTTTTGTATAAAATATAAGTGCTCAAATAGCTCGTTCTAGGGAGAACATGCCATGAGCCACAAATAAATAACCAAAAACAAAATCAATGATATAATCTTTTAAATTTAACAACATCGTTAGTGAAACCAAACGTCTACTTCAATTGTAAATCAGTGTTAAATTTAAAATTTAGGAAGAATTTCATATTTTGAAATATAATCTTGCCTTTTTCTGTAGAGAACCTATTTCCCTCCCGAGGAGAACAGTGCAACCCGGCACAGTTTCGGAAACATTGGTAATCCATACTTTGCAACAGTTTTATACGGTTCGTGAATATGTCAGTAGAATTTATAGATTTTATAATAATGCTTGATTTATTTTGCATTATATTAGACACCACCACTGAATGTTTAATAGCTAAAATTTAAAATGAATTTTTAAAATGAAAAACATTCTTGAAGTTTTCATTTTGGCTTTAATTGAAAGCTATATGTTTAAATTTACTATTTCCAGTGAGCAAAATACTCTCATGTATTTCAAATATAAATTATTTTAATTGGAATCTCAACTTTTTGTCGCTTTCACTAAATCGACCATTTTTGACACATTTTCAAATATTTGTAAATAAAAGTTAATTCTTTGTTTTAAAATCTTTCAAAAATAAAATACACTTTTCTGAAACTTTATTTGAGGAATATTAGATGATTTAAAGTATGCTTAATCAGATTTGAAAAGAATATTATTTAATTTAAGTTTAAAATAACAGAGAATGGATTTTTAAAACAAACGGTAGCGACGATTACGCGCTTATCTCCGTCGCTTGTCTCTAGTAGATCACTTGACAAGCGATGATAAAATCTGTCAACACCTTTACTGTTGTTCTACGGAAACTTCATCTGTTAAAACATAAGTGAGCGCCTTTGTGTACAGTTTTAATTACTCAGTAACCTTAAAAATGTTGGAAAATTTTCCCCGTAATCTAATTTTAGGAATGTTGAATTTAAATTAATTATATTCATTGTTCTTACTTTCTGATTGTGTCAACTATACTCTCAAACAGGGTCAAGTTACAAAATATTAGATTTAAAAAAAAAGTATTTTTTTTAAATATTGGGGTTAAACAACTTTTGATGTTCTCAGTTTTTCTTTCGTAAATACAGTTTTCTTTAATAACAATACCACATAATCTTAAACGATTTAGATTATAAATTATTATAAGTAAAATTTAAAAAAAGATTTAAACATTTCCTGTAAAAATTCATTATTCATCGATTATTTTTTCTTGAGACAATAAGTTAAAGAATGAGATACCCATCCGTTGTCTTCTATTAGCATGGCTGAAGATAACCTCCAGGAAAGTGTCTTGTTACGTCTTTTCCTGCTAACATTCTCAGCTAACATGAAGTGTAAAGATTATATTGAATCCATCGCTAGGTCAGCTGCTAAGAAAATTGGCTAACTCTTGTGCGAAACAATTTTTCTCCCTAGAAACTATGATAAATATCTATAAATATCCATAAGTCTAGCAATTCGTCCATGCTTAGAATATGGCTGCCATATATATAGTCAGGTGACCCTGTTATTTACCTTAAGGTCCTTGATAAAACCTATAGAAGAATCAGCAATATTATCAGTCCTCATCTGGCATCTCGTTTACATTCCCACCGCCGTAAGTTTGCCTCGCTTTCTCTTTTCTATATATACGTTCATAGTAATTTTTCGTATGAGCTCTTCGCTATGGTACACACATTTATGCGCAGAACTAGACTGACATCGAGATTTCATTAATATACATTTGAGCTGGCTAGATCTCGGATACCAGTTCCATTTCTTGCTCTACTCACTTGTGGAATTGCTTTCCGGCTCCATACTTTCCAGCCGACATTAATCTTCTAAAACCTAATGCAATATCAATCGCTATCTACTGTTCTCCTGATTACTCTTTTCTCTTGCAGCTCATTTTGTAATGTTTCTGTTCCTACTTCTTCCACACTCAGTAACCCGTGAGTGGTTTTACTGCCTTGCTTGGTATGAAATCATTTAAAAAAACATTTATTCATGCGTTGCTTGCCTTGGTCAAGTAAAACCACAGCATATTAACTTCAACTTGAATGCACATATGGCCGTTAATTTCATCGGTGTAACAATCCAGCTTAATCAATTGAAGCCCTACACACAGCGACATCGTGACATCGGCGAAGTGACTGCATACATACCTATGATTCTCAATCAAATTGCGCTAGATGGCCGATGACTGTATAAAAATGTTCATCCACCTTTTCACATGTTTTGATTTTATCCTGCTCGGTCTCTTGAACCATTTCTGACCTAAAAAGCCTGTTGAGGGAATCATATTAATCGTCGTGTCAACTGTGTCAGATAGAGTTACATGCTGCGATTAGCACACATAGATTGGCCTAGGCTACATGGTAACGTATAGAAAGAATCATATTTTTTTTTAGCTAAACGAGAAATTGGGAGAGGAATAACTGGATCTTGAAGGACAATCAACTTGCGAAGTATTCGGAACTATCACTGATTCTGTTAGTTGGGATTCATGTGGCGTAGACTCCCCCAGAACCCAGTTGTCGACAAGACAATGCAAGCTGGTGGGTGGTAAATATTGGCGTGAGATATATTCCTAAGGCATTGACCAATGCTTACCAAGTTGTAATGCATAGTATCTTCTTCCATATATTCCTGTATTCTATCCAACATGGTTGGATTATTCCAGCAGAATCATTCGCGGGGTATTTGGGCACAACTTGCCTACAGTTTGTTTGATAATCATTCTCGAGACGTCCAGAGAATGTTGCAACCTACACGTTCATCGGACGTGAGCCTAAGTAAATTAAAGGAAAGTGTGGCTGATGTATCTTTGCACACAAGATGCTGCACCTACAAATAACAGTGAATTCCTGACGAGATGGCATGATTGAAATTATCTCGGACCACTTGTTATATCGATGCTACATCAAGTTGCTTTAGTTCGCCGGCATAATGTCCGTCCTATAAGATGCTAGGCACCAACTCATGACTTCCCTCATGTATGTGTGTGTGTATATATATATATATATATATATATATATACACACGCGCGCGCACACACACACACACAGACAGACAGAAGGTGCTATGAATAAATTGTCGTCTGAATTACGAAAAGATGAAAATAACACAACACGGTGTCTTTGTTTAAGTTGGTGAAATCTGCCATTATCCTTGCGCTCAGTTCATCTTTGTTGTTACAAGGTGTTTTTTTTAGTTTCTCGCTTAACTGGGCCCCCACATATAGTCAAGGGGTGCACTTTGCAGAGTTTGGTAGCCAAATGTAAAGGAAGATGTGGTCTCAGAAATAGTCTGACATACATGACTGTGTTCTCCTGCTTGTGTGGCATGGTGCAGAGTCCTGTTGTCAGTAGCCACGCTCTTGACACAAGGCGGTACCACCCCCACAAGGCAATTGATATAGGCTTTCGTATTGAGTGATGCCCTGTGGGAAAATGGAGGCATAACGTCGCCATCAAAAGTGATCACTACAAGCACCTTCGTAATTACTATTAACTCACCAAACTCATTCCGAATCCTCTGCCCTGTCCTCAGACTGATACCCAAACACACTTAAATATTCGTATTAAAGCTTCCAGCGTGAGTGCCAAGCAGTACAGCATGTCATTTTCAAATTTCTGGCGGTGGGAATTGAGTTATGATGCTCTTTTTCTCACATAGGGTAAGCAACCGACACTATTATACTGTGCAGTCGACAAAATCATAAACAAGGCGCATGCGCGGAATTTAAAATATAAAATGGTGACCATTACCAAATATATATATATATATATATATATATATATATATATATATATATATATCGCATACACAAGATAATGTTTTAAATGTTAAATTTCCCCGATGTTGCCATTTCATAAAAATTGTTTAAAAAACAAAAAAAAAAAAATACTTTTTCCAAACGAAAACCCTCATTCAAACATCAAAGGTTTAGCGTTTACTTTGAATGTATCATTACAGAAACCAAATTTTAATTATTTTCGAGTTAGTATTATATCTTGTTCATATTTTCGTTTAATCTTTTCGTATAACCCATTGTTTCTATAGATTTTCTTTTAACAACGGGAAATAAACGGAAATACACATTTTATATTTCAACCATAGGAGACTCATAGACCATAACAATGCATATTCGTCTGTTTCAATTGTATTAAATGCAACCATGATGGTTCCGATGGCACGTAAGTGTACCGTGTGTATTATGTCCTTTTACCTTCGTTTCAACTTTAATTATTACATCATTAAATATAATGATCTCTCGCCGATGCATATCTTTATTCGTATACTCCAGCATCTGATGAAGTCTTTATTTTAAATTGATGATTATATATATACATAATATATATATATATATATATATATATATATATATATATATATATATATATATATAATATGTGTGCATCTGTGTGCGTTAGTGGATTCATAAATAAAGTGAGAGTTTATTCAAAAACGTGTATCCACAAAAAATAACAATAATATGTAATAAAAATCTGTTGGATTAGTAAATAAAATTTTTACGTTAGGATACGAAACTGAGCATATCTATTTCAAGAGTCAAAGATAAAATGGTCTTTAAAGGCACTATACAACTTTGCTTGTTCATCGACAGACTCTGTAGGCGTGAAGTCAATTCACGTCAGATCTAAAAACGGTCTCCGCTAGAATAACGTAGGTTCAAATATTGCCGAAGTGCTCTTATTTTTCCCGAATATTCAGACAAAAATATATAAATATACTGTTTAATAAAGAATCGGAACATCAATTCCACACCCCCAAAAGTTTAAGAAATAGTATTAATAAATAAATAAAAATTCCTTCCTTTTTCAGCACACACAATTATAGTGTATATATATATATATATATATATATATATATATATATATATATAACAAAACATCACATGAATTTGATTTTAAAAATGATACCATTATCAAGAAAAGACAGCGTTTTACGGAGAAAATTATAAGGAATATTTTTTTTCAAAATCGAAATCAGCCCAAGCAAGGCAGTAATGCTAGTAAAACACAAAGCCTTACAGGGTGTGGAAGACAAAGCAACAGAAACATTACTGATGAGCAGAAAGAGAAGAGAGGTATCAGATGGATATTAGATAGCGATTTACATTGCATATAAATTTTTCAGATTAAAGTTGGCTATAAATCATAGAGCAGGGAAGGTGTTCCATAGGCGATAAGTGAGAGAGAATAAGCTGTTAGCCACGGCTACATCTACCAGCTCAACAGTAAATTGATCAGATCTCGACGCCAGACTAGTACTGTTCTTAAATTCAAAAACTACATGTAACATAGCTGAGAGCTCATTCAAACGATTACCATGAAAGTGTTTATAGAAAAAACAGAGAAGCAATCTGTCTTCTGTGGGAAATTGACTGGCGCGGAGATGCTAGATCAGGACCTATAATACTGCAAATTTTTCTTTGGATCTTATCAAGGAGATCAAGTAAAACAGCAGGGTCACCGGAACATATATGGCAGCAGTATTCTAAACATGGAGGAATAACTAATAGATATGTAAGAGATTCTCGAGAGAAAAATTGTCTCGCCCGACATAGTGAATTGACTTTCTAAGCAGCTAACCTAGCAATGGATTAAACATAGTCTTTCTATTTCATTTCAGCAGAGAACGTTAGCCAGAGAAGGAGAACGAGACACTAACCTCAAGGATAGCTTCGGCCATGCTCAGGGAAGGCAACAAGTATTTTTCTCAGATGATGAATGGAAAGAAGTTTATTTTTGGAGGCGTTAAAATATACAAGACCTCTGTTGCCCCAGTTAACTACGAACATGTGGTCGTTTTGGACATCGGCAGCTATTTTCACCTTGACAGGCTGATAAGCCTTACTATCGAGAAAGAAGTAAATTGTTGAGCCGTCAGCATCCATATTATGTTGAGAGTTGATGTCATCTGAAGGACATTAATGAAAATTAAAAATAGATCAGGACCATAGATGAAGCCCTGGAGACAACTGCGTTATTACGAATGGATCTAGACGAGTGGCCGTTGAGGAAAACTCTACAGGATCAGTTCAGAAAAGTGTCCGGAGACACAGTAACTTTTCTGATTGTGGAGAAAACCTAAATGTCAGATCATTTAAAAGGGTTTCGAGATGTCCAATGCAACAGTCCGAGCTTCACTGTTTTTATCGAGAGCATGATAAAATCTTTCCGCAAATAGCGTCAGTACATCAGCAGTTTACCTGGAGAAAGGAAAGATACATTGCTTGTCTGAGAAAAGGTCCTTTAATTAGAGATGATGAACCAATTCAGCATTGATTAGGGCCTCTCAAGTTTCCCAAAAAGAGTTAGAAGTCTAATGGGCCGATAGTTGGAAGGGTCGGACTGCTCGCTAGAGTTTTTAAAAGCTGGAACAACAGATGATGACAGGAGGAAGCGAGGCATTTATTATACAGTTTAGAGAGAACAGGAGCCAGTTCGGGAACACACTTCTTAATGACGATTACAGGGACACCATCAGATTCACATGCTTTGTAGGGGTATAGGCTAGAGATGATAGCAGAAACTCTGGAAGGGATTATATGCATATCACTCAACAGGGACACAGGTCTAGGAGGATATATCCATAACTTATGTTGGGATAATCCGGATGGTTCAAGAGTGGAGTTTGTGGAGAATGTACGGGCAAAGCATTCACTTTATCAGAAAGGATGATAACACAAAGTGATTGAAGAGGGGAGAAATAGAGACCTTATACTTATTTAATGCCCTATTACAGAGCCTCTAATAATCGCGAAAGCCAAAGTTGTTAAAGGCTAAGCGGTGCGTTATTATCCCGACAAACAGGGATTTTAATCCTTCCAGGATTCTCTTCCATTTATTGCGAGCAGCAAGGAATATTAAACATATATAATCAAAATACCAAGAATATCCAGCCATGAAACCTTTTCATATCAATAATATTCCTAAAACAAAAATACTATAAAGGTATAAATAATCGCAGACTAGGTAAGCCACTATTGTGAATTTACTTCAAATATTTATTTCACAGAATGCTCTAATAAACCTAATATAAAGACATTTAAATTATGTTCTCATTTCAAGAAATAATGATAATGATGTCATAAGCTATACAGGTGATATCTACACAACCAAGAAAAATTAAACATAGAATAAAAAACATATATATGCATAGATAAACACAAACGCTATAATATATACACGTGGCCTCTCGACAACCAATGAGAACAAAACATAATATAATTTAAATATTGATTTATACCTGAACTCAAATGGCATATAGTAGACACGGGACCTCTCGACAACCAATGGAAAGAGAAAAATACTGAATTTAAAACGAGAAACATACCTCATGACTACTTTAAAAGAAATTCTGATGAAGGTAAATAAATAGCGAAATATATTTAATATATTTTCCTACTTGTTCCTTATATAAACGTTCTCTCAGATTAAATCTGTATTTTCAACATATATATATATAGTTTATGTATGTATGTATATATATGTGTGTGTGTGTGTGTGTGTGTGTGTGTGTGTGTGTGTGTATATGTGTGTCTATGTCTGTATGTCTACATATCATTTTATTTAGATGCAATAGAATGTTCTGATCAAAGATGGCAAAGCCTACGATGGGAAAGAAATTCATTCAGAATGTGGTTTCCTTGTATAGAGAATTGTCAAGCAAAAAAAAAAAAAAAAAAAACGCTGACGTGACGGCGAACTCTATTGATTTTTGACTTGCCGATGGATTCAGATGGGAAAATCTTTAATTCTGATGGAACAACAGAACCAAGGCAGCAGCAGGAAACAGAAGAAAAAAAGTGGATAGGAAGAAAGTTTAAGAAGAGCCGAACAGACGCGACAGACAATCTTCGAAAGTAAATATATTGTGGAATGGAAGACGTGTTAAGAAAAAAAAATCACGAAAAGTAAAGAAGAATACGACAATAAGCAATAGTCTTGTGTGATCAGCGAATCAATAGATCGATAGACAGGGAGGTTAGTGATATATTTTGGTTAGAGATAAAATGCTCTCAATCATAAACATATATTTTTACAAAACTCGATTATTCGTATAGATTTTTCTAAAAGATATGTGTTTTTTTTTTTCAATTTAAACAAAAACACAGACACATACGTATGGAGCGGTGTGAGTGCCAGTATTTCTGCCTGTGTTTGGTAAGGAATTAACGATACATACGCTAAGAAGGAAACGGAAATTTTTAATATGGAGCGGAAAACAATAGTTTATGCACAAGGAAAATATATAACGTTATGTATTAACGCCTTTTGATTTGCATTCATCTTCCTTCATGCAGCCGGCATATTCATGATGTGGGTGATAAAGGCTCTTGTTAACTTTTTATCCTTTGTATATCTAGGTAATGCTTTTAGCCTAATTGTCTCTCTCTCTGTTCCTTTACTTTTACCCAGTTACACAAGACACTTAAGTAGGTTATTCGATGTTATCTTTTGCTTCACTTGCATTCCCTAAGCCCTGTGAGTGTCCATTTTGCCATGACATCTTTATACATTATCTGCCCCAGATGTTTTTCATCTGTTTATTTCTGATCCTGATTAAACTGTCGTTTTATTTCTCTCTCTCTCTCTCTATATATATATAGATATAAGAAATATAGTCTTAAGGTGTGCTATATTTATGGGATAGAGTGCTCAATATCAGGGATAGAATGTGAGTAAATAGAAAAGTGAACATTGAAGTTAACACTTAGAGGCGACAGTCTCTGTCATGCTGGACGCAATCATCAGGCCACGATGGTTTTATTTGTTCATTTATAATAGTTATAATAAACTATAAGAACCATCCCCAAAACTGAATTAATACCTTTAATTATCTTCCCAAACCTAAAGAAAACTATTAAATAAGCAATATAAACAAATTTTTACTACGTTAATAAAAACACCGATTAAAATAAATATAAGAAAAATTAAAAAAATAATGACAAACAAAATAATTTAACCCAAATAAATAAATAAATGACTTCCGTCAAAATAGACTACCCACAATGCACCACTGACCCGTATATATAAATAGCCGAGAAAAATATAACAGCACTCGGGGCCTGACGATTGCGTCTAGCATGAAACAGACTATCACCTCTAAGTGTTGACTGCAATGTTCACACACAAACTATATATATATTTCATTAAATAATATAGACAAGTTTTGTCTATTTATTTTAAGTAAGTTCCTTTCATATTGTCTGATAAGCTTAATAACATTATCATTGAAAGATGGAAAGAAATCACCATATTGATACATGTTTTAATCCTATCTAAGCTTTCGGCTTACATTGACCGTGTATTGTTTGATATATTGAAATGTAATTGTCATCTTTGATAATGTCTTATGTAAGCCGAAACTTAGATAGGATTAAGGCATGTATCAATATGGTGATTTCCTTTCGGCTTTCAATGATAATGTTATTAAGCTTATCAGACAATATGAAAGGAACTTACTTAAAGTAAATAGACAAAACTTGTCTATATTATTTAATGAAACATGCATCAATGAAAATTTGCTGTCTAAATAAACACACACATACATATGTGTACATATACCATACTCGTTTCTCAGTGGTTACGTCCACAGCATTCTCAGTATCCGTCGATAGAAAATATTTATTGTGTCAAGTCAACTCTTCCTCTGTTTGCCCAACATTCGTTGCCATATTTTGTTTAATCCTTTCATCGCAAGCAAGACAATAAAGCCACTCATAGATGATTGAGTGAAAGATAATACAAGAAAAAATATTAAAATATTAAAAAGAGAGAACAATAAATCAAGACGAAATAAAAAAAACAAAAGAAATAACGATTAACATTTCATTTTTGAAGATCAAAGTTGACCTGAGAAGCAAGAAACCGGAAGTGAGTTCGAAGCGTAGTAAAATAAACTATTTGCATAGAAGTTACGGTTACATCTATCCATTTCAACTGTAAAATGAAACTTTTCCGCCATTCTCGTACTGCGCTTAAATTCATAAAGTATGGATACCATGAAGAAATGGTCATTAGAACAATTACAAATAAAATATAGAAAGAAAAGGCACAGCGAATCTATGTTACGGCGATAGGATTGTAGCTGAAACTGGGGTGCCAGGTCAAGACCAATAAAATTGACAGTTCACGGCATTTTATAAATACTTTCAAAATACGTAGCAAAAGCAGCAGCCCAGTTGTACGAGGAATGAGAAAACAGCAATTCAGCACTTTTTCTTCCTTGTTTCTAACGAAAGTGCCCTGTTTCTTAATACTTTGTTTAGGTTCGGAAGGCATCTTTCGCTGTTCCAACACAGCTCTAAATTTTCCGGCTTTTTTAATGTTATTTCGATTCTAGGCCAATTTCCATACAGATATCTCAATCTTTTCTCTATCCTCCTTGTGTATATAGCAAGTCAAAATGTACTCTCTAGTTTTGATTTTATACAGTCTGAGTGAAGGACAGACCTGTGCGTGGGACTAACAACTTCACCCCCGTATAAATCTACTTGGATACAAAGTCGAGCAGAAACACTTATTACGGCTGTTTCCCAATACACCAACTGAGGAGTTAAAGATTTAATATGCATAAATATTGATATAATGTGTATAGGAAATAATTTATAGATATTTTGAATAGTATTTATTGTAATATATACGTTGTACGTAACCTTTTAAGCATTGCTTAAAATTTTAAATATCCATCGGGTAAGTTTACTGTCTGCTAGATATATATATATATATATATATATATATATATATATATATATATATAGGCAGAAATCTATCTTTAATATAGGTTTGATTAAAAACGACTAATAACATACTGCGTATTTTATTAAAGTTTTCATGTGTTTTTTAACTATTTTAATCTCAGGACATCAATTATGTAGAAATTGTCTCAATATTCTGTATGATTGAGCGCATTTGTCTATAGTTTTCGCTATTATGAAGGATATTTTTATTTTTAATGTTAACTGAATGCATTGTTTTTATGTATGTATCTCGACTTGTAAGAATGTTTCATTTTCCAAACACGGTCAGCACATTGTAGCCATCATCACAGTTGATATTATTGAAAGCTGTTTTTTATTATTAATAATGCTTCCATTATTTTTAGCCCTTTTACATGTGGTTGAGACAATTATATTTTTATTATCAGCGCTGTATGAAGCGAATGGTGTTTGTTAGGTTTTCATCTGTATTTCAACAGTGTGAAGGAGATCGGCGAGGCTGCGCATTCGATAAAATTAATAAAGAAAATCTTATGTCATGCCTGGTTAAAACCTACGTCACATCTTGTAGCAGAAAACGAGATCTGACCCTTCATGTTTCAGACCGCTCGAGCACAGAGGGTAATTGAAATTTGCTGGGCTATGATGCTCTCTCTGACCAGCTAGACGGTGCTTTCTCTTAAAAATTGTGATGCAAGTTCATGCCGTGCCGGAGATCAAATCTTTTATAGTTTCTTGAATGTGTAAACCGGTAGTACTTATTCACGTGTCTACTCTGACTAAAAATGGGAAAGATTGTGAATAGAAAATACTCTTATAATAGTAATATACTTATATATGTATATTTATGTTATAGCAATATTTGACTCGAACAAACAAATACGTTTCTGTTTCATAAAGAAGGTTGCTTAGATTTGATATAACTAATCTCTACGTCAGATTAAAGTCTGAATACGAACGGTTCAACACAAAATAAGCGTATTACCGATTATCAATAATATATTCCGAGAGTGTAGCCCCGAATATACAAGGACAACTATCTCATTTGCAGAGCTTTTAAAATTTTCATTTATAGTATTTCATTTTTATATTCACGTTCACTTTTCTCTCTGTATATTAACTATGTCTTTATCCGTGCAAATTTCCATCACAATTTAATAATGTTCAGCCATATACATTTTACAATTAATAATTATCTATTTATCCATGTTCATTTTCCTCTCAGTCTAATAATTATATTTGTCTAGACTCCTGAAGTGGGATATTGTAACTATTTATACTATTGAGATTGTTTGAACTGTTGTCCTAATCCATATTGTCAAATTCACAACGATGCGGCCCTCTCTAGGTGATATTTATTTGAATTTCGAACGGACAGTCAATCTGTATGTTGGCCTTTCTGAAGATTGGTTCGATGGCGGTTGTGTAGCCGTTCTTCCCATGTGGTAAAACAAAAATAAAATCTGTGGGAAAGGAATTCGACATTTTCCAAACCATGTCACGGTATGTTCAAACGGTGGGTCTAGAAAATGGAACAGTTTCTCAGTGACTTTACTGAGCGACTTCAAAATTTGAAGATTATATGTGAGCCAATTTCAAGAAAGAAACATTATTCATGTTCATTTTTCTCTGTCTATAATAATTATATATTATCCTTAATTAAGTTCTGTTTCCAGAAAAAAGAAAGAATTGGAATCGAGGATCAAAGAAAATAAAATGAAAAATAAGTACGTAATTGTCGGACATAAAGAATTGTGGAAAAAAGCGATGAATTTACCTTTTAGAAAGGACTATTCTATCACGGATTTATTTCATTTAGAATTTTTACCTGGTATCCAACACAAAAGCCTCAAACTGCTAGGTTTGATTTGGTTTGTTACACGGTATATAAACGTCAATGGGTTATTTAATGCCGACAGGATATTTATTGCTGGTAATATTTTTTCCCAAAAATGTATTGTTGGTAGAATTTATTTCCTTCAAAAATTCCTTGATGGTAATAATATTTAAAAAGAGGTATTGCTGGTAGTCAAACCTATTTTTACATTATCATAATGTTTTGGCCCCAGTTTGGAGGTTAACTATTTGGCCATAACTGGGAACGTAACCGAGTCGGCCAACTCCAAAAAACGCCACTATCAGTAGATGTACAATGGTTATTTTAGTAGATCAATGGGCCTACAACAAGATACCTAATTATGTATCGTGTCACAGATTATCATTCTATTAATTATTTATTCGATAATATTAAACATTTTCTTAATATTTGTCTCACATATGAGAAAATTAATAATAGAGATGTATTATGACCGATAGCTATACATGTAATATTTAACAGCAAATATATTTATTGAGAAATATCCGATGGATTTTGGCGTGCTGATTTCATATTCTGTTTTTCACATTTACAAACATAATATAAAAGAATTAATCCATCCAAAATCCACACTCAGCTAATTGTTAATAACAAGGCAGACTGGACTTTCTAGCTTTGTTTAGCTATTAGCGACAGAAAACACAACACCACCAAACGTGGTGTGGTAGTGATCCTATAAGTTAGAAATGCCTCATCTGAATTGAGACCAACAACAGAAGAATTTGCTTTATATACGTCTTACTGTTGAATCGTGTAGTGCGCTAGTAGATATATCCGTTAAGCATAAAATATTTCCGTTCGTTAAGAAGGTTTTCACGAGTATTAGTCGACATACGTGTGCGTGTGTGATTTCACCTTTAAGCTTAATGAAGGACGGTGATTTTTAATGTTTTAGTTTACTTTAAATTGTCCCTCTCTCAGAGTATATATATATATATATATATATATATATATATATATATCCTTACTCTGTCCTGGACCATATCCTCTTGGAATTATTTTTATACATATATGTATGTGTATATATAATTGGATATATATGTGTATATTCACCACTAATATTGTCTCTCTCTCTCTCTCTCTCTCTCTATATATATATATATTATATATATTCTCTCAGTGCTAACTGTTATATAAATGAGTTATTAAGTATATATATTAGTGAATATATATAATACCGGACACATAAATTTTACGACTCGGAATTTCATGCAAATACGCTATGTTCAAGTGCAAAATACTATAATTATTATTAGTGACTATTCTGCACCTGAAGATTGCGTGTCTGCAGGAAAATTCGTGTCATGCTATCGACTTGTGATATTGTGTGTGTGTGTATATATATATATATATATATATATATATATATATATATATATAACTTGGCAATGCTGTTGTTTCTGTACCATGTACAGGATTGATTACAGAGTAGACGTTCTTGACCCACGCCCTACTCTTTTAATTTAGAGTTGACCTCCTTCTAAGCTGTTCGCTTATCAAAGAGATAGTGTCAGTATGCTCAGTTTTCGCATCAGTAGGTTGAAAGAAAATATGGTACTTGACATGAATTTGAACTCCATACGCCAAAAAGATTTTTCACATATTTATGACCACTACTCTTGACGCAAGTCTCAGTCAATAAAAGATACATTACTCCTGCCAGATTTATCAAATTTAGTGACACTCCAATTCGGATATATACGTTTGTGAAACAAAGGTGTGCATTCATGTGGTTATTAGCATTGTCACTTTGAAATTTAATGTAAGTGTCATCAGATATTACAGATTTAAAATGCAGTGTACAAAGTGAGGCTTTAATAAGAGTGACAGTATTTACTGTCCCCCCCCCCCCACGAGGAATAGATGTGGCACAAGGCCGAGTTTATTGTGGGGTATTCCCGAGACCGTAGGCTCGGCCAAAAAGTGCCCGTAGATCCCGTATAAACGGGATCGGGTTGTTCAAGAACCCCGAACGAGACACTGCCCTTCGGCGGAGCCTCGTCCGGGTTCCTCTCTAAACAGAGGCAGAGAGTTCGACCATCCAACTGAGAAGACATCGATGTCTGCTCTGTTGCAGTCTTTAATATCAAATAGTAAATTTAATAAGAGTGACGGAATTCATTTCAACTCGATTTAAATAAAAAAACAAACCCTAACTCTTAGTTCCGATGTGAAATTAATTCAGAGTTGGAATTAAGTTTCCTTCACTGTAATAGCGATAAAGAATAAGATCACTTTTGAACAATAACCTTATAAACATGAATACACATAGCACTTTTCCTACCTATCGTCCCATATTTTGTTTAAATTATCTTTTATCAAGCAGGCCATAATAATTGATGGAAAAGAGAATGTGAAAATATTTACTTTGGAAACAAAAACCTCTCTCCCATAGCTACATGACCTGCTCAAGACCTAGCGATTCAAACTGATTTCCAATATTGTCGGCTTTGACAGGGTGCAGTCACCGTATAGTCGATGCAAATATTTCAAACTCGCCAAGGCAAGAAAATACCGACCGCATGATCTCGCTTGCACCCGCTAAGTAATATACACACCGTCAAGCTGTCTCACGATCTGTTCTAACCTCATACGCGCGAATTACATTAATATTAATAAGGTCTACTTCAATTTTCTTATCACAGACCGTGTTTCTGTCTATGATAAATTCTGTCTGCAAGTTGCATATGTAAAAACTCTTAGTAAAATGGAAAAGAACCAGTGTTAAATGACACGCGAGAACGCACAGCTTTCTTCCCCCACCTCTTGATCTTATCTGACCCATGTTCTTCAGGTTTAGCGGCAGTTCACTCTGTAGATAAGCGGTCTCGTTGTTGACTTGACAGGCTGCTGACGTATTGACGTCAAAAATATTTTTGACAAGTCGTATTTCCACCAATGTTTTGATTTCGAACCTCACTGAACATATGGCTTCCCTCGCCGATTTTGGTTAAATCTCAGCTTGCATCCCGATGTACACTGACCTTATGTGGCTTGAATAAAATCTCCCGCTTCCACACTTATCAACCTGGCCAGTGTCCAGTTTGGACAAATAACATCAGGGAATATGTTGCTGCCCAGAGCAAATGGTTGGCCTGCGGGTTCGGGGTGGATGCAATTTTCTAAGAAAGCCTGCGAAGCGAGATTGGCAAGTTTGTTATTTGCCCTGAGTTTTCTTGAACAAAATGTCCACCTTGGAAAGTGCTGAGTGTTGTGGCGGCTCTTTAGGGAGATAAAGAAATAAACGATAATTTTTCGACAGGCTGAGAAGTAAAGGCGAAATGAAAAGGAGACAAAATTATGTTATACAAAAGAGCGGCTGGGAAGCACTCGATAAACGAAACAGTCTCGGGTTGAATGGTTGAACTGGAAACTTGTTTAGTAATTATCGGCTATCTTTTATTGATGTTTTTGATTTCTTTTTGACCGAGAGATTTTTTTTTTTCGATTAACAACATGTCCACAGGCGCCGAGACTATCAGCTAAAGGCTCTCAGACACAGGCATGCAAGAGTGCTAACGCAAAAGATAACACTACAAAACACGCACATAAAATATAGACAGAATATATATTTCACATGTTTACGTGTAATAAGAATTTTCTGGTACATAAACCTCTGTATCAGCGTAAGAAAATGAAAGTAATATATACATACATGCTCACATGATTGATTTACATACAGCAGATGTAGATAAGTTCGCCTAACCTTCGGTTCTCACTCGACCCGGTCTTCTGAACAGGATTAGAGTTTAATCTTTTGTTTCCTGTTTAGGAATCGGTTTTCGATTCGGTCCAAAGTATACTTCATCTCTATACTACGTCTCCGACTACAACAATTTATTTACTATTTATTTTTTTCTTTCCTTACATCATGCAAACATATTCACGATATAAAAACTTTCGTTGACCTCAATGTCCACGTCTCTTTTTACAGACACACACACATGTAATACATTTTATTTATTTTTATACGTTCTTTTTATAGATACAAATATTTAAGTAAATGCTCTGTTTATAATAAACAGTATTAACAACATTTACCGGCCTGAATGTCCGAGACATTATCATAGAAAATATGCGTGCTCCAACAGGAATTGAACCTGTATCCTATACTGAAACGTCATATAGTCTGACGTGATTTAACCGATTGGGCCACAGAGGAGCGTTCAGTTAGCAAGGTCGATGTTGCAGTTTTTAAACAATTCTCCACGATTTTCTCTCATTTAGGCATATCTGCTCAATGTGTATCAAATGTAAACAAATGACGTCATACATTACGAATTGGACAAAAACCCGATAATTATTTAACACATTTTATCTATATATATATATATATATATATATATATATATATATATGAAAATTGTTTGGGAACCATTTATTTTGCTTAAGGACCAAAGAAAGAATCATAATTTTTTCTTGGTTTCCGGGAATTATTGAAATATAATTTGCCTAATAACTGAAAATGTTCGTCTTTCAGAATTAATAATAATACATCTTTCTTTAGCGTGGAGACAGTACTTGATTCGTCGTGATTAAATCAAAAGAGAAATAGATAGAAATCCTAGAGATAGCCTAAACTTGTCACTACCCAAAACGCATAAATAGGATCCCTTAAACTAGTAAAAGTTCACTGGGCAATGCAAACTAGGATGTATGTATAGAAATATAAAAGCCCACAAACTAGAATTTACCTCGTCAATTATTAAAAAAATAGAATATTAAAAATCTCCAACATGATTAACACAATTATTACAAGAAAATATAAAAACTTCTGCAAACTAATGTTTTCTATGAATTTATTTGCCCACTGATAATAATAGTAATTCAAACAAATACATTGGTTTCAATACCACTACATTATCGGCCCGATTAACGTGATATTTGCCTCTTAATAGTTAGATTAAATCGCAAACCACCAATCGGCAAAACAAAGACACAAGTAACCGGGCACATCCTTACGAATACCACCCAAAAATGATACAACAGAAACTGTGTAAAACGACTATAAATACTAGAATAATTAGTGATAAAAACAAACTAACCCCCATAAAATTATATCAAATTTAGAAATAATCTTATTAAATATATTTAATTACAAAAATAATATAAACTGTAACGTGAAACTGTCACAAAGGAGCAAAATTCTAAAGAGCAGAGAAATTCTTTGCGAAGAGCGTATGAATGTCATATTCAGATATTGAGCAAATAATCTATATTTACATATGTACAAGAAAACAGGAAATAGTTCTCTGTGTGTGTGCGTGCGTGCGTGAATTCAGATAAATGCGTGATTAGGTGATGTATATCGCCAGTATTGGCAAGAATCCAAATTTAATTTCAGACGAACCGATTGAAATAATCCTACAATAATTGTGTTTGTCACCCCCCTGTTAGTTCACACAACCTTTACGCCCTGCCAATACTGCATAAACCAAGGACTATTCAGTTTTGATCGCATGGAAAGATAAAATACACATCAGGACGCTACTTGGTTTCAATTTTAAAAATAAATGTTTACCGTATCCTGCTAATACCTCATAAATAATGCACTTTTATGTGTTGATTGCGTGAGAAGACACAAAACATAAAATATACTATTTGGTCACAAAAAATGAAAGTGACAAGGGAAAATGGAATTATTTAACATCATTTTCAGCAAATGAAAAACGTTCTGAACTTCAAAAATTTCATTTTTATCCCATTAATTATGATTGTTATTGCAATATTTTGTTAAAGATGTTAAGCTGAAATATTTAAAGATGCGATAGGGAAATTTCTACGGACATTTTATTGTCGCAGAACTCGACGCAAGCTTACTTAATCATTAACTGAAGAATTATGAGTCATCGGAAAATTAAAATTGGAAAACCGTGAGATTTTTACGTGTGCTTATTGTTTGCGTAGAAGAAAAACTAATTACAGTTCATTTATTATTTATAAATCCCCCTCGCCTCAAAGATATTTTAAAATTTAAAAAAAAGAACTTAGGAAATACTCATAATTTTTTTTTCAAATATTTTTCTTGTCCGGTCATTTAAAAAAAAAAAAAAATTTTTTTAAATAATCTTAGACCAAGTAATTCTAATTGTTATTGCAAAATATATTTCCATATAGAGGCAATCTGTAGACCGATCGTTTCTCCATTAACTAATGGAAACAATTAGTTCGTGGGAAATTTTGAACGCCAAATTTAAGAGCCAAATGAACTTTCCGGCAAAATGTCGATAACTAAATAGAAAGATATGCGTTTGTGTGTGCCTTAGGCCCACGCCTTCAAATGCTATGTTCTCACCAATGAACAAATAGATAATGTTTTGACAAATATGCTGCCTAAACCGGAGGCATAATCAAAACTCTTATGAACATACTCACGCGCACACAATACACAATCATACAAAGATATACACACATATTCATTCAAAACAAATACACTGTCTATAATTCTAACACCAGGAAAAATAATATGAATTGGTTATTAATAATTTACATTTTAGTGTTTGGTTTTTCGAATAAGAAATCTAAATGTAAAATGTAATTTTAATTGAAATCGGTATATTTTCAGTTTCCTTTTTAAATTTGGCTGTTAAAGTAGTTTATGTGTAGGACGTTTTGTATTAATTACATTTTATTACTCTATATTATTGAAGGTAGGAAAATAAAAAAAAATAAATACGTCTCCTGATTAAGGGTTTGTTTTCTTTGCGGGTTGGAAAATCAAATATAAATGAATAAGTATCCTGATTATTTTTTTCTCTCTTGAAGGTTGGAAAAATCAGAAATAAAGGATTAGGTCTTTCGATTAGAAGATTTTTCCTTGAAGGTAAGAAAATAAATGAAAAAGTCTCCCAATTAAATGTGTTTTTCTTGAAGGTAAGAAAATTGAAAAAAAATAATTGAATAAGTTTCCTGACTAAATGTTTTTTTTCTTTTGAGAGTAGGAAAATCAAGAAAAAATGAATATGTCTCTCGATTAAAATTTTTTTTTTCTTCAACGTAGGGAAATCAGAACTAAAGTAATAGGTAGCCTCATTAATGTTTTGTTTTCCTTGAAGATAAGAAAATCAAAAATAAATGAATAAGTCTCCCGGTTAAAAGTTTTCTTTTTAAGGTTTGAAAAGCAAAACATAACGGAATAAGTCTCTTGTTTAAATGTATTTTTGTACTAAAATTTTTAGCAGTCATATTTAAATTATCAATCCCGATAAAAATAATTTTCTAAATATGGTTAAATTTCATGTGAACTCAAACTATGAACATGTAGTGAACTACCGGAGAGGGCAAAGAGGTCCAGAGTTGCATGTATTTTTTTTTTTGCAAAGCTAGAATAAAATAACTTACCTGCAGAACAAGCAAAGATTCGATCGTGCCGGGATGTAATCTGTCCGAAGGAGAAAAACATGGCGTCTTCGCGGGTAACATGTTTAAAATAGTTAGATCCTAGGTAAGATACATTCTTGCGAGATTATCTTTACGCATATGCAAATTTTGACAGGCAATGATACACAAAAACGGGAAGAACGAGGCAACAAGGGAGTAGAAAAAATAATTTTAAAAAAAAAAAACAGTACGACGGATCACTGCTGTCTTGAATCTGGCTACAAATATCGGGGACGAGAAAGAATAAACTGACTGTAAATATGTATTGAGAAAATAAGTTTAAAGCTTTTTTTTTATTTTGCTACAGAAGAATATTGTGAAAACATTTTTGAAAATTTAATATTAGGTTGGTGCAAAAATAATGTCGTTTTCTCACATGAAGTTGAACTTCAAAAAACGACATTATTTTTGCACCAACCTAATAATTTGACATGATATAATCAAATTAAGAAAATCTTCCTGCTATTCGTTAGTGTGATATATCTTTCCAGATTATGAAGTTTTGTAATATTCAACAAAATAAAAATAATAGTAAATTTAGATTTGATGTCAGGAAGTAAAAAGAATGTAATCATATATGACATTGAACTCGACCAGAATTTGGATTGCATTTACAATGGAGATTTTAATTAATTATTTAGAGCATTTCAAGAGCTTTCTTAATACACTTCTGTTTGATCTGATAAAATACATGGCGCGATGGATTAACTGTCGTCTGGATTATGAAAAAAATAAAATAACACTGACATCTCACTTTAACAGATATATTTACAAACAGTAGACAAAAATATCTTGAAGTACTACAGAGTAAATTTATTCAATAAAATCACCATTATCTTCCAGCACGGCCTATAAATTACTTCGGATTCTCCTGCAACTCTTCTGGATGGTCTCCTTGATTAAGTTGGTCTTTGCTGACATAGTCCTTACCTTTCGTTCATCTTTGGTGTTAAAAGGTGTTTTGTTGGATTTCCGCTCAACTGTGCCTCACACATAACAATCAAGGGGGTTGCGGTCATGAGATATACAGTGTAACCCGGATATAAGAGAGTTGTCGGGACCGGAGAATAAGTATCTTATATCCGGGTTTCTCTTATATCCGGGTTTGGTATATTATATATACATTAACACAGGCTCTAATTTGGGACCAGAGAAAATCTCTCTTATATCCGGGTTTCACTTATATCCGGGTCTCTTTTATCCGGGTTACACTGTAGGTGGCCAAATGTAAGGGTTGATGTAGTCGCAGAAATTGTCTGACAGCATGACTGAGTTCTCTTGTGTGGCATGGTGAAGAATCATGTTGCTAGACATAGGTTGTTCTGGCAGCCACCCACTTGACCTATGGCAGCACTACCTCCTCAAGTAAAGTGATGTTGGCCTACGTGCCCGAGGCCTTGTAGGAAGATGAATGAAGGCATAATGTCACCATCACTAGTGATAACTCCAAACACCATGAGGTCGACTGGATATATCATCCAACTCTTTACGATTCCTCTTTATTGTTCTCAGATTACCCCCCCCCCACAAAAAAATAAGAAATGTTCGTATTGGAGCTTCCGGTGCGAATACGAAGCAGTACAGAATGCCGTTTCGAAATTTCTAGAGAAATTAATTGCGTCATGCTGCTCTCGTTTTTACAGACGGTGCTCAAGTGACCCTATTATACTGTGCAATCGACAACATAGTAATAAAAAAAAAACAACGTACATGTGATAAATCTGAAAATATCAAATGGCAGCAATTTACATATCGCAACCTGTGTAGGTGGAAATGCTGGTGAAAACTTCCTGGTTTTGTTACTTGAATTTTCTGATGAAACACAATTCTTAAGTTGTTAATGATGGAATAAGCTCCCAGTGATTTCCACAACTATATAATAACAGCGAAAATTCTACACTTGCAGTGGTGAATAACTTTAACCAAGTACAACAAGAACTAAAATAAATATGAATGTAATTGATCATTTAATGAAGTACAAATGATAAGCATATTTGAGTAGTAACTAATAACATTTCTGATTAATCAAAAGTTAGTGTTTGTCAGAAATATGTCACCTACATATATTCCTAATCACTGTAAAATAAAACTGCATCCATGCAATGATATTTGTGTTTGTTCATTGGAATCGATACCAAAGCGTATGTGTGCTTTTTACGATTGCGTGTATATTTGTAGACATTATTATAAATATATATAAGTTAACAAATCAATTCCATTACACACATGCAGAGTCTAAAGAGCATTTGCACACTCGTATAAAAATCAAGTCAAACATTTTAAAAAGAAAAGAAAATGATACAAGGGCGGTTCAGTTTAATTTGAACTGCTTTGTGGGCAAATAAATATGCTTCTTATTAAAAATACATGGAAATTTTAATTTAATTTTATTTAAAGGCTTCTGTTGACTTTAATTATCATCCTGGGCATGAAACTATTTAATTAAGATTCATCAGGCAACAACGCGAATCGATTTGTCGAAAAGAAAGAAAAAACGGAAACACTATAAATTTACACCTTTCGCTCTTCCAGAAGCAACTGTTTTAACACCACAAGCAAATTTTAGAGTTGCATTTGTTCTTCTTTGTTTTCTATTATTTAAGTAAGAATTAATCTTTATTTAAAAAGACCTGATATATTTTTTAAAGAACTGAGAACAGCAGACGAGGCTTCATATAAAAACTTTTTCATTTCGTATTATTTATAGATGTTCAGACGAACTACATTCTTTAGTTTCACCAGTTCTTATCTTCCCGGATTAGACCCGCCATTCCACGCACATTGTAACGAATTACCTTTCTTCACTTCGTCTTCTATTGGTGAGATGCAAGTTTTATTTTAGAAGCTTCTTCTCACGAACTGCTGCTTTGTGGAACCGACACCAAAGAAGTTGCTTCCCTGATCTACAATCTTAATCTGTTCAATCTAGGGTTAACCATTATCTTCCCCACAAATCCGCATAAAGTATTCCTCTTATTTTGTTATCTTCTAACTCGAGTGGCTCTTGGGCCTTTACATGGTGAACATCAATGTAAAAAGAATATAAGTCACAACCGCCGTATATTATAATTGAGATCACGAGATTGAAAGAAACATTACAATTTATCTACCCCCAGAGGTCTTTTATAGATCTCGGCCAGGGTGTGCGTGGTATCGGGCTCTCATCCGGACGTGGGGTTTACATTTTCACATGCGATATCTTATAGAGATTATCGTGTCCGTCCTCTGGATATATGTGTTCATATACAAATCTATCTCATACGGTTATTTCCCACAAATGTCCATTACGTTTTCACATGTCAGGGCAGCCCGTAACAATGTGTGAGTCACGAGCCTGCATTGGTGACCAGGAATTCATCGGTCCGATCAACCTATATATGTAATAGGATTCTTTGACGTTACACTGATTTCAAAGTAGGATGTGTCTCACATTAGGTCTCATGATCTGGTGTGAGACACATCCTATATCTAAAATGTTTGCCGTCAGATATTCTTTTTGAACATTCAACCAGATTTTGCATTTTGTTAACTGTTCCGGGACATAGCAAAACAGCCCATGACCTACGTAACGCATTTTTGTAAATGGTGATTTCCTAGGCGTAGCTGAGATATGACACAAAACCGTCGTAATTGTTTTAGAAAGATCAGCATGCTAACCATTACACCGCGTCAAGGTGCCCCGGGTTTGTGTAAATCATTAGCAGAACAGGGCTGAGGAGGGAAAACAAAAATATAGAATATACTACGAGCTACAAAGGACATGTAATTTTGGAGAGCCATGATCGCAAACGTCGTGTAAGGGAACAAGTGTTACGCAAAATCAGAGATGTCGGTCAATCTTTGTCATTTCAGGATATTATTCAATTTTTGAAATGTGAAATAATCCCAGCAGTTTAGGTCATTATGGAACATTTTTACAATGCATGTCTTAGTCATAATCTCACAAACTAACAATACGCCATTGTTAGAATCTTTTGAAATGTTTCCGCATTTTTATTCGTTCATGCTATAAATTAAAAACAATGCTCGATCTGAGTGCAACGAAGTTCACACTGTTCGCATTTGCACATTTTCTTGCGTCATGTTGCACATTCTTAAAGTTTTCCGTGAACCGCTTGTGCCACTCAAAACTAATTGAATCATTTTCCCAATCTTCAGACGGCCATTGACGTTAATCCATTTTCCTGATCCCTTTCAAACAATTCATCTTCAGTATAACATGAACACGAACAACTTCCTTTACTGCTCGGCAACGAAAGAATATCCATGTCTGTGATCCGAGAAATGGAATCTTGGGGGAAGCCTAGCATCGAAAAAAATTGTCTACCAAATTACGTCAGCGAAACACGAATGGAATGTTGTCTTCTCGTAAATTATTTGTATAAATGACAAGATTTATCCGTCTGCTATAAGGAGGCGCGGTGGAGTAATTGATTGTTACTGGGATTGAGGAATCGGAGAGCCGAGTTCGAGTTCATTACATTCATTTACGGAATGGGAAATTTATGACGCCATCTCTTCTCTCTCCAGATAAGGGTAAATTGTAGGACAGTTTGGGTTCTATAGGTTTCAATAGCAACCGGTCTAGGAGAAGTAAAATCTGAATTCAAATCAGCCTGGAAATGGTTGGGCTACGTCAGGATATCTTGCCAAAGCTACACCACTTCTACTGCGACAGTAGTACATGCAGTGCCCCTACGACTCGAAAAGTTACGGGACTCGTAATCGTTATCCTGGATAGTTTCCCTAAATATTTACGTTAATATCAGGAATCCATTTGATGAATACGTCAAAATGATTCGACCAGTCCAAATATTACATGAATACGCGTGTATAAAAAAGTAAGCGAAGGAAAATATTTTTTTTTATTACTTAAAAATTACTGCCTCGGTGAATACATATAGATACATATACGTGTATATATATATATATATATAATATTAAATGAAGAGGTTATAATGGTTCCAACGAGAGAAAAGTGTGTATATTAAAAAGAAGAGAGGTACCGTAAACTTTTTAGGTTGTAATGTGGATTTTTAAAAAATATTATTCTTTATTTTCATAATTTTACAACACGTGTTTCTGGTCTCGCGACCGTCTTCAGGTAAAGGGTGGAGATTTCCACATATTATTAAAATTTTTATTATTATTTTATTTTTAATAATATGTGGAAATCTCCACCCTTTACCTGAAGACGGTCGCGAGACCAGAAACACGTGTTGTAAAATTATGAAAAATGAAGAATAATATTTTTTTAAAATCCACATTACAACCCAAAAAGTTTACGGTACCTCTCTTATTTTTATTATATATATATATATATATATATATATATATATATATATATATATATAATAATTTTAAATAGACCAGTATATATTATTATTCTGCCACATTTAATTTATTCGAACCTAGTTATTGCTTCATGCAGATTCTATTAAAATTAACAGGTCAAGAAATCTACCAATCTGCGACGGCATTCCACAAATTACCTTTCTAAACATATTTCCTCTAAAAATAGGAATGTTCATATTTGTCGTCATGTCTCATAATCAAAAGTACCGGTGTGTAATATGATTTCAAAACCGCATAGTGTAAGACACATATTGATGGGAATGAGATGCATTATTGATGTATTCATTAAATGGCCATCTGGCTAGAACCCCTGGTAAAACAAACTCACAAATCATACACAATCAAGTTATTTTACAGCACTAACCTTTTTCAAACACTTGACTGAAAATTGACTTTTAAATTTTAATACAGTATAATCCTTTATATCCGGACATCATTTTGATGTGTATATTTAAACTATTAGGGTGATGTATAACTGATTTGAAATGTCTTTATTTAAGAAATTTACTATGGATAATTGCTTATACTTATTTCACCCTAATGTCTTGATGCAAAAGATGATGTGAATAAGAGGAAATGAACATCTTTGGAGTTATTGCAAAAAGTGGAAGTTTGAAACAAACTATACGCTAGTGAATGTTCATTATAACTAACAACTGAGAACAACATATGAAAATCAACATTGTATGATATAAAATCTCCCAAAGAACCTATTCACCAGCGTTCACAATGTTACAATGAACAATGAAGTTAAAAAAAAAACATGATTGCGAGGAAACCTGGACTGAAATTGAAAAAGCTTTTGAAAAGATTGTCAGTTTTATGGAAAGAAAGCCAGCATTCAGCTATGACGATTGCAATAACGCACGCAGAGTTAAAAAAAAGTGTATTTCGTTTAAAAAAATTCAAGAACAAAACAAAAAGAAATGAGGAAATAGTCGAGAATGACATTAGAAGAGAAAGAATCATGCAACAGTGACTAAAAACCTTCGTTTCATTATTTGTTTTGCATATATGGCATACTTAATTTAATGAATTTTCATTAACTTTATATAATTTATTTCTTTTTCCTTAAAATCAATTCCGTTATATTTCACTCGTCATTAGCTTATTTTGTTTACAATCAAACATTGAAAACAAATGTTAAACCTGTTTTCTGTCTTTTATTTTAATCTAAATATAACCCCTCATATCCGCACTTTGTAACCGATTCGTCATAAGCGGAAGGCCTTATTCGTCCGGATGTCAGGGATTCTATTGTACTTAAAACTACAGAATAAAACCATTTTTTGCATTACTAATACTGGACATTGTAGCTCCGACCCTTTATATTTTAGGAACTCTAATATCGAAACAACAAGTAGAAACGCATGAAGATTTATTTGACTAATTGACCTTTAGCCTGAAAAGGTTTATTTTAATATAGTGGATGGTTACAACGACAGGGGAGATGGGATGTGTTTATTTTATTACCAAATGAATTAAGCAGAACCATAATGAGATATTTAAGATTCGAAATACTATTCTAAGAGACATTACCCTCCCTGCCTCCTATTAGAATGTCTGATGCTCAAATCCACTAGACCACCTCTTTGCGACTACGTGATCTCACACTATCTGCTGACATGAGATGGAACAATTACATTGAATCAATAGCTTCATCTACATCAAGGAATGTTGGGTCTATCTGTCGCGTCAGAATGTTTTTCTCGCCCGAATCCATCCTTCAAATCTATAAATCAATCATTCGCCCTTGCATGGTATATTGCCGTCATATATGTTCTGGAGCCCCCGCTCTTCGTCTTAGGGTCCTGACAAAATCCAGAGATGGATATGCAATGTGGTTGGTCCTGATCTGGCATCTCGTTTACAGTCACTCTCTCACAGACGTTCCGTCGCCTACCTCTGTCTTTTCTACAAATAATTTCACGTTAAATGCTCCGACGAGCTATTTTCTATTGTTCCTAAACTATATGAATTTAAACGTGTCACTATGTCGACAAAACAGTCCCACCTTTTCACTGTCGAGATTGTCAAATGTAGCCGTCTCTTCTACTCTAATAGCGTCATGTCTCGTACTTGCCGTCTGTGGAACTCCCTTCCTCTTACTTGTTTCCCTGATAGCTATTATCTCCAACTATTCAAATGCAATGTCAATTGACATCTCCAGATACCTTGATCTATCCCCTATCCTTCTCTTCATCCTTTCCTCTATCATTCCTCTTTAATGTTGCTCCCACTTTCTGAAACAACTTGCGTTCTAGTGGCACTCCCACCTTGATTGGGGTGAACAGTTAAAAAAAAATAAAAAACGCGTATTTATTCATTATCGTCAATAAAGGTGGTGCATATCCGCCTTGCATATTCATTATTTTGTTACTGTTAGCTCTCATATCTTAAAATAATTGTCTTTAGATGAAAGAGTAAATTGCTGTTCTGTGTTGATAGAAGCACTGCGATAGCTTCATATATCTTGTTAAATCAGTGCAAAATGCTATTGCAAGATTAATGCCAACATTGTATTTATTTTTATACAGCTTCATGGGAGATTACAGAAAAAAAGATACCCTAAAGTAACTCTAAACATTAAAAGGAAAATCACAGAATAGCCGAATGTGATATTCAGTTACAACAAAAAACATTAATATGGGTTGTCTGATTTGGGACAAGAGATTGTCTTTTGACATTAAATATTTAAAATCTACAAGAAGCAAGAAATTTCTAATGATCGAGCATTTCTTCACGGAGGAAAAAGATACTTGAAATCATCGAGATGTAATTATACGAGCGAATGCAAGGAACAGCGTAGAGAGGTCATATTGGAAATGAGGATGTTTTTAGGAAAATAGAAAGAAGGAAAAAGATATTTCTAAACAGAAGGAGAGATACAAATTCGGAGCAAATAATTTATCGCTCGAAAATTTAATACTCGCATTATATATTGATGTCAAGAGGAATAAAGAGAAGCAATGAGTCACCTAATTAAGGAATTTATGTAAATGGATGGGACAACAACGACATCTGTCTGTATTTCAAAGATTAAGTTTTCTAACTATTTACACTATTTGCATTGTTCGGACTTTTTTGCTCATCTTTATTGACATATTCACGACGTTTCGGCTGTTGAACGGTCCGGACTTCTACAGGTGATATACGTTGAAAATTCGTTCGAACCCTTTATTTAGCCCGAACAATGTAAATAGTGTAAATAAGGGCAACGATATATTATCTCAAGTATAAATATATACATTGGGCAAAGACAGTAATTTGGCGAGAATCAATGTCGCCTAGGCCCGAAAAAGATTTAGCGGATAAAAGAGAATTTGTTGCGGACGTAAACAAATTTTGACAAGCAAATCTTTATAATTGACTATTTCATGTATTTGCTAGAAAAATATGCTGAATATGAAATTTGATAAGTGCCTCGTTTTAGCGTTATAAAGAAGATACATCACGTTAGATTTTAAAGTTGTACTTGATAATATAATCATCGAATTTGGCTAGTTATGAACTAAGATTTAATTTCGGAAATTATCAGTAAGAGATCGCATATATTGCGCCTTCAATATCAGAAATAATATGATTGTCAGGGACAAGGATATAATGACGCCGTTATTGTAAGCAGATAATTTACAATATATATTAATATAAAGAAAAAATGTTGGAGCATGTTTTCCAGCAGAGTAAACGCCGTCATTGAAGGAAGAAGTTAGTAAATACCAGGATGTTACTATCACCTCAAGAGAATAGCGTCATATGCGAATCAGTTTAGAGATTGATGGAAATGATTGCAACGGCATTTGCAAAAGATAATTTTAGAAATAGACAGTTAAAATAGGCGAATATGCTTACAAATCAGAATTTTGTGCAATTCAGAGGGAGAGTTATTGCTTCCAGCAACGATTTTCTCATAGTACTTATAGAAGATTGGTACAAGTGGTTTACTGTAAATTCCGCGACCGACCATTGGCGTATTTGAAAAAAAATGGCATTTTTGGCGAATTTTGGGAAGTTCCTGGAAGCGAAGTACCTTCACAAGTACCTCGTCCGCGATGCTTCAAACATAAGAAATATAAGGAAACGTACGCCCAGTGGGCAAGTGGAAACGGGCAGACACACATACATTATATATATATATATATATATATATATATATATGATGAGGATGGACTCTCCCTTCGTCGTTTTCGACGCATGAGTGTCTTTCAGTTCAGGTTTTTGTTGATGTTTCGTATCAGACAACAATTCTGCACAGGATATGCAAACAAATCCACACGAAGGGGATACTGAAGGGTTGACCATCATATGGGCAGATGTATTAGCCCGAGATTTAGAATTAATTCTTAATTCTCTCAGAGGGTTGAGACGATTCTTTAGTTATACCTCGGTAGTAGGCATTTCTGCCGTTTGATGGAGGATTACACACGCGCACACACACACACACACACACACATATATATATATATATATATATATATATATATATATATATATATATATATATATATATATATATATCTGAGCGATGATGAGCGGATACTGACAAAATTAATATCTGATATCCGTCATTTAGTCATATTCTGTGGGGTGAGTCGTGAAAAGACATTTTCATCACTCACTCTCTCTCTCTCTCTCTGTTTATATATAGATATATATACATATATCCGGTCATATCTGCGCGTATATAAATACCTATTAACTTACGTCTTTATATATACTACGGGATGCAGAATTTTTCTAGGCCAGACACATTTGAAAAAGAATCTATGATTAAGATACAAAGCATCAAAATAATTATTTGAAATAAATTGAGGCATGGTAACAAAATAACATTTATATATGCAAGATATAGTGAATATATATATATATATATATATATATATATATATATATATATGCATATACATATATACATATATACATATACATTTATATATATATACATACATATATATATATATACATATATATATACATATATATACACATATACATATATATACATATACATATATATACATATACATATATATATATATATACATATATATATACATATACATATATATATATACATATACATTGATATATAAATATATATATACATATATAGCATCGACAGTTTTTCGCATGCTTGATATTTTCTTTCCTGAATAGTGCGTTCAAGTTTGAAACTGACTGTGGCCGCTCGGATTTATCTTCTGTAACCTCTTTTGTATTTACATACACACAATACTTTATATTGATTTACCCATTGATTTACCCATAAAAATAGCATATTCTTTTCATTCCATCAATGTATATACCTCCGAATATTGTGAAATATTTCAATATCATACATAACATGTAACAGAAATAATTTTCTACAGTCGTGCATTGGAAGCAAATCAATTTTCAAAATCGACGCTTATACTTTCGGAAATATTGGTTCCAAGAAACACTACAATCTTTATGTCTCTCAGTCTTTAACAATCCTTCAAATACTTCTAATCTTCACTTCTTAGTTCATCCCCTTACGTTCTCATCATTCAGCTCATTTATTAACCCTCAAGCCTGTGTGGTTATTTGGCCTTGTATAGCGTGGACATCTTCAAGAATATCATTTTTTTATATAAAAGTAAATTTGATTATTACTTGGGGAACTTTGATAGAGATATTCATTCAAAAGATGTGTATATATTTTAAAATGGGATAGGTAGGGGAACGTTGCTTACCTGCAAGAATAAATTAAAATCTATATTAATATATTTATAGCCAGATAAATTTCGAATTTAATAATCAAACAATACTATATACTTATAGAATAATTTTATTAACCTATCTATCTATCTATTTATCAATATAAAACTTTATCTCACCCTCTCTCTCTCTCTCTCTCTCTCTCTATATATATATATATATATATATATATATATATATATATAGTAAAATTGACTGGTAATCCGTATGGGTATTTCGAAAGAAATGCAATAACAGAGCTAATAATAATTAAGTAAGCCGAGAATCCAGAAACATTTGGTAATATTTTATTTCGGGAAATCGAGATTTCGATTTCGCTTCCTCAGACCAAACGCAAACGGTTTCAGCAATGAATGTATTTAAAATTCTTCCACTCAAAAAACGAAAATCCAAAATTATTATAAATTGTGTTTGAAAATAGTTCCAATAACGTAAGGAGAGGAAAGGAAAAAGTGAGGGGGCTGAGTGAGAGAAATATATATATATATATATATATATATATATATATATATATATATATATAAAGACATTTATATAATATGTTTAACGTTCTTTTTATAGATACAAGTATTTAAGCAAATGCTCTGTTTTTATAATAAACAGTATTAAATAACATTTACCGGCCTGAATGTCCGAGAAATCGTCATAGAAAATTTTCGCTCTCCGACAGGAATCGAACCTGTATCCTATACGGAAGCGTCATTTCGCGTGATGTGCCTTAACCGTTCGGCCACAGATGAGCGTCTGGTTAGCAAGGTCGATTTTACTATCTTTAAACTTAAATCTTCCATGAATCTCTTCTATTCATATCTGCTCGGCTGTATCTTTTTTACTTGTCATTTTGGGAAAAGGAAGTATGTTCTAGGTCAACCCGTCGATTGACTGCTTAAAACTATTCCTTCACCCTCTTTCTCTTTTTTCTTTGTCGCTCATGTCTATCTATCTCTCTGTTTCTTTCCCCTAAAAAACATATTTTTAAATCTCTGTATTCGCCTCTTATTTTTAAACTATTCCCTTTCTTTCTTCCTTTCTTTTTTTCTCTTCCACCCTTTTCCTTTTTCTTGTGACTGGATAACTTTAAATTCCATTTATTTTTGTAAAATATTGGTCTGAAGAGATGGACATATATGTATGTATGTATGTATGTATAAACCTATTATTGCTAGGAATTTTTTTCAGCCTTTATTCTTAGAATTAATATTTCATTCATAATGCAATCATTTACAATTAACGTACAATTCTCGAGTAGATATTAATAGTTGAACGTAATATCAATTCAAAATTTATAAATATCAGAGAAAGTACATCAGAAAGCAGCAGCACGGATATTATACCCACAAAACCCGTAATAGACGACAGAACCGCTCGGCGAACATTGGTCAAACATCGAGTGATAATGAAATGTTTTTAACGTGATAGAATACTGTGTAGCAGACATTATATTGTGTTGCTTAAACTGGATAGATATGAGTTTTAGGAAGAGATAGCTCGGGATCTGTCAATTTCTCACGACAAGCGTTGTTGCCTACTTGACATTTGCTTCCTTTCTGTGGTTTCATTTGATGAGGTTTGCCTCGTTGACAGTGCGCATTAATTTCGTCACGTCAGCTGACTCCGAATCTTACGGACAGTTTTTTTTTTCACAAAGATGCATAGCTGGTAATATTATTTTCCAAAAAACGTATATCTGGTAATATTTATTATTTCTAAAACGTATAGCTGGTAATATTATCTTTTCAAAAACGTATAGCTGATAATGTATTTTTTCCAAAAACATATAGCTGGTAATATTATTTTTGGTAATAATTTTTTACAAAGTATTTCTTGTATTAAAACCTACTTTTACACTTTTATAAGGCTCTTTACCTCAGTTTCGGGGTTAACTATTTGCCCATAGCTGGGTTCCTAACAGGTGCTACCACCCCGGTTCAGCTGAGACCTGGGAACACCGGTAATTAAGAGGTGGTTCCACGCTCCTCAAAACCTCCTGATCAGAGGCCTTGCTGCTGGACGTAGTTTATCGTCTTACCCAGGACGCAAGTCAAGGTAGACGTGGGAACACCAGCTATTAAGAGGTGGTTCCACGCTCCTCAAAACCTCCTGATCAGAGGCCTTGCTGTTGGACGTAGTTCATCGTCATACCCAGGACGCAAGTCAAGGTGGACGTGGGAATACCAGCAATTAAGAGGTGGTTCCACGCTCCTCAAAACCTCCTGATCAGAGGCCTTGCTGCTTGACGTAGTTTATCGTCTTACCTAGGACGCAGATGCAGTTTATCGTCATACCGAGGACGAATGTTTTTTATGGAAGACGTGCAAAATTACAGTCCATTATTACGAACATATATTTCATACAAAGTATTTAAGCAGCAATAAATATTTTAAACATTTTTTTGTTAAACAGCACTGATAAGTTCTTTCAGTCAAATCTTTAAAAATATTTTCAAGTTATAACATATTTGTCTTATGTTAAAATTAAAATTAAGATTTCCCTGTTCTTTTTAAACCGAGTTCATTCATCATTACCTATCAAGAATTGCGCGTTTAGTTTTTATAAAGATGTCTTTTACCAATACTTGCGTTCCGCAAAACTGCTGAAACTAATTTTAAGTCACTTAATTTGATTTCTTTTAAAACGGTCAAATTTGCATTTTTATGTGATTTTCCTTTTATACACACGTCAATATAAAATCGCATATCAAGAACGATAGCTAATATAATGATGTCTGATTCCCTCATTAAAATGACTTTAAGAAATTTAAATCTTACTTTTTATTGGGCTCTATATAATAAATACCGTTATTCATCACAAATTTTCTCAATTTAATATTATCTTGCTTATTTGTAAGATGTAGATCTATATATAAGCGCCAATTGCAGTAAAACTTGGCAAATGACAAGTCAACATAAGCGGTCTTGGGTTGGAGTTTATTTATGGCCAGAAACTTTGTTGTCTGTAGTTTAATATCAGTTCCTACTATGTGGCATTTTTTCGACTGCTTCCTTCGGGATAAGATACCTTAAGGCCCCACCAAACGCTAACACAAACCCATTCTCATTAACAAGGCGTCTACCAAAGGGGGGCTGACATAAAAATAAATGTAAAACAATGCTCTGAGACACACACTTAGGGGCTGATGATAGAACAGAACGGCTTGAAATAGACTATTTCTATGTTGAGGCAATTTTTTTTTGCTGTAAAAATTAATAATTAATATTACTAGTATCCACCTGGATTATATACCAACGCATCGATTACTTGTACGCTCTCTCTCTCTCACTCTCTCTCTATATATATATACACGTCATTATTATTTGATGGAATTTCAATTATTCATACTGAATTTTCGCAATACATATGTAACACATTTGCTATCTTATTCACTATTCTGCTCCTTCAAATTAAATTGTTTCTCTTAGCCTGCAAGCATCGACATTGAGTTGCTCATTTATAGGGCGAACATTATTATCAAAAATAATACTGAGATATATAATATTACTATTTACTAACGAAATACTGTCACGAAAAGGCATTAAAGTTACAATGACAAGCAACCATATATCTTCTCATGGATGAGTAAAAAGCGAATTTTCAGATAAAACCAATCACTAATTATCCCTGATAAAACGTGAGCCTGAAATAATTAGTTACTATCGTTTTCGGATCTTACTGTTGGAGCACAGATAAAAAAATATCGTTTTGGAAGCCAATTTTGGAGATAAAAATGCTGAACACCACATATACGTCAAACAAAATTACACTCGAATTTGGGCTTGTGCTGTACGATTCTAATCCTTATATATATAAAAGTTGAAGTAAAGTAGAGAAGAAAGATAAAAAATCATATATTCTCAAAGGTTTCAAAGGGTAATATGTTAAAACATTTACTACATGATAAGCTAACTTTGCCTTAGTATGTCTGTTCAAATCGTTCACGGATCATACAATTTTTTCAAGAATGGTTCTTAATAAAATATGCATGATTCTGCGAATATATCTTTATTGGCGTTTCTTTATGCACACACTGATTTAAATTTGTATTCGCAATGTTTTCGATGTGTGCAACGGATTAAATTCTAAAATTGTTGAAAGATTTTTGGTTAGATATTACAGCAATCAGATCAACGAATATAACGACGGAAATACATTAACGTTTAATCATTTATTAGATTTTTTTTCTTTTGCTTAAATAACCGGTTTGTGTGGTTAATAAAAGAAGCCAGGACGGACGCAGGTGGAGATGGAAAATTGCAGTCGGTTGAAATATATGTGACTCATTTTTGCAACATGCGAAAAGACGCGTTACCGTAAAAAGGAATTGGGGATTTAAATTTGCTGACAAGACTAAATGCAATCCAAAAACTAATTTGAACACTGGGTGGGGAAATAGAAGAATGACAACAACTAGAAGAGATTTGGGGAAAACGAAAAACGAGAATAGAATATCGGAAATAATAGATTATGTTAATAGAAAAAAAGGGTTAAATTTGGCAAAAATGGAAAAATAAAATCAATCTTTAAACGAAAATCAATACAAACGATTAAAATTAATCGAGTGAAATTAAGTAAAAACTGAAAATTGACGGAGGAATATGAGGGGTTAGAACTAATCTAGCAAAAGTTATATATGTGCACAAAATAAAACAGATGTCGACACACAGACGCTCAGATATATTGATATAATCAAACGCTTAACGCACACACACACACACATATATATATATATATATATATATATATATATATATATATATATATTTATATATATATATATATATATATATATTTGAAGGTCTGATGAATTGGGGACTTTTAAGACGCTACCGAAATAAATATAACCTTATGAAATTTTAAGTGTTTAAATATATATGTATATATATATATATGTTTGTGTGTGTGTGTGTGTGTGTGTGTGTGTGTGTGTGTGTGTGTGTGTGTGTGTGTGTGTGTGAGAGAGAGAGAGAGAGAGAGAGAGAGACTGTGTGTCTTGATCTACAGTGTTGGTAATTTTAGCAATAGAAATGTTGTAAATTGGGAACTGAGTCGGCGCATTGTGGCCGTGTTCATAATATTATCAGTTGTATTTTTTGTCAGTCATCTTTAATTATATATATATATATATATATATATATATATACACACAAGTATAGGATTGGTATATACGGAATAAATTCCAATAACCAACAATTATTATTCTTAAAAGAGTGCTCAATACAGAGTAGAGCAGATATAATTATTTATTTAAATATTATAACATAAATATGTTATAAAATCACTACAAAAATAGCCATTTTGTTTCAACACTTCTGGTGTCTTATCAAGTTAATTAATTTGAAACTTTTAAAACCATTTATTCTACATTCAACATCATCACTTGATAAGACACCAGAAGTGTTGAAACAAAATGGCTATTTTTGTAGTGATTTTATAACATATTTATGTTATAATATTTAAATAAATAATTATATATATATATGCATATATGTGTGTGTGTGTGTGTTTATGTATGTATGTATATATATATATATATATAAATATATATATATATATATATATGTATGGTTGTCCAGAAATTAATGTCCGACTTTGAGAAACACATTTTATTCCTTAAGTAATGTATTTAAAAATTGTTTTAATCAGTCGAAATGTGAACTTAATCTCATGATCTACGCATTTCTGCCTTAAACTTTCATAGTTCCTTATGCGTTACGATAAATTTTGAGACGCCTAGATATCTTAGAATGCAGTGTCTGCATCTTTTCTCTAATGGAATATCATTTAGCTTAAAAGAATTCAAGATGATGGAAAAAAGTGGTAGTCATTGAGCAAGAAACTGGGTTAGGGTATGGTAGATCTGGCAAAATGTCGCATTCCATGTCGGTGAGCTTTGCTGTGTCATCCTGGGACCAAGTGGCCGAGCATTGTCAAGAAGCAGAATGAGAACTTGGTCGATTAACCAATGATGGCTGTATTTTGTTTTAATTTCATTTTCCTGGCAGTAAACTCCGACAATGATGCTCTGGTCCGATTCAAGCATGTTGGAACGGGTGACTCCAATGCTGGATAAGCACCATAATCTTTAGTTGGGGCAATTTAGGAAAGTGTCTGGAAAGTGCCATTGCAAGCTATTGAGCCGATCGTTTACGATTGTCATAACGGATCTACTTCGCATCATAAGTCATTATTCCAACAAATAAATGGATTATTCGAAATTCGCAGATGCAATATCGAACACACTTGAGAACGTCAAACAATTTAACTTTTACTTAGTACATGTGGAACCAGTTTTCACCTTGCCAATTTACTATATGAGACATTTCCCTGATAAGACTTTTATTCGATTAGTATTTTCAGAAGAACAAATGTGAACGCATCTTTTACGTTTTCATGTTCAAAATATGGTACACATATTGCTAAGTTAAATTCTGAACGGGTTTGGTATAAAATTAACAGACCAGACACTTTAATAATTAAGAATGAGCAATAGACTTTTGTCCAGTTATGATAATAATAAATTAGAACACAAAATGATTATTCAAAATTTGCACATTATTAGGATAGCGGCTCGGTTTGAGGAATCGGAAAGCCGAGTTCAAATTCCAGTCGAATCCATTACATTCACTTACGTGCTAATAACCTTGGGAAAGGTTTGAATCCTGTACTTCCACTTCCATGGGTAAATAGCCGGATAGACCAGGTTCTATGGCCTTGTATGGCAACATGTCTACCGCAGATAGAAATGGAAAACTACTGCGGAAAAAATCTGCCTCGTCAGTCAGGTATCGAAAGATATATGATCGCCTAAACGTATATGACGCATGGCATATAACTGAGTGATATAATTTCACGAAGAAACTCTGTGTGTTTGTGTGTGTGTGTGTGTGCGCGCGCGTGCGAGCCTGTTGGGGCTTCTGTGTGTAAAAAATCAAAAGTAACTACGAATATATCTGTAAAAAGACAATATAAATAAAGACTAAAGGAAATCTTTACTTTGTCGAGATTTTCGAATATATATATATATATATATATATATATATATATATATATATATATATATATATATGTGTGTGTGTATATATATATATATATATATATATATATATATATATATATTGAAAGTCGAGGTAATATATGTATTTAAAGGCACTGCTGTTTAGGCTTTGCTTTCCCCATCGACTCACGCTGTAGACATGGAATCAAAGCACGTCAAATCTGCTGATGGTTTCCACTAGAGGAACGCATGTTCGAGTCCTGCCGGAGATTGCATATATTTTTAATAATATTTCTCGAATATTCACGTCATTTAGACGAAAATAAATAACTATACTCTTTAATAAATAAACGGATCGCCTACTCAAACAGAAGTAAACACTAAAAATAACTTTTAAGTAATAAAATTATGTCGGATTAATAAATAAAAAAAATAATTTAATTTCTTATAAATTGGTTTGTTTACGCCAGAATAGGAAACTAATCCGATATATATATTTCGAGAGTCGGGGGAAAATCTGTGTTTAAAAGCAATGTTTAGGCTTTGTATGGCTATCGACGCACTCAGTATCCGAGAAGCAAAGGACATCAGATCTAATGACGTTTTCATTATATGACCTCCCGAATATTCACGCTGATAGACGAAAATAAATAACTATACTGTTTAATAGATAAATGGAACGACTACACAAATATGAATATCCACAAAAATAATTTTTATGTTATTTTATATATATATATATATATATATATATATATATATATATATATATATATATATATATATATATATATATATATAATTAAGTATTCACGTACCAAATCTGAATAGAAAAGTGTATATTATGTCAAGAAATCCAGCAGAAACAAAATAAATTAATATTTAATATTATTTATTATAAATAATTCGCTATCTCTATATTTCTAACGTTATAATTATATTCTCTGCTTGCCTAAACATCACCTATCTTCTAGAAATATATTGTTTGATCGATTTTGAGAAAAATATTTGTTTAAAATCTTCCTTGTATGTGAAACGGAATACGGCATCATTGTCAACATCAGATACCCAAAGTCCGCTCGGGCCGTAAGCAAAAAGCCAATCTGGAGCCATCTACAACAAATGATGGTGGCAGACCGTTGTCTTCAAAATATTCACCTGTTCAGTGAACTGGCCCATGGCCACCTTAATAGAAGGAGGCTGTATAAAGATGAGATCTATGGACGTCTTTGAAGGGACAGTCATCTTTTATGCAAACAACTTTCACATCCAACTAGCGCCAGCAGACAAAGATAAGCAGCATTTATTTATTGAAAACACACGCCTACATTCTCGCTTCCTATGATACAAGCCGACAAAACATAGAAATGAATACCATATGGGAACCAGTAATAAGAAGTGCCAGAGAAAGGCGATAATAACAACAAAAATTGCAATATGAGCTCTGCCAAAAAAAAAAAAAAAGAAATTGGATTGATAACAGCAAAAATTGCAATATGAGCACGGTTAAAAATGGTTGTTGAAGACATTACATTATGTTTATAATACCCAGTAATTCATACACAGATGTCCTCAAGGATACTTGGCACAGTGGATAAAGGCGTCAGTTAGATCCAATGACAAGACCCAAACAGTGTGAGTTCAATAAGGCGATGGAGAACATTCAGAGGGGAATTAATAGGAGATAACTGACATCCCTTAGACACTGAGCGAAATAAAAGGTTCGGTTCGACATTCCAACCACCTGAAGAAGGCCTGAGCGAACATAAAGAAAGAACATGGCGACAAAGATGAGGACAATAGTCCGAATAATGTAAATAAATATATATATATATATATATATATATATATATATATATATATATATATATAGTTATACTAATCTCGTACTCTCGTGGCTGCTCACACACACTCACAAAATAATTTTTCTTTGAAGACTGCAAAAAATTTTTAAAGAATTTTCGAAAAGACATTCTCTTGTTTGCATAAACGAATTTTTATGGCGTTTTTTAAGCGTAACCTTAAATGTGATACAAGGCCAAAATTGTGGGTCGTCGTGTGATGATTGATATCACTATTCACGTGTAATTGATTTAGCGAGACTAGCTTGTTAACTATTGTACCACATCGAGTGACCTAGTAATTTACTAAGCGTAGCAGAGCTGTGGCACAAGGCGTAGCAGGATATTGCGGTTTTTTGTTCTTCGTTTTATGCGAAATTCTTCCACATTTGAGTTTGAATTATCACCTGATGTTCATACATTACGAAATGGTGCCCTTTCTCTCAAAGACGGTGCCTAACTGACCATATTATATTTTGCAGTCGACAAAATCAAAAGGAAACGAAACGCATGTACGAAACGAAAAATATAAATTGGCGTCAATTTACCCATCGCACCCAGCATTGTAGTTCGTGTTTATATATTTAAGTTTTATTCAAATATTTGTTATATTTTTCTTATTAATAGATATAATGCTTCTCTGTGTTTTACAGCTATCTTGTGTATGACATGTATTGCGTTAGTTGCATAAATAACTTTCTTTATGGAGATATCTGATACGTAGACACTTAGTCTACGCGATAGAGTTTTATCTGTATGAATAACGTATATGTGATCTTTCATATGATCAGTGATCAAATCTCTTGAAAATTAAAATTCACACACTGAATTAGTTTGACTACGTCTCGATTTTCTGAATGGTCTAATATTAGTAACAATTGTGTTTAGTTGTTTTATACATACTTAATCTTATGTGTTTATTTTTATAAGTTGAAGACGCATATCAAGATAGTACGTTCTCCATAAGCATCTCATTCCGTTTATACATATGTATCTGATTATATAAATGTTATGGTCGAAGTTCATTGTACCTCGGTGATGGTCCAAGGTAGAACCAATGAAGAACACAGGTATGGAATAACACAGATATATTACAAACAGAAATATATACAAAGAAGTAGAAGTATTAGTAATGACTATCAGATTTGGTAAGAGTGAACTATTCCAATATTCTTACAATTAATCCTCTCTGCTCCCTCTTGAGGCCCAGTATTTATAATGCCCGGAATAGTCCATTATTATTATGGGTAAGTTCCCATAACAATAAAATAAGGAAATTATATCATTTTCAAAATGTTTGTATTTTGATTGTTATATACATTATCATTTTTATTATAATTAGTTGACGAATTATGTAATTTGTAAATCGTTTGCAAATTAGCGTTTCATTTACGTTGGTGAGTTCTTTGTAGAAAAATGTGAGCAAAGAGGAAATTATGCGAGCTCTGTTAATTAAATTTTTAATAGTAGCTATTTTTATCGCTCACAACGTTGGCTATTAAGGAAATCTGCTATTAGGAAACACAATTACATATTAGTTTTTTTACATGGAAAAGATGGAATTATTATCCTTGGAATTAACTTCAACATTTAAGAACGGAAATTCAGTAATTAATATTTAGTTAGTCACTTAATTGAAAGAGATAATTTTATTCTTATGAATGTTTGATGCTTTTAATTTACCCAAGTTTTTCTTAGGAGAATTATAGCATAGATTTATTTAAATTTCTCTTCTATATGGGATATATAATATTTAGAAATGTTCAAAAGTAGGGTTGATCTCATAGTCACATCATCAGTTTTAGGAATCTGGTGCATGATATGTCTGTCGAAATTATCGGTTATATGTTTTTTTTCTGTTTACATTTAAGTCGGAATATTTGTGTTTAGAACGTAAACTTTACCACCATGAGTTTCAGGATGGAATCTCACCTTGTCAAGTTGGTGAATGATTGATAATATCAGAGACCATCCCAGCATCCAGTTGGAAATCGGCTGACCATATGAGAGTTTGGCTAAAAATTTGTTAGAGAAATTGGCAGATAACACTTTAAAATAGCCGTCAATATTTATTTCGAGAGAGCTGGTCTTATTAAAATACTGATGACGACAGATTATGCGTTATACTTCTGAATGTTTAACTTTGACTAATTCAAAATATTTGCAGTAAAAATTTCTGAAAAACTCTCTCTCTCTCTCTCTCTCTCTATATATATATATATATATATATATATATATATGGGCGTGGTTAGAACGTTCGATTTCTGACCATGAGACCCGGGTTCGAATCTCACAACGCTCGATTTGTCATGAAGGAGCTCATCTGATGTTATTGGAATGGATCGAGGTAGATCCCAGCGTGCGGCACCTTTGGAAAGTGCCTGAAAACCATACCTCGAATTGACCCCAGGCTTGTGAGTGAAATATGGTAGACAGAACTCTTGAGGGCCGTCGATAACCGTGTTAGCACAAAGCCACATGTCATCGTGACCGAGGGCTTGAACCTGCTGGCGTTGTTCAAATAGTTGATCACGCTAGATAACACGGTCTCTCCCAGAAACTGTAACTTTGTTAATATTGTCTTCACTGATACATATGTTTAT
This sequence comes from Acanthosepion esculentum, assembly GCA_964036315.1. Classification (NCBI taxonomy): domain Eukaryota; kingdom Metazoa; phylum Mollusca; class Cephalopoda; order Sepiida; family Sepiidae; genus Acanthosepion; species Acanthosepion esculentum. Next base: position 40,518,410 of record OZ038477.1, read on the forward strand.
GTCTGAAACTTTACATACACATCTCTCTTTCACTCTCATCATGTATGTATGTATATTTATATATATATTTATGTTGATTGTCACATCTTAACCAGAGCTGCCCCTCACCCGTCGCATCACTTGTGATGTCTTCTGTCTCCTTTCGGCGTCCATGTCTCCTAAGATGATTCTTGAAACCAGTATTCGATTTCATATGTATCAGGCATGTATGACAGATAAACCTATATCCTTGATTGGATTGACTGTGTTTGAATGAACCTACAACTCTCCTTAGTTCAGAAAAATACATACAGAGTAGTTTATAATCCCTAACAAAGGACTTTTTTTTATTGTTGTTTAATATATTTATGCATGATATTTATTATTGTGGTTTTGCAAATACTAGTTTAGTGTTCGTCCAAAGTTTCGGAAATTCATTTTTTTCCTAAAATAGTTTGAAGCGGTTTTCATCTTTATAAAACATCATTTATGTTTGTCTGAACTGCCTGTTCTAACGGGCATATTTGAATTATTACAGAATTGTTTCGTAGCTTCTTGTCATTTTCTGATTTCTCTTTAAATTCTCTCAGTTTCTACTAACTTTGTATTTTGGTATGTCACGAACTTTATGTTTTTATTATTATATGAATGTTTCTGGTCTGCACTTGAAATATTTCGCCATGTATTTTAATTTCCATTTTCTTTCGTTGTGATGCTACGGTAGTCAGATTTGGAAATTTATTCGTTGTTCGACAAATTGCTTGTGGTGAAAATATGAACAGTATATTTTTTCGGTTATATTTCTCCATGTTTCTTCTTCATAACTATTTGAGTTATTCATTGAATGCGAGTATTTTTTCTACGGGTCTATTTATTTTTAGTATTTCTTTGAATCTAAGAAATGCTGGGTTAAATTTACTTATTTGTGTTGTTTTTATCTCGCTAAATAAGATTTTTTCGGTGAATTCTACTCTTTGATTCTTTGCTTTCTGCTGCACGCGAGAGATAAAATAATCATTATTTTCTTAAAAGAATATAAGGTGTATTTAGACAGCGATAATTCATTCAAACATGTTTTGTTGAAAAATATCGAAACGCTTTGTCTAGTCTAATAATGTATTAACCTTTTCACATTTCTGAATAAGTTGTTTAATATAATCCATAAATTTTCCAATGTTCATAAAATAAGTTAACTTTCTCCATAGGAGGTCGTATACTGAAGTGTGTTCTAAAAATCACGTGAAATTTCAGTTTGAATATTTAAATGATTTCGGCTTGAATAATTTGAAATGGGTCCAAGCAAAACGTGTGAACATCTGAATTAGCTAAAAACAGTTACATAAACAGAAAAAAAGACAACATCCGTGAAAACTAATCTAGTAAAATTCGAAAGTACCCAACAACAACAACAAAAATAACTTTGTAAAATTCACCGATTATATAAAAAAATAATATTCGGAAATTAGAAACACTTTACACAAAATTGGAAACACCCGTTATTATCCAACAAAAATTGCGGCAAACACTATCACAATGTCTAAAATATTTTCGTGTGACACATTTCATACTATACACAGGCGACGGGGCACACAGACAGACAGACACACATATATATATACATATATATATATATATATATATATATATGTATATATATATATATATATATATATATATATATGTATATATATGTATATATATATATATATGTATGTATATATATATATATATTTATATATAATTGAATGTTTGGGCAGTACCCCCTCTTTTATACAATTTTCATTGAAGAAGATTGACACGGCACTGAGTTTAAGGTTTGTATTAAAGTTTTCTTGGATTTGTATACATATTTTCTTTTCTGGACATAGAGCGTGTAAAAACTGTTCAGATGAACTGTGAATCCATGCGTTCTAGATTATTCTATAAGTTGTTATCAAATATATTTTCTTTGTTATTGAATATCTACATGTTATATATATATATATATATATATATATATATATATATATGTGTGTGTGTGTCTGTCTGTGTGTGTGTGGGGGGATGAGAATGTTATTATGTTAATTTCGGAAAACACGTTTCATCAAGTTGTGGCCGTACTCATCATTGATATTACTGATAATTGGCTTCTTTTTTTGACTTGTCTTTTTATTATTAACACTTTCATTATTTTATCCGTTTTTGCAGGTGAATGCTTCCTAACTGAGCTATGTAAAGTAAGTTTTCTTTATAAACCCATATCAAAGAACATCGGGAATCTATGGAAATGACTTTAGTTGCAACATAAAAGGAAACTATAAAAGGTATCTAGATGTCTGTTTCAATCTGTGGATTGAAAGTCTAGATAAACTATAGGCATTTCAAACATCCATTGATAATATAAATCCTAGCATCCAATTCACTATAGAGCACTGCAACAAAAACGTCCCTTTTTTTAGATACATTAATAACAAGAACAAATACTAAACTAGAAAGAAACATATATTTTAAAACTACAGACTCCAAACATTATCTTCTTTTTATATCTTCCCACACGAAAAAACAAAAAAACAAACAGTATCAACATCCCACTTAACCTAGCCAAGCGGATATGTACAGTAGTCTCAAACACACCCACAATGGACAAGAGAGTAGAAAAGATGAAAAAAATACTCATCAAGAGACAATACCCCCAATGTTTGAAAAACAATAATACTGAAAAGCAAAACAAATTAACATCCACACATTCCGAGAAACAAAAGAAAAAATGTCATCCCTTATATCACTGCTTTGAACCCAAAGAGCACAGAAATCTAACACACATACAACTAAATCTACCAATCCTACTAAAGGAAAAAATATCCAATCAGAAAAAGGAAAGGATATTCTAAATCGCTAAAAAGGATACTGACGTGTACAAAACAGCAGAAATCAATTAAAGTTCTTCAGGTGAAAAAATGCAACAGACCACATTGCGGAGTATGTAGCTATCTATTAGAAGGCCATGAATTGTAATTCAAAGACGGATAAAATTTGATTTCTCGTGCGACTCAGAGAATTTAATATACAGTGTAACCCGGATATAAGAGACCCGGATATAAGAGAAACCCGGATATAAGACATATTTTCTCTGGTCCCAAATTAGAGCCTGTGTTAATGTATATATAATAGACCAAACGCGGATATAAGAGAAACCCTGATATAAGAGACTTATTCTTCGGTCACGACAACTCTCTTATATCCAGGTTACACTGTACATAATTACATGCAAAGGTTGAAACGAACATTACATTGGTCAAAACGGCCAGTCACTCTGGCAAAGGACGACAGTTCATCACCAAAAAATTAGTGACCCCAACACAAGAAAAATACCAAATAAGCAACGTATAGATGACAAAATCTTCCACAATTTAGTGCCTTCCTATTCTACAAGTGCGACTAAAGAACCTCTGAACAAAGGATTAATAAAGAAACATTTTTCATCGACGAGGTCAAACCATTATTTAATTTACTGGATGAATAAATTCTACCAAATTGTCCTTATCATAAGCGACATCTATAGCCAGTTACGCACCTTGATTATATCATTTTTTTCATTTATTCAAGACATATGCCTGAACACGTGGAGATACAAACACTTAAAAACTTTTTGAAAAGCTAAGCGAAACCGGGTAAATTAAAATAAATATAAATATTAGATACCTTTTTTCCCCAATTCTTATTTTAGTCTATACAACAATGCTTTGTACAGATTCTTTTAACAATGTCATATATATATATATATATATATATATATATATATATATATTTGTGTGTGCGCGCACGATCGTGTATGTGTTTGTATGTGTGCGTGTGTGTGTATGTATATATATATATATACACACACCCATATATATATATATATATATATATATATATATATATATATATATATATATATATATATATATATTACTGTTTATCTAAATTTAGCATGGCTTACTGTAGATTCATTCCAGATATACTTTAAATTTGTAAATTCAGATTATAATAATTACTTTATAATGAGATTTTAACTTGCCTCTAATTTCAGTAGTATCTCTGTAATTCTTGAAGTCTAGTTGAGTCCACGGCGCTTCAATGATGGCAAGATGATCAAATTTCCCATCTAAATTGTGTGCCCATTTAAAATACTACTTTTATAAATTATTTATGTAAATCTATTCAGTTTTAATACAAAAGGAGTCATAAAAACGAGTTTGAAGGATAGCACATTTCGGCAGTTGACATTATTCTGTTATATAATTGGTTGTTACCAGATATAAGGAGTAATTATCCCGCGCGATTCAGATGTCCATTTCAATTTAATTCAAATCGTGTGTGCATTTACGTTTGCATGTGCGCATGTATATAATAGTTCAAAGAGAGATGTGAAATCATCTAAAACATAAATCAGAAAATAGTGAATTTATTATCGAATAATTTCCGAAACATTCAATAAAATCTAGAAATGATCTGATTATTTGTTTGTGATTTTAGGGTTTAAGGAATGAATCGTGTCATTTCTTCTTGTCATTCCAATTTTCTATTTTTTATCTGAATTCACATTTGGTGGCTATATCTTAAAAGTTTACTTAAAATCCCTTGTCATAAGTAATATTCATGATATGTAACTTTAATATTTCTATGCTGTCATCTTGACCGAAAACCAAGAATTTTTTAAATAGATCGATAATGCCATATTATAGTTACAAATAGACTGCAATAGATATGAATAAAATTCTATCAATAGATAGAGGCATAGTGAAACAATTATAAATGAGCTAAGATAAACAGTAGGTAAGAGAAAGAAAAGTAGATTTTATTTATATTTTTATTTCATTTCATATTTCATGAAAGAAGAACGCAGTCGGACGGACATGAACATTTTAATAAGGTTTTTATTTTCTTTCTTTTTTGCTCATCCGTGAGTAGAGTTATCCGAACTGGGTGGGAAGTATTATTCTTTTCCCCATTGCCTCATTATATTCTGTAGATATAAGTGAAAGTCTCGCGTAGGTAAGTACCTGACTCCTCATGCTATCCTCTGCCTTTATAAGAACCAGATATGACCGGAAAAAGCAGTACTGTTTCTCTATTTAGGCAGGTGATAACCGGTCCTCGTTTTCCAGTTTTGATAGAGTTCAATAGCTGTCTCCGAATCCTTGTTGGAGAAGAATTATTTCCCAAATTCCAACCTCTTTCACAGTCGGGATGTGACGAGCCCCTCACTGCTATATCGGTACTTCAATGGAAAGTGCTCCGACGAACTACATTCCTTGATTCCGCCAATGCTAACCGTCACGGCCCGGACCCGCCATGCCGCTTACATTGTAGCATACCATCCACATTCTCTCCGGATTCTATTGGCGTGAAGTAAGTTCCACTTTGACAGCTTCATTCCGCGAGCCACGGCCATGTGAAACAGACTCCGAAGAAGATGTTTCACTGGTTATTATAATCTTAAATTGTTTACATCTTGAGTTAACCGTTATCTACCCCTTCTATCCATATAAACTAATTCTTAATATAACCCTCTAACTCGAGTGGCTCCGGGCCTTGTACCTGATAGAAATTACTGTAAAAGATGTGTTTTGTGTACATTAAATTACACGAGCATATGTATATCAATCATAAACACAGACGTGCGCATTTATATTATATAGATATGTGCAAACTTCTACTGTGTGACAGACAGAGAATAAACTCTATTATAATAGAGATTTATCTGCATGTGAAATGTACCACGCCATATTGGTTAATTAAATGTGTTTTTATATATTTTAAAATTTTATAAATTTTCTGCAATTCGTTTTGAAATCCTGTATCTTCAGTTTTTGTATTGATTACATATTATGATTTTTTAGAGCGTTGAAAATATTGCATATATTCTTTATCAAAATATCTTATGTGACTCCAACACATTTACCGTTTTTCCTATGACATGACACAAATATTATGATATTAGTCCATCACATAATAACGGATCCTGTTTCGGTTTGATGGAATTAATAAATAAATTGTAAAAATTTTTTTTAAATTTTGGGGACCGCTAATCACATAAAATAAATAAATATCTGGGAAGCGTTTTAACATAGGATGGAAAGTGCGATATTAAAATCAGAAGGCGAATTGGGTAACGAAAAACGCCTTCCAAAAGCTAAGCGAATATCAATAAACAGAAAATTTTTCTTTAGAAACAAAGAAAAGAGTATTGGATTGTTATGTAATATTAGTCCTATATGACAGTGAATGCTGGACTATTTCCGACCAGATAAAATGGAAACTTGAGGCAACAGAAATGTGGTTCTGCAGAAGGTTGTTAAGAGTATCATGGACAGGTCATTTGAGCAACGAGGGAGTTGAAAGGACAGTGAAAATAAAATGAAAACTTATCCTCAAAATCAGGAAAAGACAGTTGAAATTTATAGAGCATATAATGAGGAAATAAGGCTTGGAAAATTGGAAAAATACTCTCAGAGCAGAGACTGAGACAACATATAACGTATCTGGCGACGTTGAATGAATGTATGGTTGAGTTCAGTATGGAAGAAAGTGCATGAAGACAAAAGTTATTAAAAGCTGACCGGAAATTGTATAGAGACATGATAACCAACACCCTGAAGGGACACGACAAGAAGAAGAAGAAGAACAACAACAACAGGAGGAGGAGGAGGAGGAGGGAATCCTTTTAGTGTATTCTCCAAGAACATTCTATGCAATTTATGAATATTAAACAAAATAAAGTTGTCATAAACATAGAGGAGCAAGTTTGGGGAGAGATGGCGAGAAGACAAAATTTATTTAGCGATGTTCTGGAGATCCATGATCGTCAACGTCCTGAAGGGACATGTTACTTAGAAGAAAATTATGTTTTATGCAATGAATGTATAATACTTAAGTGATATGCAGATAATCTTATTTCAAGGCCATTATTGCCTGCGATTTTACATGTACAACGGAAATGCAGATACTGCCATGCAGAAACATCAGAAGATGACTGCACTGCCCCAAAGTAGTTCTCCGTTTGAATCCATTATTCATACGTTATATTTAATTCGTTGGTTATTTTAAGTGTCAGATATGACCAAGAGCAGCCATATGTGACTTATAAATGGATTACATGTCCTTGTCAATGATTATTTTTCATCCTGCAAGCCTTTTTCCACAGACCAAATATTCTAAGTCTCTTCCTATTCTCAGCTAGTCCCATGGCAAAAGTTCAGCTCAGCTCAGCTACATTCCTTGATTCCATAAGCTCAGACATTCACGGCTAAGGCCTGCCACACAATCGGAAAATTATCCTCATACCCTTCTTATTTCTTAATTAAGCAGTAAGTTCCACAGATTATTCCCCAGAAGCGTAATTTTACGGAACATACGCCTTAGTGAATGCTTCCCCGACTCCAAAATATTTACATATTCAACTCTTATATATTATATACATACTAATAACATGCAGCCCTCCTAGCTCTCTTTACGCACTTACAAGCATATTACTGAGTCGCCATCTACCTTGAGTGGATCTTGGGCCTTATATTAAATGAAATAAGGAAATAAAATGTTTTTTTAGATTGTGTATTATCCAACCGCATTCATTGACACCATTGGTTATGTTTATTTTGCGAAACATTCTTAATTTTGGTTATTTTAATATACGTTGGCGAGATGATGTTTCACTTTTATTGGATTGAAGTAATATAAAATGGTAACTTTTCTATGGCCAAATTTTAACAGGCGTCCATTTTGCTTAGTTTCTGACAATGGATACCTTCCACTATAAACCTTGCTGGGAAAGTTTTCAATGGATTAATCCTTTAAGCCGGCACTTAATTAAAAGTATGGCATTGGAATAATAATTGGATATTTATTGTGCATGTGTTGTAATGGATAATTGCTTGCATTTTTTAATCAGAGAGCTGAGTTCCAATTCCAGTTTGTTTCCTGGTATTCACTTACACGCAAATACCATTGGGAAAGGTATGAATCCACCTTTTATCCCTCTGATATTAGTAAGACTTTTATATCTGAACGATTATTATCTCTAAAAGAATTCGCACAATCTAAATATAATTTCCGGCTTTAGATAATCTGCAAAAGTTTGAAAAACCGTAGAAAGAAAATCAATATTTTGTTGGAACGAGCGTTCGTTGTGTTTTTCAACAGGCAGCGTTTGTGCACGTGATTTCCATTCACACATGACTGAAACATAATACATGTATACATATGAAAACTGACGTTTCATTGCGTCTTTTTATAGATCCAGATGTTGATTGTGAATTTGAATTGCATTGCTTTTATCTTAACGGAGAACGTGTGCGAAACGAAATGCATTTTCGTCACTGCAGAAATAAACGCTGATCAAGCAACCAAAAATATGCAACGTTTTTAGAGACTGTGAGGTAGTTGAAGGTATTGTTTGTAAGTATTTGGCCAGGTTCAGAAGTATTTAAAAGTAATGGAAGAACTGCAGTGATTGATGATGACGAAATCGAAATTTGTATTTACTAGGATATTTACGATGTAACAGAAGAACATAATGGACATCATTTCAATCAATTAGAATAAGAATCAATACGCGATGAAACTCGGTTGTATATAACAATGTAAATCGTAAAATATCCTCTAATATCCATTTCGTATCCAAAGATAAAGTGTATCTGGTGGGATGAAATGGCAATATGTATAACGAAATCCTTTCGCAAAAATCAGATGTTGAATAGTGAAAAATGACTTCCGAGCGATTAAAGGTAGCAAACGAGGAAAAGTGTCCGTAATTAGCCAAACGCATGTGTCGATTACCGTCAGGATGACGCCAGACCTCACATCTCTATTCAGAAGACCCAGAAGAGGTAGTTAAAATTTGTCGGGATGTCGTAATATTCTGCACCTTCCAATTACCACGTATTTTGGTCTGTACAAAATTATATTTATGGGAAGATAAGAAACTCTCTGGAAGCATATAAAAATCACTTAAGCCAGTTCATCAACCCAAAAAGAAAATCAATGTTCTGGTAGGATGGAATCATGAAGCTTTCGCAAAGAAGGCAGAACATGATTATACATATGTGGCTGAATAAATTTGTGCTTACATTTTTTATGTTAATCATTTCATCCCGAATAAATAAATAAAACCAACAAGAGACAAGTCGTATCTGAGTATGAGAAAAAAAACTATTAAATAGAACGGGACAATAAAAGAATAAGTAATAAGAAGGCGTGAGATAAAGATTGACATTTCATTTAAAACTTTGAAGATAAAGTTGACTGATAAGCAAGAAGCCCGAAGAGAGTATCACAAGCGAGAAGTCCGATAGAAAGAACTCTGATCATAGAAAATACGGTAACATCTAGTCTTTTCGACTGTAGACTGATGAGACCTGACCACCGACCTAGTACTGCGCTTACATTCATAAAGTCTAGGTTCCATAGAGGAAAGTTCATCACAGTAATTACCATTAAAATATTTATAGAAATGACACAGGAAAACAATGTTACGGCGGCGGGAAAGTCCGAGATGTCAGGTCTGGTCCAATAACATTGCGTAGTCTTCTTTGGATTTTATCAAGAATGTCTAACTATATAGCAAGAGCAGCGGACCAAATGTAGCAGCAATATACAAAGCATGGACAAATAGTAGACTTATGAATATGTAAGTTAGATTCTGGCGAGAAAAATTGTCTAACACGATATCGTGAACAAACTTTCTTAGCTGCAGACTTAGGAGTTGATTCAATATATTTTACACATATCAAAACATTGTCTTTGAAACTCACTTCAAAACCTCATATACTCAATATATACCGTATATACTTGTGCAACGCGAGATGTTTACTTTAAATGCTGTACTTTTTGACTACAGTAAATGGATATATAGTTTGGTTAAGGGTGTACCAGGGACAGCAGTACATGCATTAATTTTATATCTCCTTTATGATGCGACCTCTATTTAATATTAACTACCAGTGAACAGTGATCGACCACAACTAAAAGATCATGCGTTTTCATGCAATCATCAGGTGAACGAAGTTTCATACGAACCCCGGAAAGTAAAAGATGTTACAAGAAGGGTAATTGATGTGAAAACATATGTACACACCAACCAAACTCATCGAGTGGCAAATGCTCATTTGGCCAAGATGGATACACGGAAAAATCATTGTTACTTGAAAAACAAAAAACAAAAAAAAAAAACAAGAAGTAACACCAAGAAACAAAACAAAACAAAAAATCATCACCAGAAAAATTCCAAAACCTCCCGACAAGATGCATGATAGCATGGAAAATAGTAGGGGCGAACATAACGAAATTAAAGGTAAAATCAAAATAATTCTAAAAATTCGTCCCCATTAATGTCTTCCAAATCATAAAATATAATATATATATATATATATATATATATATATATATATATATATATATATATATATATATATATATAATATAATATATATATAATATAATATATATATATATATAATATAATATAATATATATATATAATATAATATATATATATATATATATAATATAATATAATATATATATATATAATATAATATAATATATATATATATATATATAATATAATATAATATATATATATATATATATGTATACATACACACACACACAAACACACACACATATATATATATATATATATATATATGTGTGTGTGTGTGTGTGTGTGTGTGTGTGTGTGTAGTCACAGAACCCAATATTATTCAGTGAATTGCATTTTTGCGTTTTAAACTATCATCTGACCCGATGTCTCTGTATCTGTGTGCTATTGATCTGAATCTGGTGATGATTTGTTGGGTGAAGTTCATCGGTAAACCAAGGTTGCTTTCATTTTAGAGAATGTGTTTTCAATTCTGGTAATGGATTTAGCCAAAGCAGAAATCATTTTCTTTTTCTGTGTACATATGTAATGTCACGAACATACGACAATTATTCATCTCGATCATTGCTGATGTGTCAAGGTTTCTCCCTTATATCTGGTTTCATACAATCTAATATTTCCATTATAATTTGAGAGGAAAGCAACTTTATTCCATGCATCTGTTCCTTAGACCTTATATAAATATAAAGAATGCAAATGTTCGATCTCCAAGATTATGGAACAAATCTTACATCCTTACGTATAGATCCTTTAAAAAATAAGTATGACAATTCTGGATGCTCTATTAAATCTTATTTAATTAAGAAAGCGTCCTTTTAATTAATCCTAGAATAACCGAATGGGAAAGATGCAAATATTTGAATAATTCTAAACACATTTTTTTTTAAGATTGAACATATTGAAAATTAAATTAATTCGAAGAATCTTCATGCTTAAGAAAATCATACTTACCTCTATGATATTGTAATACCGGTTTTCAAACGTACGTGGAAATGGACGGAGAAACTTACCTATAAAATAAAAGATATAGAGTAATTAGACACAGTTAAGTTAATTAGAAAAAAAGCGCAACACACGGAAGTGACGAGGTTTACAATAAACAATGAAAAGAGAAAGAAAGGAACTGGACAGAAGAGTACTAATGAGACAATATATCTGCAAGAAAAAACTAGTCAAAGTAAAAGAAATCCGGCAAAAGGTCACAATATAAAAATGGTGTTAGCATGAAAAACGGATAGAGTAAAGTGTTTGTAGTGTTCTCACTTCGAGACAGGAAAAAATATGAGGATTGAGACTGAGAAGTGTTCTATTTTATTGGTGAGAAAGAATTTTCAATATGCACCCGGATGACCTGTCTATCGATCACCAAACGTAATAAAAAATATACATAATTTGAAAAATACAACAATCAGTCTTATTTCTTGTGTGAGCAAAAATAGCAAATTATTGGTACATGTTTAATTCAGCACGATGTGATTTTGTAAATTCAATTTTTTCCTTATCAGTTCGTGTATACGTTCACTTAATATGTAAATCTGTTGGATTTTCTTTGATGGGGGAAATATTTTCTTTATCATATGCTTTGCAAATCGGACTAGCAAGTTAATCTTTTTCACTATTCTCAGAAGGTTTCGATCGCTGTAACTTCCGGGCATTTTCTGATGTTTGCTTTCGTACTTAATAATCTAAGTGAAATTTCGAGCCGAATCCTTTATTACATCCACAGTTAGATTTTTCTCATTACAATTTCCATACTGAGCTGGATATTTTGTATTATTTAGAACTCACCAGTCTCATTCAACTTTGTTTTCTTCCTTCGTTTCCTCCCCTGAATATCGTCTTGTGTAGGACGATGAATTATATCTGGCAGAAGGGATTCTGATCAGAGGTTTGGAGAGTTTGAGAAGCATGTTCCCAGGTCCACCCTGACTCGGTGTGTGTGTGGGGGGTAACACCTGTTAGGGTCACAGTCAAGGGTAAACAGTAACCTCCCCACAAACAAAATCAGCAGTATATTCTCATAGTAAAATTACCATCTGTGTAGTAAAATTACCAACAATACGTTTTTGTAGTGAAAACACCAGCAATATATTTTTTATATAAAAACTATATTTAAAAAATACCTTTCAACCTGAACGTATATAACTATGTACAAAATATATAGATTTCGGAATTAAATAACCCATAATGGTTGATATGCCTCTAAACAGATTAAACCAAACAAAAGTCATGTATAAGCACAAAAGCTGAGTATCATCTACCATGTATTCAATTGTGAAAGCAGAATAACCATTTTTTATTATTTCAAAGCTTCCAAGAAAATTAAGTTTTGGCATTCAATAACCCATATAAATTGATATGCCGTTAAATAAACTAATTAATCAATCCACTGAATCTGATCATGTGGCTTACAGTGCTACCAGACTCAGGGATTGAAATAATATAACCTCATGAATTAATGCCTTGGTCAATATATACCGAGTTGCATTGAATTAGTGAGCTCCATGACTGGGATTTTTCACCATTATTTTAAAAAATTCTATTGTTGATTTAATTGTTAAAATAGACACTGTTTCGACCAGATCCTCTACAAATGTTCTTTATTTCGTCTTATACTGGATATATTCATATGCCTTTTTACTATATTTATCCCTGTCATCATGTCTTCTATTCAGTCCCCCTGAAATCTGTACATGGATTTTTCTCCTTGATACTGACGCAAGTCTATATAGCTTTTTAACTTAGAGAAACATACATTAATAGGTCGTATTGAGGGCAAAATGGACAAAGGAAAGAGCGAAATAACATAGCTAACGTGCATATGTAAAGGCCTGGAAGAAGAGTGATTTAAAATTTTAGGAAATAGACAAGACTTACTTAGAGATAATAAAATATAGAAAGTTGTGGAGAGTCATGATCGTTCAAGTTCCGTATGGATGCAACACAGAATAATTTGTCCTAAATAATAGTTTTCGATATTTTTGTTAGCATTTCACCCCGTGCAAGGCGGGATGCCACTAGCACACAAGGAGTTATAGAGAGTGGGAGCGAGAATAAAGAGGAGTGAGAGATGAAAGGGTGAAGAGAAGGACAGGGAATAAATCAAGACATCTGGAGATGTCGATTGACATTACATTTGAGTAGTTGGAGATTATAGCTATCAGGGAAACAAGTAATAGGGAGGGAATTCCACAGACGGGAGGTGCGAGACATGAAGCTATTGGAGTTTAAGAGACGGCCACATTTAACTGTTTCGACAGTGAAAGGGTGGGACCGAGATACCAGCCTAGTTGCACGTTTAAATTCATGCAGTCTGGCAACCAGTGAAAGTAACTCGTCGGAGCAGTTACCGTGAAAGTATTTGTAGAAAAGGCAGAGGGAGGTGACGGCACGTCTGTGAGAGAGCGACTGTAGACGAGATAGCAGATCATGGCCAATCACTTTGCATATCCGTTTCTTGATTTTGTCGAGGACCTTAAGACGAACATTAGGGACATCAGACCATATATGGTAGCAGTATTCCATCTTTTTTAAATACGTTTAAATGGTCAAGAATTCGTCACTTCCTTACATACAAATTGCCAAAATAGTTACATTACACGGTGTAAGGTACACAGGGCTTTAAATTTCAGTTGTCATCTGTTGTAACAAGACTGCGGTTAATAATGCTATCGTTAAGCACCAAGCTGATGGCTCTGACTGAAATAAAAGTGGATTTCCTAGAGAAACAACTCCTAGAGAATATCGTATCTTAATACACACCGATTCGCGATCTCCACAAAGTACATGCAAATGAGTTCGAGTCGACCTGCTTCTCAGGTTTACTGATTCGAATCATTGGTCAATGTATTTTTACTAAGACTCCGTAAACCTGTCCGAAAACTTACATTGACTGTGGAAAAGGAAACGAAGTGACAGGCATTCGCCAAAAAGCATGAGCATTGAACAAAGAAACAATGGCGAAACGGTGTATTCTCTGATGAATCATCACTGCCACTGTTTAATGTGCGTCATCATGATATCAGAAGGACTCCAGGAAATTGATATGACGGAATATATACGATGCAATCTATGAAAACCGCGCCAAGCCAGATGAGTTTGAAACATTTCGTCTATGATTTTTAGACAACCAGGAACAACCAGGAATGATCAAACGTATCTGGAACCGTTTCAGAATAAACTAGATGTTCAGCTACACATACATGGCTGCAGTATATATCTGCATCATGGATTCATTGCAAAGTAACTTGAATATCTTTTGAAGGTCAAGGTGGTTATCTTAGAATGATCTCTGACAAAAGCTCTGACATCAATTCCATATAAAATCTGTCAGATTTTATAGGGAATAAGGTTGCAGACAATCAGACATCCAATGCAAAAGCACTTTCTGACGCTATCAATGATGTCAGGACAACTGGAATTTCAGCAGAATGTTTTTTTTGTTTCAGAATATCATAGCAATCATGTCTCGTCGTCTTAAAAAAAGATATATAAACAGATGATTATATAAATTAATAGTTCATATTGAAATTAATAGAAAATAAACTACCTTTCATAGATTTCATGTGAGTACTGCATTTTATTTGTATGCTATTGACATATTAGTTTTTTGTTAAATTTTGTGGGAGCTTTTTAAGATTGTGACTAGTACTGTATGTTTGATAAAGTGAAGTTGTTCAACTCACACCTAAACGGTTTTGATTTCAGGTTTTTCCATTTCCTTTTTTTTAACAAAATCTGATATTACAAATTCCCAAGAATGTAAAATATGG
>OZ038477.1:40538562-40556062 GCA_964036315.1 Acanthosepion esculentum
AATTTGGAAAGGGGTTAGATGTTATTTTAGGACCGTATGAAAGGAATTTGTGAAGAGTTATGTTTGAGGGCATCCTGAAATATTATGTCGTATAATAGAATACAGTAATAAAATTTATATCATGAATAGGGGATCTCAGAAAAAGAATTCGCTATTAACATTTAAGAGAACACTTTTTTGCAGCTTCCTTTGGTATGTCTGTATTGCTATTAACCTTTTTTCTACTTCGAGAACATTATTGAGTAAAAGTTATAGATTACTTATTTCTGTCTTTACAGTGGCTTAATTTTAAAAATGATAGCAAAGCAGGGGATAAGGGTATTAACTTATAAAAATAATGAAATAATTTATAGCTGGCCTAGATATCTATTTCCTGAAGTGTACTATAAAAAACTGTGTTGAATTATTTATGCGTTAATAAGTCTAACTTTTTAAAAGGCACGAAAGAGTATAATAAATGTTAATCCGCTTACACATACTGACTTCCGAGGAAGCATCCTGGACGCACAAAAACAGAACGAAATATTCAGGATACGTTTTATCACTAGATTTGTTTAAACACATCGATGTATGGATCAGATCAACAATTCTACTAGAGTGAGTAAAAAAAGATCAGCATTTATGGAGTAACATATCTTGCGGTTTGTCATACTGCTTTCTGCTCATGCATGTTTATAGATGGTAATATGCTGGTACAGTGTAAACATAGCCGCTCCGATAGCAGTGTGCATCAAGGAGGATCAAAGAGCAGTGATTCGATTTATCTGGTCGGAATGTGTATAAGGGGGCTAAAATTAATCGGGTAGATTTTAATTAGGCGAGAAAATATGACATATTACAGATACTGTTCACTAAATCAGACAAACATTTAGGAAGGAAACTGTTATGACCTTGTTAGAGGTCAGAAATAAAGACATAAAGAGAGGAATTGTGTCAAACAAATATATTAACGGAAACAGTAATACAAACATATACAAAGGAAAGTGTTACAGCAGGACTATCAGAGCTGACTGATGAAAACTTCTCCCTCTAAAAGGCAGTAACTCCTCCTATTTATAGCTGGGAGAATCCATGCGAGTGTGGTTAAATTACCATAACAGAAGCCTTTATCAATATTGGCAAGAGCGACTTTAGAAACCTATTTTACAGAAACACCTTTGAACTGTTTTATAAATTTCAAGCGAAAGTAGGAGTGGCTGCTCGATTAATGTATGTTTCCTTATAAGGAAATTGCTAATATTAACATTATCTATAGGCTGGCGATCGTAAGATAACTAGCAAACCTATTAACATTTTTTAATGGCTGGCATAATTTTTAAAAATATAATACGACGGACACTGCGTTGATGGCAATCGCAGAAAGGAATCAGAAAGAACAGAAATAGACAAGGTCGTAATGGAAAGCGAGATGTTCGTTCAATTAATTTTAAGAAAAGAGAATGTCTGTTCCCCAGCCAAAAAGACGGCACAGTGTGTGAACAATGGATAAGTAGGTCAAAATCAAACCATTGCAGAAAGATAAGTATCTGTGCAGTTCCACAAGAGACGATGGTGCAAGTAACATCAAAATCTGAAGGCACGTACGCATAGTGTATGATGTGTCAAAGAAGCTATTGCTCCAGATGAAGTACATCCGACAGCAAGTCCTCTGATTGACAGGTTATCTGGAGCGTGGAACGACCACTAAATTCCTGTTATTCCCAGGTTTATCCTGGCTCGGGGTACTAACACCGTTTAAAGTCCTAGATATGGTCAAATCTTTAACAACCAAACTGGGGTCAGACCACTATAAAAGCATGAAAATAGATTTGTATTGTGAAATTACTAGCAATACATTTTATTTTTGAAGAGAAAAATTAGAAAGTATACATTTAACAAAATACCAGTAATAAATTTTTGAAAAAAAATTATCAGCAATACATAAATAAAGAAAAATTACCAGCATAGATTTAAAAAAAAAAAATGACAAGCAATACATTTGACCCTAAACAAAAAACTCACTTTATAAAAAGAAGACAATAAAACCTGATATACAAACTGATTTCTTACAACAATATTATATTCATACGAATACTCTAGTGATGTTGCTATACTTATAAAACAAAATAAACCAAACTAAACCAGAAGCTATGCAAAATATTAAGATATAAAACAGGATCGTTGTAAAGAGTACTGAAGTCATATGTAATGTTTAATCTTTCATGTGATTGTGAATGCCAGCTCTATTTCTCAATTATAATAGACTTGAATCAGCAAAGATGGTATTGTACCAACAAATAGGAAGAATACAGGTAATTTGGCTAGTTAGTCTTTTTGGCGCGAGTAATTCGGCTAGTTAGGGCAATAAAACTTCATAATCTTCTACTTACAGATGTGGTCAATTCGAGGTATGGTTTTCAGACACTTTCCCCAAGGTACCGCACGCTGGAATCTACCTCGATCTATTCCAATATCATCAGATAGTCTCCTTCATGAAAAATCGACCGTTGTAAAATTAGAACCCGGGTCTCATTGTGAGAAATCGAACGTTCTAACCACGCCCATATATATATATATATATATATATATATATATACATATATATATATATATATATATATATATATGTATATATATACACATACACACACACACACACATATATATATATATATATATATTGTTTTTTAAGGCAATTCACCCCAAGCAAAGCGGGAGTGCCACTAGCACGCACGATGTTACAGAGGATTGAGAACAAGAGTAAAGAGGCGTGTTCGAGGAAACGATACAGAGAAGGACGGAGATCAAGCTCAGGGTGTCAGATGTCGATTGATATTATACTTGAATATTTGAAGATTATAGTCATCGGGGAGGCAAAGAACGGGGAGTGAGTTTCACAGACGGAAAGTGCGGGAGAAGAAGCTATTTTAGACGGTTACATTTAGCCGTTTTGACAGTGAAAGGTTGGAGTCTGGTAGATCGTTTAAATTCGTGTAGTTCGGGAACCAGCTCGTCGGAACAATTGCCGTGAAAATATTTGTAGAAGAAAAAGTATAAAGAACATAAGAACTTTTTATTATAGATATTTGTTAAAAAATATTCATTGCGCAAAAAGAAAAATCTATGGAAATTCAATAAAACCGTTACAGCATTCTTTAAATGGAGAAATGCATGGACAGTCAGCATTTGAAATCCTGACTGTTTGATTTAAGCTCAAGATTTGACTATTCAAACTTATGGGCAATCTCTGCCTTGTTTAAGTATTAAGCAAACCACGTTAATATTTCTGTCGAATCAATTTTTGATTACATATATTTAAAGACAAGATTGTACGGAAATTAAATTACAAAAATAAAATCATCTGCGATATTCTCGGAAACCGTTTTATGAAATCAACTGAAATGTACACCTGCGAAAACATGTTTCTGAACGAGACGGAGAATAACCTCCTTGTTGTTTGCGTGGAAATGATCTCAAAATAAAAATTGCAACACTTACAGACAGAGGTCATAATGATTTCTGTCGTTTTTAGTATCTTCCGTTATATCCGGATTTGTTAACCACTGGTTATGGTGGAATTTCAGGGTTTCAGAGTGGTAGAAAAATTGGGGCCGCAAATTGATAGACTCAAAATGTTAACTTTCGAACTCCCCAAGGCGGTACACCCCGTGATGTGCATCGGTCCGCGCAATTGCGAGGTCAAGCTGGGATTTCTTTCTGCTATCTATTGTGTTTTTTGCCACCACAAAAATAATTAATGTACAGGTATACGTACTAATAGGGAAAATAATGGAGAATTTCAATAATATATACATATTACTTGGAATGCAACTTTAAGTTGGACAATTTTGTAATGGAAGGGATGACATCCTGACTTATGGTGAAAAGGTTGCAAACCACTGCGTTATATCTTGTGCTCGCTGTCGCCGGACAAGGTTGAATAAAGGTTTAACTCATTAGTGCTGCCACTGTCTACTTCAATGGGACAGTCGTTTTCCTCTGTGCTAACTGTCTTTCTTCCCCATCATACATATTTACATGCCTTTATTCGTGATTCCCAATTGTGTAAGTCCAGTGAGGAACTAACTCATCATCCTATCAAACGATTTGCAAGTTTTGCTGACATCCAAACATTTTTACACTACGGGCATAAATCAATATCTTAATCAATAAATATTTATAAATCATAAATCTATATCTTAAATCAATAATCAGAAGTCAGTATTATGAATCATAAATTAGCATCAAATATTATAATTGATTAATTCATTTTCTACGGCTCACCAACCCTTTCCTGAATATTTAAAGCCAGAAAATAGTTTTAGATAGTAAGCCTTTTGACATAATAATGATGTCATGATAAAATTAAACACGAGCTGGGGAGTGGGGAGAAGTGTATTAATACCTTTCTCAAGAGTATTTGCGCGTACTTGAATATAAAGAACACAACCGGAATACGCCATCCGTATATCCAAACTTATAATACCTGATATTTGCAAGCGGCTCCAAATCTAGGCACTGACCAGTCTCGACGTTCCTAAACTTCAGTGATCTTACGGGAATCAAATATGAATTAAATAAGTCATCTTAAGTAATAAATATTTTAAATTATAAATAATTATAACACATGAATTAATGTCATAACCCAGCATCATGTTGATATTTACTACAAAATAATCTTCATGTATCGCAAAAAAAGATTTGCAAATTAGATGGAAGTCTCCACCTTCTACTTGCTTGGTTATAGCTATTCGTATACTCTTGTGTGATTATTTTTTTTTTTACTATGGAATGGTCGCTTGTAAGGTAAGAATTCTGATTCCTTATCTGACAGGCAACAGAATGGTATGTATATTAGCGTGGGATTCTGGATGTCTCAAGACAAGCCAATTGTTAACAAGGTAGTGTTGCAGACAATCACCGATATAGAAATCTCGGCACTCGTTGACTAATAAACATTTATGAATTTGTAGCGTACTCAGTTAAACTCATAAAATTGATGGTTAACAATTGAGCAGTTGTTGATAAAACTGAGCGCAAGTACGAAAATAGGATTAAGATTTTCCTTTGCGAATGAAGAATTATGGAATGGTTTACAGGTCTGCTGCATGCTCTCAAGAAGGGTTATGTGTCTTTCCCTAACCCTAAAAGGGGCTGCAAATTTCCTCTTTTTGGTATTAAACTTTTATTCTTCTGATATATAGTACCGATCTATCTATGAACGATCTCATATCACGAGTAAATATGTATGCAGAATATATCGGAGGTTTTTTTAAAGCTTATCACCCCAAGCAAGGCTGGAAGCCACTAGCACGCAAGGGGTTACAGAAGGTTTGGAGGAAGAGCAGATAGGAGTGGTAAAGGAGAGGATATGGAGAAAGATAGTGGATCGATCAAGGGAAGGGGGTTACAGAAGATTTGGAGTGAGGGCAGACAGGAATGAAAGGTGAAAGGATGTGGAGAAGGGAAGTGGATAGATCAAGGCAACTGGAGATGTCGATTGACGTTACACTTAAATAGTTGGAGATGGAAGAACTACCGAAAATATAGATGACCATAAGCTGGCAGCTGTTCTCTCCTCTGACTTTACTTTCACAGCCCAAAGGGATAAAACCTAGCTTGGGTCATTCAATACACCCAAAATTTATCTAGTAACGTTACCTCATCTCAAAACGCTTTCCGAGTTTTCTCCAGGCATGATGAACGGTTGTATTCTCAACGAGGCGCATTAGCTAGAACGACTCTTAGAGAATTCTAGTTGGACTGGTATAGACGACCCGTACGATGCAAAAATTCTTGGCTCCCCTACGTCACCCCTCTTCTCTATATCTACAAATGCCTGGTCAGACGTATTTCTACTGCATCTTGCAGACCTGACTTTCCTTCTTCGTCCGAGTTCAAAATCATTTGTGCTGCCTTCCGGCTGATTAATAGATTTCCATCTTACTACCCCTTTCATACAGACGGAAAGTTTCTTTCCCCAGATAACGCTATATACCTGGTACACGTTTTCATGAAGAATATTTCTTGTTTCAACCATGGGAGAACTTCACAGTTATAACTCACCTTCATACGGACACAAGGTCAATTCGTGCTTCGTCCCTTCGCATTCCATTGGTACAGATTAATTTTCATTCAGAGTGCTTCTTCCCAGAACCTGTACTTTGGAAAAAACTCCAAAAGAATGCTTCCAGGAGTAAATTTTTATCTATCCTTCATGTCTTCATAAAATCTAACAATGGCTTCCTCGCTATACTCTCTTAGAATATCCCATTCATTAACTCTCTACGATGCATTAAGTGGCACTTGAGAACCATAGAAAGCTGCCAGTGGATTTGGTCTTGCGTATCTGATTCTTTCTTTTTACTTCTTTTTTTTTCTGCGGGTAAATGACCGTGTCCTTCCTGTTGGCAGCTTCTGTTTTATTCTGCGGTTACATAGATATGAGACGACTGTACTTTCCAAAGAATACTATTTAAACCCCACACCCCCGTCGGTGGTAGATTAGTTGTCCGTACAGGAAGATCTCGGGAATGCTATATTTTACTATTCTTACCACGCAACCAACAAATAGTAATTGAGGATTTTGAAGCCTTGTTTCAACACATCGGGCTAGAGTTGATTCCAAAATGACTTTATAGGTAATAAGATCATTCCAATAAATTTTGTCAATGATGAAAATACAGTGAAAGCTTGCACGTGTCACCGGAATATGACCCAGGATCTGACTCAGTATAAAAGATTAGATATCACGGTGGCGGTGTTGACTGCTGTCATGTCTTTTGTGATCGTACTTCTGACCTAGTCTCATTTATATAATCTAGAAAAAGGCTTAATTACTTTTAGCTACTGTTATCTATTTAGCTATCCAAGCTGTTGTTGGAGTATATAACGCGGAAGATGGAGATGAATCTGTAGACTCCTTCCAGTGTAACATAATTGCATGCTTGTCGGAGCTATATTAGATTTTTGGTATCAATAATTTATCAACAAATAGATTTCAAAACGTATTTCACATATATTAGCCCTATTCCGTCATTAAGGCTTGCGCTAATTTCTGGTCATTGAAATAACAATTATCATATTTTTTAGTGTACAAATTATAGATTGAGTGAATATTTTTTTACGTCAAAAATATTCTAACCACTTGCTTCATCATCAACGATTTCTCGTTTACCTAATTATTTTATGCAGAAAAGGCATCAATAGAAGAATCATCGAAATGTCTTTGTCGGTAATAATAAGAAAATTCGAGAATATTGTGAAAATTTGAATACGCTTGTAAATAATTCCGGTTCTATTGCAGTGCACTTAATGAATAAACCGATTTGTATCTATATTTCTGCG
Organism: Acanthosepion esculentum; assembly: GCA_964036315.1. Classification (NCBI taxonomy): domain Eukaryota; kingdom Metazoa; phylum Mollusca; class Cephalopoda; order Sepiida; family Sepiidae; genus Acanthosepion; species Acanthosepion esculentum. The sequence continues at coordinate 40,545,889 of OZ038477.1, forward strand.
ATGAGGTATTATGTACACTATTTACATTATTCGGACTATTGTCCTCTTCTTTGTCCTCTTATTTATTACAACGTTTCGGCATTCCAACCACCTGAAGAAGACCGGAGCGTACAACGACCAAAACGTTGTAATAAATATGGTGACAAAGATGAGAACAATAGTCCGAATAATGTAAACAGTGAACCCGATTTGTGTCTTGTCATTCTCCATGAAACCTTTCGTCGTAATCAGCAAAGTAAATTCAGATTACCCAGTGAGAATTTTACAAAGCATTTGCATTAAGTCTGATCAGCCTTCTCTATGTAAGTAGAAGGAATGTCTACTAGGTCTGGATGTAATCGCCCACTGACTTATAAGCGGATTTTCTGGTAGTAATCTTTTCCTCTCAGGTTTTTAATATTTGTGCACAATTTTTTTGATTTCGATTAGCTCTGAACTGCGATGATCTATAACAGATTAGCCATATTTTTGTTATTTCTTTTTTGTTGTAATATTTTCCCGAGTCGTCAATTTACGGTGAGTAGATTTTTCAGATAAATGATCTTGCTCCCTTTGTGTTATATATTAGTCTATATTTATAAATACTTTTAAAATCTCCGTTTTTAAAACATTAATTAGATTCTCAGGATTGATTAACTATATCATGTTAAAATATAATCTTTTCTGAAAAGCAGTCGTGATTCTTATTACGTTTTACACCGAAATATTGATTGTGTCAGTTATCCTAATCATTTTGAGTGTTAACATTATTATCTTTATTTTGTTAAACTACGCCAGGAAATAAACAGCATTGGAAGAAAAGTAGCACAATTCTTCCAAATATAGAAGATAATCTGGCTTTAGATATCAACATTCGAAATATTTTTTGGAACCGCACTCGGAAAACGAACTGTTGGCACCGGTTGGCCTTACGCATCTATATGAGTCAGCAAGCAAGGAATTACTATAATAATGACAGAAAGAGAAAAGATAATCAAAATAAAATTAATTTCCGGTGTTTAACAGGAATTTTTAAAGCTCATATTTGTTTGGTACGTTATTTTTACTTTTTATTGTGATAATCATTTGCTGAATTAATTGATGTCGAAATAGAGAATTGAATATGACGCACAACTCTGAATTTGTGCTTTCAAAGGAAAGAGAGAAGCCAGGATTTTCCAGCTATTAAATAACTTCAAGGGACGGCAGAATAATTATTTGCCTTATTCACAACGTGCACCACCTGACCGAATCACATGTGTCCCTGCGAGAGTAGCTGAGTTAAACTCTGAGTACAAGAATCAATTTTGTGTCTGTTTAAAAGAAGAAAATAACCAAAGATATGAGTAATTACAATTACCTAAACCCATTTTGTCATCGGATTTCCCATCAGGATTCTTACAAGAAGAATGGGTTCATTCGGTATGCGTTATTTAGAAATAAAAATATGGTTTTGATATTTAAATTCGACTTATTGTCTAATGAAAAGCCGAGTCTTTAATAGATGTTTTGGATTATCTAATAGTTTTAGCTTTTACCAAATATATTATGAAAGTTTTAGAAGTCATATAATTGCTGACAAGCTGAACCCGTCACCTGCATACCATTAAGCCGGAGCCTGTTATAATTAAAAAGCCGCTGGCGTCAAAACAATCAACATAAACCGAGAAAGACTGTGCTAACCTAATCAGTCAAGAAATGGAAGTGTACTTCCTTTTAAAATCAGCATTATAAAAAGTAACATTTAATTGGATTAGATTTGAAATTCGAGCCACGTTACTAGTGAGAAATGTTAAAATATCGTAGATGAAACCCCGTCTATTTAAAATTTACTAATCTCAAACTGCTCAAATCTAGGTTCAATCAATATGTTTCCTATGTATATTCATATACAGCATCTCTTACATCTTACTCTTACTCGTTCAGTAAGCCTCGACCTTGGGCCTTGTAAATGGTTATCATTAATAAATAATAAATCAATATTTACATGATTCAAGAGCTGTGGAATGTGACACCCCGTCAGTATATGACCCCCTGAGATAGTAAAAATATCCTGAAAGACGTAGATGTTGAAACTTTATCTTCTGAAGGAAGTCTATGTTTGCAGGATTGGAAGTTAAAATGTTATCAAAAACACAGGAAACGACGGGAGAGTTTATGTTAGGCGTATATTGTTGCTAGTTTAACTAGTTTATCCGTAAATAAAATGGCGGAAATATTTAATTGATTTTACATTTGCATTCGTTATTTGTAGCTACACATTAACTCTATGATTATTATAAGAATGAATTCCGTTTTATATAATGTAAGGCAAAATATATGAATTAAGCCAATTTATTTGCGGGAGTGTAGAGGACAGTCACAACTAGAAGGTATTAACAATTCCACGACCGTAAGTCTTGAAATACAGGGTGACCCCCCAAAACGGGAACTATTTAACAATCCAATAAAACCAAGAGTGATCGAAGAAAAATATTTACTTCATTGAAATTGAAACCTTAAAACATGCCATTTAAGAAACAATGATGGAATATTCATTTTTTAAATGTTACGTCCTGTAGATGGCGTCCTCCTGTACGAATGCATTCTTGAAATCTGCTGTTGAGATTCCTCATTGACTGCTGCAACATCGGCTTCGACATTCATTGCTCTAACATCTAGTAATACTGTCGACTGACATTTATAAGATATTTCACTTAAAACAATAGGTTTCACATGTTTAGAAGCTGTTATCGCTCTTTTAAGTATTGACAGGGATTTCTCAACTTTTTATTTGAAGTATTGTGGAATGTTAACACCCCGGTTATATTAATATTTTCTCTTCGAGTTATATGTGCTATTCATTTTATTTGTTGCTACTGCTGGAAGTCTCATATTATATAGTTTCTGGCATTTGGTACAGATGATTGTTTGTGATTGTGTAGCGCCAGTTTTCAATGTTCAAAAAAGTATGATATTTACCAAGAACTCAATCAAAGCTTGTGCTGACCATTGATCTCAGAAAGAAGTTGTATACACCTGAAAATTTACATATTTTTCGTAGGGCCATCTAAGCCATCCATATGAAAATCTCGATTTTTTAAATAGATCATTTAAATTACTTGATTTGTAAAATCGTTTTATTATTTGAGTAAGAGCGTCATATTCTATGAGAATGTGCTTAACGTTGTAGCGGATTTGGCAGGTTGGGCATTTTAGTTGTGGCTCTTGTTTAAATATAAATGTATGCGGAAGTTTGGCGTGATCAATACGTAGCCGTGATATTGTAACCCCTCTCCCTGTCTAGTTTTTCTAAAGTGTGGTTTCCATTCTCCCTAGGAAGGGTTGACAGAAAAAGTTTATTGAGGATGTTTTTTTTTTATTCCAGTGCAACTGCCATTGTGTATGGAGGAATCTGTTGATTTGGGGTTTCAGATCGGCGCAAAGGATATCGAAGTTAGGCTTTAAATCTAGAGTCATTTTGACTGCTGAGTTTGCTCTAAAGTTCTCTTTACACCGATATGGCCCAGGATCGAGCATAATGTATTTTTTCTGGTATTAGACATAGAGTCCAGTTTGTTTAATAGTTTGATTGCTTGGGAATCTTCTATTTTTTTTAATTTGATTTTTTATGATGGAATCAAGGAAACCATAATACATAAAGCGTAAATATGACAAAAAAGGAAAATGGGACGCAATAAATACAGCATAGTCTATATTTAAATTGTAAAAGAATATATTGGAAAATAAGTTAATTTTACAAACAATACATCATTTTCAAATGTAATATTCAAATATAAATATAACACCAAAAAAAAATGATACGAAACGGGGAAACTAATGCAATCTTCAAAAACCGTGTGAAGAATTAAGCGAAATATAAAATAAGTTATGGGGAAAAAATTACAAAAATATGGAGACTGGATTGTAACACCGAACATATGTATGAAGAAAAAGAAAAACAGAAATATAGCGTTATAGACATTAAAGAAAAACAACAATTTTTCAAACAACGGAAGTCCCAGGAATAGATAAGTGATTTTATTTCTGTTTAAGAAGTCTCTTCTTTGATGCCATCACCTATTCATACTAAAACCCAGAATGACTGTTGTAATGTAAACATCCCCAAACCCTTTGCCAGAATTTACAGATCAATTACGTCTTTATCGGCGACATAAAGTATACTAACCATCAAATGTAATTAAAAGAACTTATCAAATCGTTGACAGAAATAGCATTATCTCTGAAGAGTAAAAGATGCAAAAATAGATTTTTATGGTTGCAAAGATAATTAAGGATCAATATGATATTACAGCGAAAGTGATATAAAATAAAACAGAAACTTAAGCACCAAGTGGATAAACGACAAATAGTCTTTGTTAGCGGTTCAAATCAACGGGTTACAAAACATTGGAAGTAATTAAAGTTATTTCGTTTATCATTAATCTTTAATATCTTAAATCTGCTTTAACCCTAAACAACCTCAATAGAATTGGTATTATTACATTACCCCTTTCCTTACAAGGAAACATTCAGTATTCATTGACTAAGCAACCAGTGCCAATATCGGTTGAAATTTATAAATCCATAAAATCTGTATATTAAAACAACCTTTCAGAAAATAGCTTTCTCAAAATTATCTGTTGTCGCTCTTTCCATTAGTGATGGATGCTTAGCTCCTAACATTTACTTTGATGTAATGCGGAACCTGTATATTTCTGAGATGAGGTTTTATGTACATTATTCGGACTATTCTACTCATCTTTGTCGCTATATTACGACGTTTAGGCCTGAAGGACACATGGCACAGTGGATAAAGGCGTTAGTTAGATCCAGTGATAGGACCCAAAGACTGTGAGTTCAATACCCGGTTAAGGCAGTGGAGAACTTTAAGAGGGGATTTAACAGGAGATAACAGATAACTGACATCCATTATACATGGCACGTGGAACTAGAGCAGTCTACCAGAGTGGGCGAAATAAAGGTTTCAGTTCGACATTCCAACCACCTGAAGAAGGCCGAAGCGTACAACGGCCGAAACGTTGTAATAAATATGGCGACAAATATGAGGACAATAGTCCGAATAATGTAAATAATGTAATGCGGGATGTTATCATCTTCATCTAATTTAAGCCACTACTCAAAATATATTCGCTTCATTTCCTGTACCAACTTTACTTTCTTGAGAGATTGGTAGAAATTTCTTCAAATAAAGACATATCATGATGTCCGATGGTCATTCACCCACAAGACTGTTTTTCAATGGATATTCTATGTTCTTCTTTGGTGTTGTGGAATACACGTTTCACATAGATCTTGGAAACTCATGTAGAGTGATTGTTTCCTCAAAATGATATATCAAACAGTGAATCATTAATTCAGAGGGAAAATTTCACCAGTTGAATTCACGTCGGTATGCCCTCTGGGTCTTTTTTGATTTGTGAATTTATTCGCAATATAATTTGCAAAATTGTACTTTCTACATCTGAAAAAATATGAGACAAAGATAAATTCCCTGAATGTTCATTAAAAATCAAAACCACGTCGTTACTTATGGAATATTATATGTATATATATATATATATATATGCGTATGTATGTATGCATATATATATATATATATATATATATATATATATATATATATATATATATGCGTATGTATGTATGCATATATATATATATATATATATATATATATATATATATATGCGTATGTATATATATATATATATATATATATATATATATATAGTCATCCACAGACAGACTGCTTCGCTGTATTACAACTATTCAATATAGCTAGACGTCCGATTGCTTCAAGCCGGGATCGAAACACGACCGATTTGGTGTCAGTCACCGATGCTATCCCTAGGCTATAGTCGGAAAGGTCGGGAAACTAGCGTTTTCTATGCGAAATACGTCAGTGGTCCGCCGAGATAATTCAATACGGTTGACTATATATATATATATATATGTGTGTGTGTGTGTGTGTGTGTGTGTGTGTGTGTGTGTGTGTGTGTGTGTATATATGTATATAAATGGTATTTAAATAATATTGTATACAAATTATAGTATTGCTTTATTATTAAATTCGATCTTTATCTGGCTATAAATATATTGATTCCCATGTCCGTGTGTGTATTTGCATATAATATATATATGTATATATATATAGAGAGAGAGAGCGAGAGAGCGAGAGAGAGAGAAAGTAACTTCAAAAGAGGCAGGCATTAAATATAAATAGTCCTCTCTTTGATTGTCGAATCTCCAAAGAGACAGAGTTTTATCAGATTTCAGAAATCTCTGTTTCGAGTGAGAAATATATTCTCACGATTTTGTCTCCAGTGTCCGTTACGTAAACATTAACGAACAGTCGAGATTTATAGATCAGAACATTCAGTGAAAGTTAGATGTGAATGAAGGACAATGATGGCGGAGTCACAGGAGTGACATAACTGTTATCAGCCGGCAGGATAAAATGGGTGAATAGAGATTGAATTCCAGGATGAAGTGTTTTATATGACCTTTACAATAAATGCCTTTCAGAAAGGCATGCTTCCACCACAACTCCATTTCCTATGTCCCCCTCTCAGCTATCTTAATAAAATTTCTATTCCCAGTTCTGTCATATTTCTTGAAAAAGATAGCAACACGAAACATTTTTATATGGCAAGCATCGATGTCAAAGACTGCTACGCCCACAATAATCCGATAGAAGGTATAATAAATTATTATGAATAGCGATGTGAAATGAGAGAGAAATAATCTGGCATAAAGTGGAAGGAAAAAATATAATGAAAGAATTAACCCCAGGTGATGATATTAGGGTCTAGTTGTGTAGTTGTTTTTTATACTGATTTTAAACTTAAATGATCATGGATCAATATAATTCAAAATACTTGTATTTCTGGTCGATTCTCACAGACACACTAATGAATATATTTTGACGACTTGGCAATGTGATTGAAATCGATGAAATATCTCAAAATATGTTTGTAGTATTTGAAATCATTTTTATAGCTATTATAATGAAGCCTAACCAAATTCTTAGTTTTCGTTTCAAGCAAGCTTTTTATTTAAATACTCCACATAGTAACTCTTGTGAAATGCTCGTTACATACAGAAAGACGTTTTCATGCGAAAAATTTTATAAAACGTCATTTTCATTTCTAGTACAGTGCAAAAGAGAATTCACAGGTTGGTGAATTTCAAGTTTAATTTAAATTCATTCCAACTCAGAAATATATTCTCACTCATTTTGTCTCCAGTGCCCGTTACGTAAACATTGACGATCAATCGAGATTGATAGATCGGAACATTCAGCGAAAGTGAGATGTGAATGAAGAACTAACGTGGGGGAGTCACTGGAATGACATAACTATTATCAGCTGGTAAAATATAATAGCTGAATTATATTATTTTTACAAAAAATTAGATTGTAAATTTTAATTTAGGTTCGCTTTCCGGCATGCAATATTGTCGAATGGTTGCTGAAATCATTCGGCTCAATGAATATAGAATTTTAAAAAGCAATTAAGGTTTTTGTTCATTATAGCATATTTTGTAAAGTGTGTGGGGCCAAGAAATGTTCAAGAGCCAATTGTATTTATGTGTGTGTGTGCTGATGGATATTATTTCCACTATTTATAGACGAAATCCTATATGCACATGAATTCATTGCTTCAGTCATCAAATTACTTTTCCTGGCTTTGTTCGAATATGCGACCTGTACACAAATAATATCTAATAAAATCAAAATAAATTATTCCGATTTTTATTAGATTAATTAAAATGTATTCATTTTTTGTTAATTATAAGGCCCAGTGCCGATTTTTAAATCTACATGCTGAAATAAAACTGAAACCCTGAAAGTGACAGGTCTGTACATGACACCCCATTGCAAAGTAATTACAATCTCGGTTTCATGTTTGTTGTGGCTTGTTTAGAAGCTAGAAAGAAAGACACGGAAGACGAAAGTAAGTTGAACAAGTGTATTGACAGATATATACAAAGCAAGAGTGTTAGTAATACGCGGATAGAGGCGTACGTCCGAACGGTAGGTTAACACTGCCTCTCCCCTGCCCAACGACTCTACTACGACTATCTCATAGGAAGTCTCGCAGTTAGTATTTATGAGAGGAGGTACAGTTCATTCTACTGTAGGAGGGTTTACCAGAGCAATGATTGTTTGGTTAAATGAAATTGAAACTTTCTTTTCGCTCGATATTATGTTGCACAAATACTAGTAGTTTCGATATTCAGTCACACCAGTCGCTCACTGTAATGTGATGTACTTGACTAGGTGGTTTATCACATTTTACTTCACTAAAAGAATCGTTGCTAGAGGACGCGCAACGTAAGCCTATAAATAGGAAGTGATATTTTCAATAATTCTCTTTTCCTCTTTCTCAATAGCGGCTCTAAGATGTAGTCGCACGTGGGGCAAAAGTATCCCCCACTGGGGAACGTTCCGTTTAATTTTAACGTATTACTTCTCTCTCGGGCATTTTGTAATCAAACTCTCTCGTCTATATCACGTAGACCTACACACATTACACAAAACACATTTTTTAATTGAAATGTTTTCTGTGTAATTAGTATTTAAATGTTTTCCTTTTTGATTGTCATTGTATACTTTTGTTAATACATACATGTGTCGTTTGTTTTTTATACTGTTTTGTGTTAATCCTTTATTACTCGGGCTCACGTTTGAATCCGCAACAACTGTTACCGGAAAATATACCAGGAGACACCTGTTTTCCGTATAAACAAAGCAAGCATTCCCGAAACAACTGTTTCACTGTCGGTTCATATATATATATATATATATATATATATATATATATATATATATATATATATATATATATATATATGTGTGTGTGTGTGTGTGTGTGTGTGTGTGTGTATAATATATATATATGTATGTGCATATATATATATATATATATATATATATATATATATATATATATATATACCAATGTGTCTAAGTTCATTCATAATTATCTAGCAATGAATATATCTACCTCTGTTCATATTTACCTCATTAACAAAATATTCATGTCTGTTCATATCTATCAATCTATCCCAGTATTGTTATATCAATGTCTCTTCATATCCATCTCCTTATCAATATATCTAAATCTGTTCATATCTGTTTTATTATCAATATATCTAAGTCTTTCCATATCTATCTCATTATTAATATAGCCAAGTAGGTTTATATCTACCTATCCCATTATTACTATATCTACGTCTACTCATATCTATCTTCGAATAAAATGGTAAAAAATTTTAAAATTTTAGAAAATGTGTCATATCTTCATGTCATAATTGGCTACCACAGGTACCTTTTGTATATTATCTGCGAATTGCTACGTCTTTATGGAAAATATAGTGACTCACTTACCCGATGTTTTCGCCACAGCAGTTTTGAAGCTACTGTAATATTTCTTCTTGACTGACTGTCACAGAAATAAAAAGAAACTAGTCTGTTCTATTTACAATATGCTGGGAGCATGAACCGAGAGATTCATGCCTTTTCCAAGGGCAAAATGTATTCAGAAGAGAAAGAAGGAACCTGAACTATATAGATAAAAGTTACCCTACCAGTAAACAAGACAAGATAATTGGGATAATATTATTTAAAACAAGTATCTTCCTTATTTGCAATGTGATGAAATCGGAAAATAATGAATACAGATTCTTCTCAGAAGATATATCCTATATTTATCTGTGTAGAACATCTAATTGTTTAAGACGAACAGTAACGTTATAGCATGGACTACTTAAATATTCTACGATTTTATTTATAATTTGAAATTGATGTTATTCTAATGAAATCTAACAGCATAGATTTAAAAGAATCCATAACTGCTTACAAAGGAAATAGCATGAAGCGAAGCAGGAAATCAGATATTGAATTTGAGTGCTTAGAATAAAGATGCATTTTACAATACAGATGAAGACTGAAATGAATAAATATTTTTCAATGAAGAATATTAGTCATAATAAAACCCGAATTACACTTTGTAAAGCCCAAGGCATTTAAAGGACATCTTGCTTTCTCTCTCTGATATATATATATATATATATATATATATATATATATATATATATTTGTGTATTTAGGCAGCAATCCTTCTTTCAAGCACATTTCATTAAAAACGACTGACAAGGTGCTTTTATTTAGTTTTTTATATAATTTTAT
>OZ038477.1:40563562-40576062 GCA_964036315.1 Acanthosepion esculentum
AATAACAATTTTCAGGAAGTTGGATGTTTTCCTAACAAATAATGTATTTTCAATTTACAATCAAATTGATAGAACTTTAATTGAATTACCGGTTTCTTTATTTAAGATTTTTAACAGAACGAATTTATCTCTTTTTATTTGCGTATGTAATATTTGCTATTAGCAGATCATGCATTTGAGAACAGAGTATAGATTTAGAGCTATCAATTCATTAAAAAAATATTGAAAATTTGTGGTATTATTGTTGTTAGATTTTGCTCGTTTGTTTTTCAATTAATTTAGTTTAAAGTGTTCGGTAGTCACATGAGACAAATCTGATATACAAGATTATGAATAATTTTTGAGCTTATGTGAGCCATTGAAATGAAAGGAGGCATAGCAACTACTTTGAATTCATCACAACATTTCAATAAGTGAAGATAGCAAAAGGAAAACAGAAATAAAGTGTCCCAGGATAAATGTAACCCAAATAAATGTATGTAATTTTGTTGATGTGTAATATTTTGCTTTCGTATTTCTTATTTAGAAAACTGTCAAGATAGCAAAACCAGAACACCAACTACAATGCCTTTGACAGAAGAACAGAAAATGTTCTGTGTACTGAGACAACTGGAGGCAGATTCCTATAAATATGTCATCGCGAAAAAGCGCAGAAAGTATGGCAAGAATATAACCCCTAGTGACACTGACATTTACCGGTAGATCAGTTAGTTTGACGATACAGAGACAATCAACAACATAAATAAAAAGTCTCCAGCAGTGAAAGTTGGCAGGAAACCTACTGTAAGGTCTCCTGAAACATAACAGCTGTCCGAAATTCAATAGGCAGAAGTCCGAAGAAGTCCGTCCGTAGAAGCTGCCAGGACCTTGGCCTCACCAAACCATCACATAAGCCGTAGCGGAGGTGAAACCAGAGATCAGAGGGAGCAGCAGTGGTAGCAGCAAGATGTGGCCACCTCTCATACCCAAATGTCTCTCTCGAGTGGCTGGACAAGATGTTTCCCAACCGGCTCATCAGCTGTAAACGCGAGCCTGAGTGGTCTTCGCATTCCCCCGAATTCAACCATCCAACCCCTCCCACATATACACCATCTCAGTGCTAAAGGCAGCAATCATTTAAGAAATCAGAGCTATACGAATAGAAGAGTGCATCAAAGTCATCGACAACTTCGCCTGTAGAACTCAAGTGTATCTTCAGCAGAACTGAAATCATTCGGAGCATATTATATAAATGACGTTAGAATCTTTGCCATTAGATCTAGAGACATGCTTCTCTGGTTTTCAAAAATATATAGTTTGTACATAAGTTTGTAAACAGAACATAAATGGCGTTAACATTCTTGGGTTAAATTTATTCTGGGACACCCTGCAAATTTGGTATAGGGGATAAAAACACTGAAAATAGAATAGGCTATGCTAAGTGTAGTTTCGCCCAATATCATAACTTGCTACAGATCCAAATCTTTAACATAAAACTTCGTGCCATGTTCTTAAATTGGCCAAAGCATTCATATGAATGACAAGCATGGAGCAAATTTCGTACAGAAATATATAAGAAGACAACTGTATACAACCGAGGATACAGCCTGTAAATCCTTTTTTGAACCTCGTGTATTGTCTCTACATAATCACTAACGAAGGATTATAAAACACAGGTGAAACTACATCAACGTAGGTTAGAACATATAACTCGTAGTGAGAATAACGAGAAAATATGTTAAAATTTCACTTCAGGCAAAACGTTGCGAAGGAAACCCACATTAAAATTGGAAAGAGAAAATTTAGTGGACTTGAGTAACCTATTTAACGTTTTATAAATTCCAACAGAAAGTAGAAGCGGATGCTCGGTCAATGCTTGGCTAACGTTTCCTTATAAGAAGTCGGTTACTATTATCATTACGATTTGCCTCGATTTCAAGCGCAAATTTACATGTGACAAACGAATAGAAAATCTGACTGCCAATCATGCAAAAAATAAATACAGTGGAAAAATGGACAATTTTCCCCACGAAATTTACTAAATGCGTATAGCAAATAAATAACAGCTTATTTCTGAAAACTGTCTTTTGATATATTCACTGTATATTGTCTTATTTTCGCCATCCTATATACGAACGAACCTGTAATGATCACACAACCGTGAAGGTCTGAATTAATTCTTTTCCGATGCGATTTCTTTTCATTTGTCATTAAAAAGCCATCGATATTTTTTCTTTGCCTCTTTTCCCTCTGTGTTTTTTTTTCACGAACCCTTTCATCTCGTTTGCTATCACGTTTATCGCCTGTTTCTTTTCACTTGTTTGTATTTCTCTGATTCTCTGCTGCTGCCGTTCCGTATAATCGCTGATGTCATATTCTGTTCCTGTCTCATCCCAATGATTATACCGAATTCAACTCTGCTATTTTTTTTGTATCTTTGTTTCCTTTATTGATTTCTTTCGCTGCTAAAGAATGAGGAGCGTGCAATTTTTGAGAAGCAATACAGATTTCTAAGCAGGCAACGATCAAAAGAAACCCCACCGCCGTCGATGCTAACGGACGTCCATTTCCAAGCAATTTGTCGCAAGCAGAAATCATTTCATGTGTGCAAAATGACATAATCATAGCAGAACTTTCGCTATCATCATGATTGTAGAGAGGATTTTGAGCTTTAATCGATATTGCATCAAGCTTAAATGCTGTCATAATCGCAAACCTCATCCATATCGCCTTTCTTGCTATGCTTTTTCATTATGCCACAAGATACGTTATTATCACATTTAATAACAACGATTTTCCATAAAAGTTTTATTCTTACGTTTCAAATAATTGTTAGATAATATATAAGAAAAGAAAAAAAAACAAATACAAAATAACGTCTGAATTAAAACTGTTAGCATATAATTTCATTCAAAATATTTCATCGCATAATATATTTTTCGTGATAAAAATCCTCTATATGACACAATCGGCATAATGTCAGAGTTCAAATGTGTTTTGATGTTTTTGAAGTGGAATATAATAACAAAATAAAGTTGCTGAATGTAAAATTTTATTTGTAGATTTTATGATGATTTCAACCAAATCAAGTCTCCAAATCCCTAAGACGCATAGGTTTACTCAGTGTGAAGTAATATAAGAAAACAAACATTATTAAGAAGCGAGAACAATAAAAGAACATCAATTAGGAAAGCATAAGATAACGATTAACATTGGATTTACATTTGTGAAGATTAAATTTGACTGGAAAACAAGAAGCCGACAGAGAAATGCGAGAAAAGAAACTGTTAGGAGAGAACTTACGGTTATATCTAGCATTTCATCTGTACAATGAAGGAATGTCACCGTCTTAACGCTTAGAGTCAAGGTACCATAGAGGGCAGACTATTCTAATATTTACCATGAAAATATGTATAGCAAAAGGACAGGGACCTTGCATTAAGGTGACAGGAAAATATCTTAAGACGTAATTCTAGGTCAGGAAAAATGACATTGAAGATTCTGATTTGGACAACATTAAGTTTCTCAGAATATATAGCAGGATAACCAGATCATATGTAACTGCTATATTTAAAGTATAGACGTATGAAAGAGTTATATATATATATATATATATATATATATATATATATATATATATATATCACTTGCACAGCGATGAAATCCTAAAACAACTCAAAGTCCTAACAGGATTTATTATTGCTGGATAGAATCTTTATATAAGATACGCAGGTAAAACCACGAGAATGTCAGACATAGACAAAAAAAACACAGGGATTCCTAATAGATTTATTACAAGAAAACGAAAAATCAACCGTCAAAATATGTGTTCGTTACCAAGAGTGAAAACCAAAGATACGAGTTTCGAACTGGATAAATTGATCTGATCAGTGATTTAAAATAAGAGGAATTTGATAAAGAAATTCTAAGGCGCGTTGGAATGTTGAAGGTTGCCTCCCAAAATGTAAACAGAAAGAAACAGGAAAATTTAGTTAGAAGCAAATATAACAGAAGTGAACATCTGTAATTATTCCAATCGTCCTGAATGGCTGTAAATACTGGTTGATTTTCACAAGGAGGAAGAGATGAGACGACAAAGATATGCTTCTCCAGATGGTGAGAGTACGATGGACGAAGCATGTGGGAGAGGGGAGGAATTATTAATGAAAGTGAAAACAAAACGGTCATGTGCATTTAGAATAAAAAAAGAAAAGATTAAATTTCTCTGACTTAGAGTAGAAAAAGGGTTTAAAAAACGTGATACTCGCAGACTACACCGAAATGAAAAGACGTATATAGAGAAATTTCGAGAATACAGAAATATATAGGGATGAATCTATTCCAGAAACGATGCAAATAGTACTTTCAGAAAGTTTCCGCGTAGCCAACTTTCCAATATTTAATGAACATTGGAACGAAGAGAGGCAGAAGAAGAATTGTAAGAATGCTAATCACAAATCCACACACGAAAACTTTACTAAGGAATTTATATATGTTCTCATATACGAAAAGCAAAAAGCATTTTACGGTAATTAATTCATCACAAACTGTCGGCAACCTAAGAACAATTTTTCAACTGATTTTTAGTATAAAGAACCGACTTACATTTTAACAGTCTGTCTCTTGCAAATATCAAACTCAATGATGGAAATCGAGAATGAATAATGAAGACTGTCATTTTACGCCTGAAACATTACGTAACTTTTAGAATCACGTTTTTTTACAAGCGAATACTATACACAGTACATTTGAAATAAATGTCTTCCTTGATTTTATGATAACGAAATATTGTCAAAAAATGCCATTTATAAGCTCAGGTTCCTCTAGCCAAGTGAGCAACGAACGAAAAACTAGATCTGATATACATTCTAGATAATTATCGACATACAAAAGCTTATGCAACATTTTTATTTCTTTGCTATATATCCCTCAGATGTCTGCCTTTTTATTGTAAATCATGCTTTTTTTTTCATTGTTATGCATTCCTCAGATATTTGGCATTTTGTTTCCAAGAAACATAACCGACCTGACGTTTCCACATGATTTTTCTAAATCAAGTGAGGATTTCCTTATTTGCAGCATATTAATGTCTAGGTATCCACTCAGTATGCAATTGGGATGCAACAGCTATTTCATTGATTCACTGTCAGTGAAATTGATCACTGAAATCTTCTCTTTGTGATATTCATCCGCAAATTTCCATTCATCTATCGAGTATCGGTTCATTGAACTGAGGACAAATCAGAAGGAACTAATAATTTATGAAACTTCGGAAACTGTGTTGTTATATCTGTTTTTTCACAGTATCAGTAATTTATATATATATATATATATATATATATATATATATATATAATAGATAATCCATTCGATTATATCGGAATGGACGTTCTGATGAATGAAGATCGAAATCTCGGTCCTCAGGAAATAAATTATAACCACCACGTTTTCTGAAAGTTATCTTTTCTTTAATAATAATTAATGTTTGCTCTGGTTTTATATTGAGCTCTCTGGCTTATATCCTCTTTGGAATTATCCATAGGGATTACCAAATAATCATTATCTATATATATATATATATATATATATATATATATATATATATATATATATATATATATATATATATATATATAATTGTGTAATATGAACGAAGGTATCCACATATCTAAATCACACGTGTATATATGTACAAATGAGCATATACACAGTGACATATACATAATGATTTTAACGTTTAAGCGACAACGCCATGATTTGCCTGTAGATGTTTTAAACTTTGATCTTAGTGTCATCTAGATCACTTCCAGTTTATAATCTAATGTAATATAGATTTTAGCAGACGCTCTTTTTTACCTCTGCCGAGTTGAGAGAAAGAAAAAATACTACCCTAAATATCTTCAATTATTTTTCTCTTCTTATGGAATAGAGTTTATATATCATTTATTTTCTTTTACATCAGTAAATTCTGTGACTGACAAACTGTTGTATTATTATTATTATTATTGTTGTTGTTGTTATTACAGAAGAAATGTTTTCAAGGGAAAATGTCTGTGAGAGTTTCATGAAATGAAAGACAAAGGAAATTTATTTTTTCTGTTAAGATGCATTTGTTCTGATACAAGAAAATTACGTTCGAACGGCTGGAAAATAACGCTAATTACGTGTATAATTGCTTTTAAGATATTTGCGTTTTTAGAGTTTCTCTATGTATTTCTGAAAATGTTTGTTCTTTCTTGTTGTTCTTCAGATATGTGTGAAATACTGATTTTTTTCTATATGAAAAATCCAGCTTTTGCATGATGTCTTCTATAACATTGTTTCAAGTCATATACATTTCGTTTAAATGAACACGCGAATCGCCAAACGTATACACATTGGCAAATGAATACTGTATCTATTAATACCACCAGTTTGATGAAATATTTTATTTGGAAATCCAGGCGTTCATTGACAGACACACAGAGAAATACACACGTACATATCATGGTCGATGAAAAGGACATACTATAAAAATCCTTATATAAAAGTCATATACATTTTACTTATACATTTCCACGCTCTTGCTCATATACACACACACACATATATTATATATATATATATATATATATATATATATATATATATATATATATTCTCGGTAGTGGATGGGCACTGCTGATGAGCGCCTAAAATAGGACGAAACGGCCGGAGGTTTCTAGGTCTAGACATGAATTATTATGAAAAATTATTCATATCCCTCAAATTACTATCCAGTGATATGATGCGTTGTTTGATCCAGTTTCTAATGCTCTGGATGGAGCGTCTTGTTGAAGAAATTTGTTGCTCTTTGAGGTCTGTTTTTTGGCTTATACATCTTTGGATAGGTATCAACACCGAAAATAGGGCTAGCTGCGCTCTATTGTGTCTAGTTATTTAGTTTCCTCTCTTTCTGACGCAATGGTATCGTGCTTTCGTTGTATGGTAAAGGCCCGGGTTCGATTCTCGGTAGTGGATGCACACTGCTGATGAGTTCCAAATATAGGACGAAACGGATGTTCAGTGCTTTTATGCATTCTTTTGAGGATTGTAGGTCTAGACATAATGACTTAGTATTATATATATATGTATATATATATATATATATATATATATATATATATATATATATATATATATATATAGGTGATCATCTATTTTTCGATATATGACTGACAAAGCAGATATTTTTTCCAGCTGTAGTTTGGCATTTCTTTCTGCGGTAGACCAGTTGCCATCCAAGGCTACCGAATCAACTCTGTTCTTCTATTTATCCATAGCTGGGGGGAGAAGAATAGGATTCATAACTTTCCCAAAGGTATTCGAACGTAAGTGAATGTAATGGATTTGTCTCGAATTCGAACTCGGCTCTCCGATTTCTCAATCCG
This sequence comes from Acanthosepion esculentum, assembly GCA_964036315.1. Classification (NCBI taxonomy): domain Eukaryota; kingdom Metazoa; phylum Mollusca; class Cephalopoda; order Sepiida; family Sepiidae; genus Acanthosepion; species Acanthosepion esculentum. Next base: position 40,570,951 of record OZ038477.1, read on the forward strand.
AGCCTCTATCCATTATTCCATTCTACCGAACTTTTGCATGAAATTTACTTTTCATAGTGCAAGTGTTCAACGAAAAATCATGATTTTTAACGTCTTCAGAAATTACGTGTGCATAGTGTGACCCCCTATTTTTTGCGTACAATTCAATACTAAAATCTCGCTCAACACTATTATATACGATAAACGATTTTCTTTTAATCCGACAATGATTCTCATTATTTTAAAATATATTTTTAAGGGTTAAATGTGTATGTCGTCTGATATGAAACTGTCTACGAAGCAGCGATAGTCCTTGAATTCCGAGATGCGGAAAAATAGTATAGATTGTTATTCATTGATCAGAGTTGAATGAATAACGTTTCATAGCTGACAATTTGCTCTCATTCACTCTGTTATTGAACAAACGGACAGGCGGAACTTTCTCGTGTTTGGTCATCGCATGTGATAAGGTAATTTGATTTATGGTCTCTTCTTATTCTCTGAGATCCCAATGCATTATCTTTACATACAAATTTGGCTTTTATTCTAATCCGAAGAACTGGAACAAAGCAGATTATCTCAGGGAAACGCGCCATTTATGACTTCTCCATTTTTCTCATTATCCAGTTTTGTTACGGATACTATTCTTCATCCTACACACACACACGTATATATTGGCTGTAACAGCAAAATTGTCCAATAGTTAGATTAAGATTTGAACCGATGTATCTTAGAAATGATTAAAGATATCTTACTCCGAGGGGTTTTATAACACTAATGGACTCTACCTTGAACAATAAGAATGCATTTAGCTTTAAGTTGAAAGCAAAGTGCCTCTTGCTGTTGTGATCTCTTGTTCCAGTTTACCTCTCTACACTTCCCACTTTTTTAAAAATTAAGCACCATTCTCTTGAGGGTTATTGAATGGAATTTGAAGACGAAAGCCAGAGTTTGAATTTTGGTACGATTTGGACAATTTTTTTCTGTCACAGTACATATATATATATATATATATATATATATATAGGGTGTATCAAAATAATGTATAAACTCTTTAAATATTAATAGTTAATAATACATTACCGTGATGTGAGAACTTATATGGATGAAAAAATGAAAAACAGATGCATTAGAAGAAGAGAGACAGTTGAAGACCCACCTAGATCAACATATTTGACACCCTTGTATTTCTTTTTGTGGGGGTTTCTTGAATAAGTTATAACGATTCAAAGAGTGAATACATTATTTTGAGACACCCTGTATATATATATATATATATATATATATATATATATATATAGATAGATAGATAGATAGATATGTGTGTGTGTGTGTGTGTCTGCATGTATGTGTGTGCATATATGTTTGAGTCTCATTTAAATATCCTGCCTTTCTTTATATAAATAGCGATTGATTTCCTTACAATGTTAATGTTTTTTATGGGAAAAGTTGAGATTACTTTAATGTCTCAAAAGCTCCTTTTGAACGAAATTTTTGCAAAAAAAAATAAGGGATCACGATTAAAGATTCGGAATTTGTTCTAATGTGAAAAGGTAACTCTGAAAATTTTTCATTCGAAAACGTTCGGCATTTACAAGAGCAGAAATAGAAAAATAACTTGGATGACATAGGAAATGCATTCCGGATTAAATGGCGGAGAACTAATGAAGACATATAGACTATGATTGATGCTGAATTATCGTTCATTCTTCATCATATCTTAAATGGATCCATTAGGAAAAACTGCAGTTTTTCAATGGAAGTGCATATGCTGTTAGCCTGTGTTATTTAGAAATAGTAATATAATTTTTTTCGCTTTAATTTTACCAAATGTATTTTTTGTTTTTTTTATCTTTCGATACTTTCATCTACCACTTTCATCGAATTTACTTTTGCTCATTGTCGCTTCCTCCATTTTCCATTTCGATACTCCTTTAAAATTCATATATCATTAGGGAAAATATTTACGTACCATAATTCACTGTATGTTTGGATAAACACTACTTAGTTTTTTTAAATTTAATATCGTGTACATATTTCATTTCTGAAAATTGAAAATGAAATCAATTTATCAACGTTCTAAAAAATGTTGACATTTTATTAAGCCCTTACTTTTAAAAGGATGTGTCAAATTACACTTAAAACCTTTTCATTCGCCTTTGCACAAATATGAAGGCATTATTTCATTTATTATTCCTCAGTTAAATAATAATTGTAGGGAAGAGCGGTTTCTCTAACATTAGTTTGCAACTAGTATAGGAGAACAACAATTCGAAACTGGTTTGGCGTGGAGCTATATTCTCCAGAAGTAACACAAAGAACATGAAATATGGTGGTTCTGTTGTTCCATATACCATAGGGGGGATACTGTGTTAACGTGTGATCGAAATGTATAAAACTATAAGAATGATTTCGTATTTAAAATTTAAATAGATAAATACATTAATTGATCGTAAAAATAATTAAATTACTAATGTCTATCGGCATTTCTGCTTTGAATATTTCAATTATAAATACGTCCTGTCGGGGGATCAAATTGTTGCTCTACGGTCAAAGGAGAATTTGAACCCGATTTCAGACTAATATCTGTTCCCTCTTTGAATAGTATGACGAACATCTACACTTAGCGATTTGGCAACTCGTCTTTATTGCACTCAGCAAGAAAGGGCTTGTCTTGACATTTTTGCCCTTCGATTGTATGTACAGCATCTCTTAATAAACCGACCTTTTACCATATATTACGATCAGGTTAACTTAGTAGATACCATAGGATGTTTACACGGCCGTCCAATGCTGCATCAGTTCCTACCAGATTGAACTAATGAAAGAATCTTGGTGGTTATCAAAGCCAGTGTCACAATTTTGACTTTGATATCTGTCAGCATATACACATCCCACGGTAATTTGCTTTTGTGTCTACATCCTGCCAGACGGAAAATATGGGTAAGCAGCAGATCAGTTTACTGTGCTCGTAGCCGTACTCCATATTTGAAAGCTAATTTTAACATATCATTCAAATTGAAGAATACGAGCGTATTAAACATGTTTTCCTAATTATTTCCCCTTCTCAAATCACAAACTGAGCAGGCTTCATTTGTGCCTGTGGCGATTTGTGATTGAACAAATTAGGGAAAGAGGAATAACGCTGAAACCGAACAGGGCAAGTCAAAGAAATTAGGCGAGACACGCTTCTCTCTGCCCGATCTGACTCGAAACAAATATTTTCGTCTGGAATGAGTATAGGCAGGGAACTGTGGTTTGTGACTTTTCATAATCATCGTGGAAGTCAATATCAATAAAATAGGAACTTCTTTTACATTTGGCTTGTTCACTCCGGTGATCGCTTCAAGGTGGAACGTTGTTTGAGAAACTGTGGTTACCTATTTACAAAATCTAGTAGAAGTCTCGCTTTGATTTTGAAGCCTATGAAAAATCAGAATGATTTCCTTAATTATTTTTCGTCGTCCGTGCGAACTTTTGATCCCACCTTTTTTTCTGCAGGTAACCATATCGATCACCGAAAAAGCGATATGTAAAACCTAACTAGGTGCTCGTCTAAGACACAAAGCTTCACGGCTTGATGCAACTTTTTGACTTATTGCATTGTTTTGAAAAGTAATGTGTAAGAAATCAGAATATTTTTTCTGTGAAATTATGTATTTCATATCACCCCCTCCACACACACACTTACATACATATATATATATATATATATATATATATATATTTCATATCACCCCCTCCACATATACCCCCTCCATATATATGTATTTAATATCACCCCCTCCACACACACACTTACATACATATATATATATATATATATATATTTCATATCACCCCCTCCACATATACCCCCTCCATATATATGTATTTAATATCACCCCCTCCACACACACACTTACATACATATATATATAAATATATATATATATATGTATGTAAGTGTGTGGAGGGGTGATATGAAATACATAATTTCACAGAAAAAATATTCTGATTTCTTACACATTATATATATATATATATATATATATATATATATATATATATATATATATATATATATATATATATATATCAATTATGTAGTGCGTATTCAATTTATGTAACGTAAATCATTCAAACGAAAAAGAAATACTGAAGCTAATTATACGGCAATTCTTGCTTCAGTATTTGTTTTTCGTTTGAATGATTTACGTTATATATATATATATATATATATATATATATATATATATATATTGCATATTTGTGAAACAATCTTTCATTTATATATGTTTCATAGAATATGAGAATATGATAATTTGATTTTCGTTTTCTCATGTGCCAGATTTTGACCAATGTTCGTCTTCAATTTTTCTTGTTAATATGAAATTCCTGCAACTTGGCACTGGCATTTGTTTTGTTACCAATATTTAGTGCGTTCGAGATTGAAACCTTGCATCGTTCAGACTTAATTCAGAATTTGTTGAATTCTGACGCTTTCTCCGCAAAATAATGCCTGAAAGCTGGAAGGGGAAAAGTTGAAATTTTTTATATTTCATATGAATTTCGGAAAGGAATAAGCGAGGAAAGTGCAAAAAAATATTTGCAAGGTTTATTTGGATCATGCGGAAACACTACGGAGATTCAAAAGGAAGTTTGGAAGATGTCGCCAGGGCAAATTTAACCTAAACGATCAAACACGCTCCAGGCGACCTTCCGGCTTCAATGAAGATGCCCTGCTTGCCATAGTGGAGAATAAGATGTCGAAGGAAGGGATTAATAAGAGCTTGAAAAACAATATCTCAGCTGCCTATCGCAATTGGAAAATAACTAGATACGTTTCCAAAATCGACACATGCTGCCACATTCTCTGAGGGAAAAGAACAAACTCAATGTTTCTTGGATAAAATTATCAGAGGCAAATGGATGGTTTATGATAACCTTCGGCGCATAGTTAAGCCTACGAATTTACATAGCACTTGGATAAAGGAAGCTTGCATTTAATGACAGTGTTGGTGTCCGTTTAATCGGATTGCAGAATGATAATTTACTTTGAGATTCATCCAACAATAACTGCAAATAAGTAATGTGACAAACTAACCAGTATCAATGCGACCATTCACGAAAACGACCGATTTTGGCAAATGA
>OZ038477.1:40583562-40603562 GCA_964036315.1 Acanthosepion esculentum
AGTTAAATTTGCTAGATGTAATCGTAACTTTACTAGGATTTTCTAGAAATATTTTCAAAGGAAATATTACGTTGTGCTTTCCTTTTTGTTCCTCGACTTTACAAATTTAAACGTAGTACTAGATTGGCACCTATGACTTTTTACAGTTGAATTTGCTAGATGTAACCGTAATTTTTATGATAACCTTTTCTTCATTCACCATTCTCACTTGTGGAACTCTTTCAGCTTCTTGCTTTCCATTCAACTTTATCCACTGTGTCCTTGAGAACATCGGTGTATGGATTTCTGAGTATTATAAACCTAATGTCTTCAGCAACCATTTTACCAGTGGATAAAGGCGTTGGTTAGATCCAGTGACTGGACCCAAAGTGTATCAGTTCAATACCCTGTTAAGGCAGTGGAGAACATTCAGAGGGAAAATTAACAGGAGATAACTGACATCCATTAAACATGACACGTGGAACTAGAACGGTCTACCCCAGTGAGTGAAATAAAGGGTTCAGTTCGACATTCGAACCACCTGAAGAAGGCCGGAGCGTACAACGGCCGAAACGTTGTAATAAATATGGCGACAAAGATGAGGACAATAGTCCGAATAATGTCAATAATGTACATAATACCTCATCTCAGAGATATAGATATAGACGCTTTTGCTAACATAAAATTTCCACAAGACATACAAACGTATTGTCGGTTTTGGTACTTGTTCCTCCGTGATGAAACATACTTCATAGAGAAACATAGCTTAGTATTTTCAGTAATGATGAACCGATTATACGGCTACCCAACTCCTCGTTGAACTAAAATAGATAAATTCAAGGTGTGCCAAACATTTTCCTTATCCGATCATCTTCCCATAATCTGATCAAATACGGATCCGTTAGAAAATTAGCCTAAAGATAATGATAATTAGCCAAGTCAAATCTTGATTCTTTCTTTCTCTCTCTCACTAATATATATATATATATATATATATATATATATATATATATATATATATGTATGCATGTATGACATGGCATCCAACCAGTTATGTACTGTCTAAACTATGATCTGTATACAACTGTTTTCTCTGATCAATACTCAAAGCTGGTTTCAAGCGAAGAAACCCTCTAGATCACTAACATAATCCCTCATCACATTTTATAGAAAACAAGCAAAGAATTAAAAAAATACTTCACTAAATAACAAAAAAAAAAATCAGATCAATTTAAGCCTCCCAACAGCAGCAACAACGCAAATGAATAACACACGTAACTAGAAGCAAAAATATTGACATTATCAAGATGTATACATTCCACACTACTTCAAATAATATATATTACGCGAACTTTAACAAAAGTTTAGGTAGGTAAGTAACTCCAGTCGCTATTAGAAAGAGCGATAGCTCTTAATGGACATGAGACACCTATTGAGTGTTTGTATGTGAGAGACAGGATGTGGAGAGGGAGACTACAACAACACTAACTAGCGTACCGAGAGATGTGGGTGTGTGTTCCAGAACCATTATCGTCTTCGAGCGAGTGATAATAGATTCGGGATATATATGCGACATATTTTTTGTAGTTTTTGGAAAGTAAACCGTAAAATTTGTAGGCGATATTTATTATCATTTCACATCAACAAAGCTAAAAAGTAACTAAGATGCAAATTACAGGTGTAACTTGCCCTTTTTGAGTAAGTTCACGTTTCCTTATCATCTCTCATTTGCGTCTCTCTCTTTGAACAGAAAGCGCTCAGAGGCTTCTCTCTCAAAGACAGAGTAGCAACCGAGGAAAATAATACTGAAGAGATGCGCAGCCCTGGGGAACAGCTGCCCGAGGCCGCGACCTCCCATTGCACCAGAGGGAGGGATCGGTGCTCGCACCGAGGCCAGCGCAACCGACGTTTGCGTGGGCTGAGGGGAATTTGTGTACTTGTCCCGGGCGTACGCGCACGGATCCCCTAGTGGGGTGGGGGGCAGAGTAAATACCAAATCACTAAGATACAAGGAGTTACTGAGAGGGAAATAAGCTGAAAAACATCAGAAAATTAAAAGACAAGAAGTCAATGAGGCGGAAGATGACGATAATTTGAAGGCCGCAGTGGACAGGAAAGCAAGAAACCAGAAGCGAGTCTGAAAAGAGAGACGAACGAGAGAAGAAAACCTTATGATGGAAATTACGCTTATACTTAGCAATTTCAAAAGGAAACTGATGAGAACAAGCAGCTGATCTAATAATGCCTTTAAATTCGTTAAATCGAGATATCAAATGTCTTAAGCTCATAAAAAAACAATTTTTATCAAAGTATTTATAGAAAAGACACAGGTAAGCTACGTAACGGCAGTAGGAAAGTGACTGTAACCAAGATGTCCGCTCAGGAACGATGACATTGTAGATTCTTCTTTGGATTCCTACAATAATTTCCTGGTGCATAGTAGAAGCACGAGGCCAGATGTGACAGCAGTGAAACATATTTTGCTAAAATAAATATATACATAAGTACATATTGATAAGGAAAACAATATCCATTACATAGGGAAAATAATATCGTTTGACTCGACTTCTATTCGTATGATCTAGTCTCATGAGGCCACGATGGTCACTGCTTTTGATATTATATATCGTTGGTGCAAATTGAGAAGAATAAATAATTTTAATAGATACAAAATGAACAAAAATCAAAGACAAATGGGTGGTCTGAGGTTCTATCACACTCCAAAGTGATTGCCGTCAGAAAGACCTTCCTTTTTTAGCGGAACGACGATGCATGCCATTAATTGCTTGATTTGGAGATAGAACATGAACTAAGATGGAGTCCGATGATAAGGATTTCAATTTTTTACAGGTTTGTAAATGAGATTTAATTTAGATAATGGTTAACGTCAAACATTAAAATAATGTATTATCAAAAGAATAGATGTGTATATATATATATATATATATATATATATATATATATATATATATATATACACGTGTGTGTGTGTGTATGTGTGCATATAACTGCGCATAAGTACATTATACTTTTATTACTGAGGCCTTAATATATATGTCCGTACCTACATTATGAAAATAGTATCTAAAATACTCTACTAATGTATAATTTTCAACGAACCCGCACTGGACGTAATTAATTCTCTCTATTTATCATATAAATCTAACATTATAAAATGCAGAAAATCTATGTAAACTAGGAACATATCTTTCAGAATTGTTCGTAAAACACACGCACCACACACACACACACACACACACACACACACACATATATATATATATATGTGTGTGTGTGTGTGTGTTTAAAACATAGAATTGCGGAAAGAATTGATTTAAAATGGTTTCTTAAATTAAAGCGAGGCAGTTTGGCTTTTCAAAATTTAGGCACATGTTTCAAATAAGCATCTCATCTATCGTACATGAAGTTAGAAGCTATAGATACTTTCATCAGTTCATGATATTTTTCTAGTAATAACAAACCTTGTAAGTCATGTCAAACCCTTGGAATAATATCACTTATTCATAGATAAAATATTTATAAAATATTATACAACATGGCATATGACAACATTACAATAATATATATATATATATATATATATATATATATATATATATGACATTTTAAACGTACTCAATATCAATTGTCGGACTTTGTCCATTTCATTATATATATATATATATATATATATATATATATATATATATATATAAAGTTATCAGTCAGCCAGTTTAAAGAAATGCATAATCTATAGACGCTACTTACGCATTAAAACAATTTGTTTTTGTTCTAAGCATTTCCGAATGCAGAGAGGTAACTTCTTAACCACTTCTGAATGGAAACAACGCAGTTTATCTACTGTCCTTAAAATCTTAAACTAGATCCTTTAATCAATAACACATTCAATGTTCCACTCAGAGATAGAGGACCTCATATTAATTAATACTGCTCATATATTCCAAACTGTAACGGACAAATTCTCTCTGGAACAATGTACCCGATACAGCATGCAAACACGGAGATCCAAAAGTTAAATACACTTCCTAATATTAGTCATGATAATTCGAACATAGTCTACCTGAGTTACTGTAACATTTATAAAGGAGACAATTATGACTGGCTCTGACTATTCTCTTCGATTTAACAATCAGCAAAAAACTATTAAGTTCAGCTCTAATTATTCGAATGTAGCACTGTATAGGATCCTAACTAATCCGAGTATAGACTATGTTAGATGCATCATTCTAGCTTCTTTCTTCAATTCCCAAAACAGCCGGAGAAAAGATAAAATAAATTATATTCGCAGTCTACCCAATTTCAATATAGTATGAAACTAATTATACTTCTCATAGTGGAATGCGAATGCCAGTAAGACATCCATCAACGTACTCAATATAAATAACAAGACCCTCACCCATTCATATGTGTGTGTGTGTTGTTTGGTTGATTGGTTGTGTGTAAAACTATGGCAAACTACACTTATTGAATAAGGAAAGACACGGAATTATAGATTGTTAAAATTGACGGGTAACAATTTGCCCACCACAGCGGATATATATATATATATAAATATATATATATATATATATATATATATATATATATATAAATATATATATATATAATTCATATATATATATATAATATATATATATATAATTCATATATATATATATATAATTCATATATATATAATTCATATATATATATATAATTCATATATATATATATATATATAATTCATATATATATATAATTCATATATATATATATATATATAATTCATATATATATATATATATATAATTCATATATATATATAATTCATATATATATATATATATATATAATTCATATATATATATATATATATAATTCATATATATATATATATATATAATTCATATATATATATATAATTCATATATATATATATATATATATAATTCATATATATATATATATATATATAATTCATATATATATATATATATATATATATATAATTCATATATATATATATATATATATATATATATAATTCATATATATATATATATATATATAATTCATATATATATATATATATATAATTCATATATATATATATATATATAATTCATATATATATATATATATATAATTCATATATATATATATATATATATATATATATATATAATTCATATATATATATATATATAATTCATATATATATATATAATTCATATATATATATATATATATAATTCATATATATATATATATAATTCATATATATATATATATATATAATTCATATATATATATATACAATTCATATATATATGTATAAATTTCATATATATAAGTCTATATAATTCATATATATATATAATTTATATATACATATATATACACATATGCATAATTTATATATATACATATATATACACACACATATATTATATATATTATATATACATACATAATTTATATATATATACATATATTATATATATATTATATACATATATTAAATATAAAATTTAACATTGAAGTCATCATTCAGAGAAGAGAGACTGTTTCATGCTAGACGCAATCATCAGGCCACGTGAAGTTAACCTGACCGTTTCGTCTATCATGAAACAATCTGTTGCCACTGAGTGTTGAGTTCAATGTTCATTTTTATATTTTCATACGCTCTATATCTGATATTGAGCACTTTCTTCCATACATATAGCACACCTTAAAACTATATTTCTTCATACATATATATATTATAAGTTTTTATATATATATATATATATATATATATATATATATATAAGTGGGCATTGAGGTCAACACTTAGCAGCGTCAGTTTGTTTTATGCTAAAACGTAATCTCCAGGCATAAATATTCTTATATTTACATACGATCTGTTTTTGATATTGAGCATTTTATCACGTAACTATAGCATTCCTTACAAATATATTTTGTTATACATTAAATGCATAGATATCCAAATCGGTCTCTCTGATATATATATATATATATATATATATATATATATATATATATATATTAGATAGATATATAGATATATAGGTAGGTAGACAGATAGGGTTGATGTCCATTAATTCTGAAATGGTCCTAAAGCTGTTTCGAACCCCCATCTTTTCCCAATATTACTTAACAGTTTTAATATAAATCTACTGTTTTGTTATGGTAATACTGCTCTAGTGATGTGATATATGCTTCACTGAAAATATTACGAACCACATTACTTGTACGAATTTCAACGAACTCCTTGCTGACAATCGAAAAGTAATAACAATCATTTTAACGCTTATCTAACTGTAGAAAGCTTGGCGGTTGTAACTCTCATAGCGTATTATCCAGACAGATGAAGCTGTGGAAAGCCGCCGGTTAGGTATATCTGAAGAAATGAATGACCACAGAAGCGACTTGGTAGAGGGACAAGATTTTCTCGGTAATGTAATGTAGGATAATGTGGACAGATATTCTCGCCCACGTTCTGAATGGACATTCCACACAGCGAAAAATGTCTAAGATTTGAAGAAATATTGATTCTGTAAAAGTCTGTTAGCAATGATCAATATGAAAATGATGTTGTGTCTGTGCTCAAATGTAACCAATAACTCTCATATGAGTTTTCGATAGGCTTTTACTTCACTAAACACTTTACTCAGTTAAGTAGTAAATATTATCTCCTAGGCGAATGTGTAAGTATATTTGATTCCATTTTATCAGGTAACAACGTCTCTGTCGAAAAAGTAGTTTGTGCAAATGCGATTCTCCAGTTTTGTTGATACCGTTAGACTTTATTAAATATATAAAAAGTGTTCGATTAAACTATCTCTAAACCAATTTTTAATACCTTATTTGCATAAATATATTGGGAAGCAGCAGATAAATCTACTTTTCCAGAATTATTTTTTGAGAAGATCAAAATATTCAACACAATGCCGTTTAAAAAAATATCACAACCCACATAGCCTCCAGTATTACTAAATTAAACTTAGTATATGTAGATTATGAATTATAAGGTGTAAATTTCTTTACTGACTTAGAAGTGTATTTGATTCTTATGTAGTGGCCATCGTTCGTTACCAGCTTAATCTGAAGAGGACAAACTCTGATTTTCACAGAACGTACATACTACAAGAATAGCAAAATTCTAAACTTTTCCTCCAGAGCTATGCATTTTTAAATTTGAATTTATGAAAGGCATCTTTCACTATATGTGTGCCATCACTTTTCTCACCTCTTAGGACACAGATAATGATCGGTTACATCTTTCCAAGCACACTTATCTTGAAAGGGTTCTAGTCAATACCTGTTACAGATGCATGTTCAGACAAATTTGCGTTTACTTTTTCCATTATTCGGACTATTGTCCTCATCTTTGTCGCCATATTTATTACAAAGTTTCAGCTATCGTACCCTCCGGCCTTCTTCAGGTGGTTGGAATGTCGAACTGAATACTTTATTTCACTCACTGGGGTCGACTGTTCTAGTTCCACGTACCATGTTCAATAGATGCCAGTTGTCAGTTATCTCCTGTTAATTCCCCTCTCCAATTCTCCACTGCCTTAACCGGGTATTGAACTCAGACTCTTTGGGTCCTGTCACTGGATATAACTAACGCCTTTATCCACTGTACGACAATGATGAGGACAATAGTGCGAATAATACAAATAGTGTACATAATAACTCATCTCAGAAATATAGACAGATACTGAAATTTAAGTTTGTTTAACATTCGGAGAACCCATTTCTGGTTTATTCAGCAACTATGCTGAACGGAATTGATTTAAAGTATTTGGAAGAGAGTGAAAAGTCTGGCTTGAACAGCGGTTTAGACAACATCAGTACTCTAAATAACGTCGGTATCTATGACCTTTGATTTCGTCCATGCGCAAGGATTTACGGCTTTTGAATAATACTGATTATCCAATTTCACTCCAAAGTCTTAAGCAACGCATCGTATATGTTTCAGATACTTTCCAAAGTTACAGCACAGTTGGATCACATCTCGAGTCCGATAAATTCAAAGATCACCTTCCTAACAAATCGACTAAAGTGAAATTAGAAACTTGAACTTGTGATCAGATAACGCAACGCAAGTAACAACTTATATTCGAATTGGCGAGTTTGATGTGCGCTGATTTATCATTTGTGTGAGAGCTCAGTATTCTCGCCCAATAGGAAACCACGATTTTAAATGTAGATACTTAAAACACTAAAACGACGAGATCTATTTGCCATTCTAGCAGAATTCAGGTAGTCGATGTACCAAGGAGGAGAGTTGATTAGAACGACCCACATGAAAGTATTCGTATAAATGATATAAGGAAGCCCCGTTTCGGCGGAGGGAAATGACTGAAGCTATGATGTCAGATTAGGACCGATATTATGACTGACACTTCTTTGGAATTTGTCGAAAATCTAGTGACATACAGACGCAGCACCAGGTCAGATAGTGCAAAAATATCCAATACACGAATGGATCATAGATTTATAAATGTACCAGACGGATTCGTAAAACTTCCTGGCTATTCAAGTGGTCCGTTCATGCTACCCTCACCACCCATCTCTATAAGGAGATGTTGGTTGCTGCAAGTTTATTCCACATATTTGAGGTGATTGCCCAGCATTTTCGGCGATATAGGCGAAGCGATATTACATCACATTTTAGTATTTGTTTCCTTTCGAGATTTTATTGTTTCTTCATACTTTGCTGAGATTTTGCTCTACCTATTTTTCTATTTCAATATGACTTCTGATTTCGGCGTCACACTTCTGTCATCTGTTAAAACACTTGCTAAATATATTTAATATTTCGGACTTTATTTATTTACGTATCTCCAAATTGTGGTTCATATCTTGGGATGTTCCTCGTTCTGAAATATCTACATTCTGTCTTTTTTACACTATTTACATTATTCGGACTATTGTCCTTATCTTTATCGCCATATTTATTACGTTTCGGCCGTTGTACACTCCGGCCTTCTTCAGGTGGTTGGAAGGCCGGAATGTACAACGGCCGAAACGTTGTAATAAATATGGCGACAAAGATGAGGATAACAGTCTGAATAATGTAACTAGTGTACATAATAACTCAGCTAAGAAATATAGATAGATTATGTCTTTTTATTTGATGTTTAGTCCACTCTTCTCTGTTTATTGTAATATCTTACTTTGTGTTGTTGATACTTGCGTTACTCACCTGAGTAGAGTATTAACAGACGTGATATTTGTAAGAAAGAAATTGGAAGGCAGTTATCAATCGACAACTCTACCTTTTAGAATCCAAAATAGAGCAAAGATTGGCATTGTGCAAAAAGGATATAAATATTTTTGTAGATCATTTTATATACTAATCTAACCCTTAAGAACGCCATTAATTTAAGAAGTTTAGTGTAGTTTGGCACAGTAACACAAGTTCAGAGCTTTCACTGATGATCAAACTTACTACATTGAATAAACATCAACCAACCAAATTAATTACTCCACATCGTGATGCCCAAATATTTATTTACTAAGCTTTGATTTGTTTGCCACTCACCAATAGTATGGGCAACCAGTGAGTAACAAATTCGCTACTCAATAGTAATTGGCCAGCAGACGAAATTGCTAACGATTACCTTAGTCTCAGGTACACTGAAACATTGATAAATGCGGGTTTTTTTTAGATATGAACTCAAATTTAAGGTGTACAATTCTAATATCCCATATATAAAATTATTCCCATTCAGAAAATTATCGGAAGAAAGTATTTACTACTTGTTTTATGTATCTGACTATACACAACACTGAACTATAAATGACATGTCAGAATGTAGCAAATTCTAAGAAGAGATAGTTGTTCAGATCTGTTCAATATATGTTAACATTTAAAAGAAGAAGATTGATATTCATTTGTATTGACAGGAAGGACGTTCTTTCTTTTCGCATAAAAATCATGCAAAATTAATTACTGTGAGCCACACGTCATTTAAATCAAGACGGGTGAAGAAAACTTGCAACTTGGGGTGACAGCACAGAAAATGTCCGGAGTTATCTTCGGCTTAGCTCTTGTACATCAGCGAGGAAAAAAAAGAAATAGGTCAATTTCTACCACCTGTATATTGGCTTGGATATAATATACAACCATAGACCAAAATAGACCTCTTTTTTCGATGTAATTAGGTGTACATTTTTGTATCCACAGAGGTTATCCGCGTATTATGCGTGATGTAGTGTCATATGTCAGCAGAGATTTCTGGTCTATCATGATTTTAATTCTTATTCCTTAGGTTGTACATTGGTAGACCTAACATATGGATCCCTATCGTACCTTACAAGTATATGAAAAGCAACAATTCAACGCTAAAGAAATATATTTTATTATGACCAAGCAATAACTCCTATTGATGGTAGTGACGGAAAGCGAGAAGAAAGGACTAGACACCAATTGCAAGGAGACAGAATATATGGTTGTTAGCAGAAGAGAAAGTAAAACGTGTAAATTAGAAGAAATATTATTCTTCGAACTGTAAACGTCCTAGCTTCGCAGTTTCAGAATGAAGAATGCATTTATGCACTTTATTGCACCTTCTTATGCATCTAATGTTACCGTGAGTATTCTGAGTGTAAACGGTTTACAGGAAATAAAGTAATAAAATGACTACCATCAAGTCTCGATCTTAACATGATCTATGGTCAACTGTGGGGATAAAATTATATGAAACAATTTAAACGCAAATCATGCCTATGGGAAGAAATTAAAACCACTATATCGGAAATAAAACCGCTGAAGTAAACAACATATTAAAAAAAAATAAGTGATCGCGGTCTGTTATTGAGAAGAATGGTGACCATATTAAGATGTATAAGCTTTAAAGACTCATCATATATATTTGTTATTAATCATTTTATCGGTGTTGATCAGATTTTGGTGATTTGTTGTGGAGACGAGCACACCTCTTTAGAAGAGGACTAGGTCTCGTCCAAACTCATATAGACGGACGCCGAGAATTGTCAGTAGAAGGGGAGAAAAGTAGAGATTGATAAATCTAGCTTATTTGTTTACTACCAATTTCAATAAGGCTACGTCATTCTCCAAGCGACATATTACTTCTTGAGTGTGTTATCTCCCTTCAATGCAATAAAGACGTAACATGATTATATTGAAGTAAAAAGTGATTTTCTGCTTTTGCATAATAACTGCATAAAATTATCACAAGGTTCGTGTTGATGTGTAAATTAATCTGTTAAAATCTAACTAAACTTTATCAAAAAATTCAAGTTATTGTGGCTTATGCATAATAACTTCAAATGGACTGTATATGTTAGTGTGAGTATATATAATGAAGTCAGCCTTTAATAAAATACAAACAAAACTGCAGCATTAAATAAAGTAAAACGACATGACAAAAAAACACAATGTGTACAACATCGTTGTAAGATGCTCTACCTTAACGATTAGATTTCAATGGCAATAAGAAATGCCGGTGTATCATTGACAATGGAAACCTAAGAAGTATGACTCGATAATAGCTTTTTCAAATAGACAAAAAATCTGAGAAGAAACTATCATTTTTATCTGTCTACTTTATGCTCATTAAGGAATAAACAACATAAAACCGAAACAAGTATACAACAAAGATTGAAGCACATTGTGTGAAATAAGTGAGAGAAAAACGGAAACGAAAAAGAAAAGATAAAATGGAAAATGAATTATGCCCATAAGAGTTTCAGTTTTTCATTAGTATTTATCTTAATTATTGGTCACCGATAATCGAATTCTTGCTCTTTTTCCAGTTAGTTACAATGTTAAATTCATTCTTAATATCCATCAGAAACTCTTTTTTACTTCTTCCCCTCTCCTAATATCATTATCAATACTTATACATTATACACAGCATTGTATATATTTACATTACACACATAACTGAATATATAACCGCGTATATTATACATGCAATTCCATATATTCTGACAGTTACACTTTCTTTATATGTTTGGCCACTGTGAATTCTTAAGTGATTTTCAATACGACATTTCGCCATTTTAAAACGCATTGCTAGAGTATGTTATCAGCAATACCAGATCTCGTAAAATACTTCAAGTTATACAGATAACGGTGCATATAGATTCTCCTGCATTAATAACAAATGAAAATCTTTACTTTGCTTGAATTTCAAAACGCGACATACAGAATAAAGTCTAAAATTTGAGAAAATAAACTTTAGAAAATTTCAAGTTATCATTTGATCACGCCTTTCGCGAGAAATATTTAACTTGTCAATGTAGAACACGATTCAACGTAAGCGTACACATTTAGAGCAGCGGACAGCCAGAGGTCTTCGGGCAAAGATAAGGAAAGTTAAAAGTTTTCCGCTTCGATTCAAGGAACAATAATAATGATATAAATTTATTAACATAGTTTAGATAATTTATGGCAAAAGACATAATATTTTTTATTCATCGAAGAAGATCATGCTCCCGACACAATATGATGTTAGACAGAAATGTGCTAGTGCTGATTGTAAATTATGTTTGGTTTATATACTAGTTGCACCCGGGAAAATTTCACGATTTTGCTATTTGAATTTTCTAAGAATTATAATTCACCAAATAATGACCGAATAAGCTTGTTACCAGTTCGACGTTTATAAAATACTCGAGAAAATTCCGCTACTGCATTGTTAAAAATACGGGCTTCGCATCATCAGAAGATATGGCTATAACAATCATAAAAATGTAGTTCATTATTTAAGGATTACTTTGAAAGTGTGCTGGTCAATCTCATTGCCTCCGCACAGAGAGGATACCCAGACGAAGAGCAGATTCTTGCCTCGGGAGATAGCAAACCGACCCCGTTTTTACGTGGTCTACGGGGAATTTTTCGCCGACCCTACGGGCTCAGATATCCCACAATAAACTCGGCCTTGTGCCACATCCGTCCGCGTTGGGCGGTTAGTGAACATATCATTATTTAAGGAATTAAGACAATGCAAATGAAAAGGTTTGAAATTGAAAGATTTTCCCTTTCACTGAAGCAGATTTTAAACGCATCCAAGCGAAACCACCTGCTTTTTTTCTTACTGAAGCCAAGCAAATTCACTGCTATGATTTTCCCTTTTTTCCTTTTTCTTACTGAAACCAAACAGCGTCTCTGATATGATTTTCCCTCTTTCCTCGGGAACCAAACGGAACGCTCCATTATTTATGAAGTATTGACAGGGCGTAATTAACGTACGAAATATATGCTAGTAACTAAGGAATCTGCTGAATTATTATATGATGTAATTATATCGTAGTGAGTAATGAAAATACTAGACATAATGTAACATATTTAAACTAATATTTATTTAAGTCCATATTAAAAATCCATATGTGCGTGTGTACTTCTATATGAATATACAAGAAGAAAAATGAGTAGTTACATCACATACTCCTTATTTGATTATATGACACGTGGAACGCATCATATATCGCTAAAGACGCTGGGGAAATGGTCAACTGATTGTGCTGCTTCAGAAAGTGTCTGGCACCTTCTACGGTGATTTATCACTATAAAAGTTAAAAGTCAGATCAGATCCAAAGTGGAGTATTGTTGTCACATCTGAGATTGGGCTGGCCAAAGATTACTTTCGAGCCTTGACTGATTTCAAGGTCGTTTATGCGGCCGCTTGGATGAAAACATATTTTCCAGCCAGGCGACTTTTTTTCCCCCACAGACGCAACGTCATATGACTCTCGTTATTCTCATGCGAAATATTCAGACGAGCTTCGTTCTTTAGTGCCAGTGTTCAGACTTGCACATCGAAAACACGCCTTCCTACATCTTCAGGTTTGAATCACCTTCATTGTCTCCGTTGTTTGCAAAGCAGACTGAATGCTAACTAATGAGTAAATCCTTACGGCCATATCATGTTGAAACCCCGGTTTCCGTAATTCTCATCGAAAGAGGTATTTCAATGTGCGCATATTTAAACCCAATTTTATTTAAATATTGTTTTAATTGGTGATGGAAATGGTAATATTAGCCATTTCCTTAAAGGGAAACCATTGGCATATTTGACTGAGCAGCCATTGTTATCTTTGGGTGATATTTAAAAAATGTTTATCTTCATACAATATTTAGGGAAAGTTGTTATCCCAAGTCCAGTGGCTGTTATCACGCTTTCCAGTACTGATGTGGGTTATCTTCATAACCTTCTATTTAAAGTAGTGGGGGACGTCAACAAATTAGTTATGTTATTATGATATCTGGCTATTGTGAATTCAGTTATACATGATTCAAATTCTGGAGTAGGGAAAATGAGACAACATATGTCATTGGTTATATACGCGTAATTCGACACATTTACGTTGCCTTTTCATAAATTTCGGAAATCCTATATGACTCTGGTTATTATTGATTTTCACGAAAGACAAGGTTTACCGTGTTCTTTAAACTTCTGAATGGACTGACCAAAAAACAATAGATTGCAATACGGATATAATTTCCTACTAAATTCGTGACAATTTCCATTAAATGGATGTTATCGGAACAAATCATACATAGTGTAAGACTGCAATTTACGCACACACACTCATGTATATACAACGTATAAACATACAGGTAGCAAAATATATGTGAAAGTCTTCATGCAAAAGTATATGCGAATATGTCTATTGTTGTGTTTCATTAATGACGTCCATTACGTACATATTTGGGTGAATACGTAGATATATATGTGAAATATGGAAGGAAATATTACATAGATATTTGTTACGCATTTATGATGTATCGATTACAAACTACTACTTGCGAATTTACATAAATACACCCACACAGACACACACACACACATATATATATATATATATATCGATGCGATGAGAACGAAAGTAATATATAAATTACAACGTTCGCAGCGTTAATTAAAAAAAGAGCTCGATACAGATAGTAGAGCGATAATTATTATAATTTTATCATATGTTTATATGCTAAAATTATAATATATATATATATATATATATATATATATATATATATATATATTATAATTTTATCATATGTCTATATGATAAAATTATAATGTATGTATATGTGTGTGTGCGTGTGTGTAGAGATAGAGATAGAGAGGGATGAGTGTGTGTTAGAAAATTGAATGAGAAAGTAGAAATAAACTCTCCGTATGAATTTCTTTTTGTGATGTAATTCTCAATACGTAAAGGGTGAGGATTAGATGTAAATGTAAACTGAGTGCATGAATAACGTTTACCTGTATTTGATTTACTCCATTTGATTAGGAGTACAAAAATAGGATCCACAATATGTTTAATCTCTTCCGAGATTATGGTATACATGTGTACAAGTACAGATGTAAAGAGATGTGCACTTATCATTTATGCATTCCATACAACACCCCAGACGAATCTAAGAATAAAAAAAACACCATTCTTGTTTTGCTATCCGATGCTAGCGTACTGATGAAATGAGTGATATGCTGCTTATATATATATATATATATATATATAGATATATATATATATATATATATATATATATATATATATATATATATAAGTGAACATAGAAATCAACACTCAGAGGCGACAAGCTTTTTCCTACTAGAAAACCGCCAAAACAGATTACCTACAATGCACCACTGACCCATATATATAAATAGTCGAGGAAAAATCTAACATTCTCAGCCTCACGATTGCGCCTAACCTGTCGTCTCTGAGTGTTGACTTCAATGTTCCCTTTTATATTTATATTCACATACGCTCCATCTCTGATATTGAGCACATTATTCCATAAATATAGCACAGATTAAAATTACATTTCTTATATATATATATATATATATATATATATATATATATATATATATATATATATATATATATATATATATGTGTGTGTGTGTGTGTGTGTGTGTGTGTGTTTGTGTGTTTGTGTGTGTGTGTGTGTGTATATATATAATGAGGGTATGAATGATCTTGAACAAAAAATCACATTCTATACAAACTTATTCATGCATTGAATATTGCTACCATATTTGTTATGGTGCTTCTGCTATGCACTTAAATATTCTCGATAAAATGGAAAGAAGAAACTGCAATGTTATTTATCCTGCTCTGATATCTAGATTTCAGTTACTTTCCCACCTCCCTAACGTTGCTTTCCTGTGCCATTTCTATATAAAAAAGACTTTCATGGTAACAGTTAGGATGAACTTTGCTTTATGGTACTAAAGCTTTATGAATTTAAGCGCAGTACTAGATGAACGGCAACGTTTCATAATTTTACATTTGAAGAGCTAGATGTAACCGTAAATTCTATACTAACAGTTTCTTCTCTCGATTTTGGAACTCTCTGCTGGCTTCTTCGTTTCTAATCAAGTTTGATCTACAAAAATCTTAAAGCAACCTCAATCCTCATCTGATTTTTTAAATTTCTGTCCTTTTAATATTCCATTCTCACTAATTATTTTTCTCTTTATTCTTTAACTCAGTAACCACTTCCGTCATAGAGACTTTATTACCTTGCTTGGTGTGAAATCATTTAAAATATGATAGAAAATGTTTTCCAAGTAGTATGGCGTTACATGAAACTATCTAAAACAGAAACTATGATCTGAAATTGGAATGAATATAGTTACTGTAAATACACTGACTCCATCACAAAAATAAGAATGAGGAAGTAATAAATACTAAAAACTTCAAATAGGTACGGATCATTTATAACCAATTTATTGTAAGAGATAAAAATATTGAGGGTAGAATATGATGCGCCAGAGGTAGTTATATCCATCAATGCATGAAGCGGCGAAACCAAAATATTAACCCAAGAACCCGAGCTGTTTTGTTAAATAATCTCATCAGACCGAGATACGTATATGAATGTCATGCATGACACCTGACACGTTCAAAAATGATTAAACTGTCAACTGTATACACCTGCTTTCTCAGACCAATGATAAAAATAGATTCTAATTTACGAAACCTATAGGTTATAACGAGAACCATTTTCTCTTTGAATCACATTGACTGGGGCTACGGATTAACAAAGAACTTTACCAAATAACAGCAACATCACTTGAGGACATTCAACATCGGCAACAACTAAAAATGATAACATTAGTAACTAGAAGGTAAAATACTTCCATAATGTTTTTTTTTAAGTCATATCAACCTCGATGGTTTATATGCCAACAAAATTTTTATTGTTGGCAATATGTTTTTCTCAAAAACCTATTTTTAGGAATAATTTTCCTTGAAGAAATCTATAGCTTATCTTATTATTTTCAAAGAATGTATAGCTGTTTGTATTCCTGGTATTTTTAAAGTATTGCTGATAATAATTTTTCCTTCAAAAATTATTGCTGGTAATAAGTTCTTTTTTATTAAAAAGAATTTCTGGTATTAAAACCTATTTTTACACAAGTTTGGGTGTTAACTATTTTCCCATAGCTGGGCCCCTAACAGTTACTACGAACTCTGGTCAGAGTGAACCTGTGAACACCAGCAATGAAGAGGTCGTTCCACGCACCTCAAAACCTCCTGATCAGAAGCCTTGCTGCTGGATGTAGTTTATCGTCTTACCCAGGACGCACTGCCATAATGACGTTATTGACGTTTTACAATAATTTGAACAAAGGTAACTTTAGAAACCTATCGAGATCGAAGAAATTTACTGAAAATAAGTAATACAATGTAACCCGGATATAAGAGACCCGGATATAAGAGACCCGGATATAAGAGACCCGGATATAAGAGACCCGGATATAAGAGACCCGGATATAAGAGACCCGGATATAAGATAGATTTTCTCTGGTCCCAAATTAGAGCTTGTGTTAATAAAACAAAATAGACCAAACCCGGATATAAGAGAAACCCGAATATAAGATACTTCTTCTCCGGTCCCGACAACTCTCTTATATCCGGGTTACACTGTATATTTTCTGGAATACTTGTTTTAATAGAAATATTTTATAAATTTTAACGGAAAGTTACACTGGCTTTTCGGTTAGTGAATGCCAATATTTTTCTATATAAAGAAGCGGCTGTTCAATGATTGTCCTGCAAATTGCAAATATTTTTAAGACAGGAATGCGACATTTTCACTAGTGATTTATATGAAGATATTCTTCTGTTTTGACTTCCATAAAACACGACGTAGAAACAGAGTTATCCTTAAATCGTGAATTATTGTGAGAAGAACATTTCCGTACGTTTCACTGAATTAGATATCCCGAATACGCTTTACGGAAACATCATGAATAAATATTGAAGCAAAACAACTTTCTGGGAGACTTTATTGTTGCAGAGGTCAAATTATTTTTAAAAGGGAATGCAAACCAATCGACAGCTCCATTTGAAATAGAAAACATTTCACGACGTTATCTGTCGTCTGTCTCCAAAATCGTGACACTCGTGAAAGGAAAACGAAAAAGAAATTGTTTATTGACAAGAATAAAAAAAGAAGAGTAAAGTCTTATTTGCATCAGGTAGAAAATGAATTCTGGTTTGACTTTGAAGCGGACATTTTGAAATGTGTTGTCAGACCAGGGGTAAGAGAAAAATAAACAAAAGAAGATAAAACAGAGAGAGATAGAGAGGGAGACAGAGAGAGTGTTACAAACTTAACTATATTTCCGCCGTATTTCTCTTACCGCTTTTATATGAGGAACGGAATAATATATTAGATGTATCCACAAAGTGTCAGTGACATGTGAGTGAAATCTGAAAATTGCATTTGAATTTCACTATGCTATTTAGTGCTTGGGTTTATTTGCTAATTCAGAATTTTGTATTGAAATATTTTAAACATATATTATTTTGATGAATATCTTGTTTGAATATAGAATGCAAATTCAACAGCTTTTATACTCTATGAATCATCTGGATAAAGCAGACAAGGAATCGGATAGTGCGTCGTCGATAATTATTTTAATCATTCAGTAGTTGCAAGCCAGTCAGTTATGTGCCATGCGTGATACACACTTAGGCAAACATGTATCTTTCGATACATGAGTGACGAGGCAGATTTATTTGTCCCTGAGTAGGTTGCCATTTCTTTCTGCGGTAGACCAGTTGCCATCTAAAGATATAAAACCCGATCTGTCCTGCTATTTACCCATACACATGCATATAAAAATATATGCATAGTTTAGATATGATTTAGACAGTTTAAATAGATATAAGATCTAAAACGGAGAGAGAAAACACTGTTAGTTTAATGGTATAGTGATTTTTCAAGCGGAGCTTAGATGTAGCACAGGGGCCGACAGTACGGAGCACCCATTGAGGACCGAACTCACTACTCAGTCGTAATTGTTCTTGCGAGACAAGGTTGCAAATCATTACACCGCCTCGAGGTTCCCAATGGTATATGATAAAGATGAAGCGAACTCGTGGAAGAAATTACTGTCTATGTAAGCAGAATATACTAAAATCAATAGCATTTAAAATTTTAAGAGGCCAAAAGAATTGAATTATTTTGTATGACCATCATACTGACACATCCATTTCTGAAAATGTGCCGTAAAATATCCCAGGAGCGTCCAAGAGACACAAATGCACATTTTGAAAATTCCTATGCATTAAACGGGCTGTAAATTAGTTAAGAAATAGATAATGTTATATATTAGTCAGTTATCTGCAATGCGTGATACGCGCTTAGGTGATCATCTACTTTTCGATATATGACTTCTCGAGGCAGATTTTTTTCCCCCGAAGCAGATAGCAATGTCTTTTTGCGGTAAACTAGTTGGTATGCAAGGTTATAGAACCCGGTACGTCTTGCTTGGGGGAGAAGAAGATGATTCATACTTTTCCCAAAGGTATTAGCACGTAAGTTAATGTAATGGATTTGACTGTGATTCGAACTCGGATCTCCGATTCCTCAATCCAAACAACTATCCATTACATTATGCTGGATGTATGGTGGACTAATGGATAGCGATTCGGATTGTGGAATCGGAAAGCCAAGTTCGAATTCCAGTCGGATCCAATACATTCACTTACGTGCTAATACTTCCATCCCC
>OZ038477.1:40621451-40631451 GCA_964036315.1 Acanthosepion esculentum
CAATCCGTTTATCGTCATAGGATTATTTTTTTAATTTCCGAAAACATTATAGGTGGATTTACTGTAAAGAGGGGGTTTTATTTACAATCTACTTAAGAATCTTGATATAGGTTTGCAAAATGGAGACATTTGCAGGTTGATATATATATATATATATATATACATACATACATACATACATACATACATACATACTTGTAAAGGTTAGTCTCATTCCGTGCCTCACTCTCATCATGCATAACCTTTTAGCAAACGTTAGAATTATTCATGAAGTTTAACGGTGGATCAATACACGTAGAAAACAGATAAAATTATCTACATTAAATATAACTGATAATGATTCGCTTTCAGCTACTTTACGGATACAATCGCAGATATTTATCGATTGAAAGATTTTAAATTTTAGCTAAATCAGTGTTTCTTTTTTCGTTTCATATTTGATCATTTATGTTATAACATATATAATTATTTTCGCTCTCCGAAAGAGACAATCACATATATTGATATATGGTGGTTCTGAATGTTGGAAAAAGCGATCAATACTTTATATTTGCCAATCGTATATTGATTTGCACATTGGAACGTATTGCTGTTCTTTGTTTCATTCCTCCAAAAACATCCAGGTTATATCAATAGAATTTTAACTAACAACGACTGTAATAAGTAAAGCGATTTTACATCAACAAATGCTATTTCATTGATTTTCAACTACATTCTTTCTGAAAATACTCTTAACTTAAATCAATATTAATAGGTTAAAAATCGAGATGCTGTTGCAATAACTGAACATACCCAGACTTATTTTGCCGACTGTGATATTGTTCAAAACCGGGACCATATGGGCGATTATATATTTTCCACACTACAATCCCTTTCCCACAGATGAATCTTCCAAGCCTCTTTCTGATCTATGATTATTTCCAATGCAAGCTTATGAAAAGCTACATTACTTGATTCCACCAACAATGACCAGTAAAGCTTGGACCCACCATGCCATGTAAACAAGTATTTACCTTCATATTCCATTAATAAGAAGCAAGTTCCACTCCGATAGCTTCTCCTCGCCCCGGGACGTCTGCTTTGTGGAAGAGACTGCCGAAAGGATGGTTTCCCGAGTACGACAATCTGAATCACGTCAAGTCTAGAGTTAACCGTAATCCTTCCTAGATAACCTCAGAAAGTATACTTCTTTCCTTATGCCTATACTAAACCACAGAATAACCCTCTACTTTGAGAATTTCTTGTGTCATGTAGTGAGTGAACATTAGTTAATAATTACAATAAAGTTTCGTATCAAATGAAGGTACAATAAATACAATAATGTATAAAGTACTGAACGAAGGCATGAGAACATTGAAAAGAAGAATGACCTACGAGAGGAATATTCTTTGCTTCAAACTGAATAAAACAGTAGTATTGATAAAAACTAAACATTTCTATACAGGAAATAGCTAGCATTTCGTGTTAATACCCGTTGAAAATTATAAAATATTTTTTATTAAATCAGAATTTTAGGACATTAACATAATAAATCCCTCAATATATTACAACTCCTAATATTCATTTGTATAATTTTGGTTTTCGCAATGTAGTTTGATTATATCATAGAATTCTTCTATATACAATAAACAAAAAATATTTAAGTACACTTATCTCCAACAATGATATTTCGATTTTTTGGGGGGGTTGCATTACTTTGTAACTTAGGAGATTGCATGATACTATTAAATTGTATTGTATCAGTCATTATTTTCCCTATGATTTATGGTAAAAAAAATGTTTTCCAAATTACCAGTCCTTGTGATAATATTAGTACAGTAAATTAGGCAGGAGTTATGGCCAATAAATACTCACTTTAATTTAAAGGAATGGCCTAACTTGTCGCTTTACCTACACTGAAGAGTTAATTAAATATATACTGATAAAATTATTGGTATAATAAAGATTAAACTTATATATTTTAAGTTGAAGGTTGTTGTGAATGTGAAATCGTGCAAAAGTCGGTATTAGCAAAATAGATGTGCACATTGCTATCGTGAATTTCCAAAACTCAGTCATATTTAGAGAAAGATGAAAAATGGATATCTAGTGAAAACCAGTAGTCAAGATGAATATTTTATGAACCGCATTGCTACACGATTGCCAATAATTTCTTGTAAAAAGATAAATCCTGTTCTGATTCAAAATAATAGAAATGTCAGTTCTCCGACGTTGCACGTTGTCTGAGATTTCAGTTTTATCTAAAATCCTTCGAACCGACTCGTAAACCACGCGTAACTGCAGCTATGAAATCGAAGCGTCTGAAATTTGCTAAACAGGAAACTTGGACAGCTGGAAACTGGTACGACCTTATTTTTAGTTGAATCTACTGTATAAAGCTTCTTTATGCGTAATAGAAAAATTAGAAAGCCACTTGATTTGATGAAATTTATGCCATTCAAACTATGAACCATCATCCAATCCAGATGATGTGGAAATCCATATTCAAGTCTGTTACAGCTGGGGTCTACTTCTTACCTAAAGGAACCGGATTTATTAAACAGCATCAACTTGACAACACTGAACTGGCTGACGAATAGGCTAGATCTGAAATCAATTGAAAACTTGGGAGAAATTGTGAGAAACGAAGATTCATAAAAACACTATTAAAGTACCGAGGCTTTAAGAGAGCCTGAAGAAGTACGTATAAAAGAAATCTCTTGACTGCTGCGAACGGCATCCAAGTACGCTTTCGGCAACATCACAATGAAACGCCAGTTCCTGTATGTTTACTGAAGTAAAGAAACTTTGTGCCTGGACATTACCTAGATGGATAACCATATGGGAGTACGAGGTCCTGAAATCTTGGATATGAAGCTGGTGTGATGGATAATGTCTCGTAATTGTTAACTGGAGATCTGCATTCACATTGAGTTCGTTATATTCAATTGCAGGCAAATACTTTTGGGAAAGGTATGAATCCAACCCTTAACCCTCCAGCTATGCGTTAATTATTTGGACTTGTATCATTAATTATTTATTATCTAAAAAATGAAAAGTCATTCTTAAAACCTAAATATATTTTCTCGCAAAGGTTTTATAAGCCATAGTAAATGAGTGAATGAATTAATTAATTATTTAATCAATGGAAATCTCCAAGAACTAATTAAAAACAAAGGAAGTCATACAAATTAGGGACCTCTTGACAATTTGGGTTGAAATAATTAAAGACCACCGTCATTTACAGAGAAAAATCGAGGCGGTCCCTCACGAAGTACCTTTTTCATGTGTTGATATAAACTTTAACATAAAAAAAACTACAAGATGGTATTAAAAATCTTGTAAACAGTGTGCCTGCTAATAATATCTGTTGTTACTAAATAAGTAACATAATTTCACTATAATAGCTCACAAGTCTGATACCACTTGGCATTTAATTCCGAAAAAAATGTTCGTCAACTAGATTATAAATGTTTGACCGTTGAAAACTGTATTTAACTGTCGACTTATGTATATATGTTACGTATTTTACAAACAGAAA
Organism: Acanthosepion esculentum; assembly: GCA_964036315.1. NCBI lineage: Eukaryota > Metazoa > Mollusca > Cephalopoda > Sepiida > Sepiidae > Acanthosepion > Acanthosepion esculentum. The sequence continues at coordinate 40,624,972 of OZ038477.1, forward strand.
ATGGCAGGTATATGTTTATAAAATAAACAGAATTGTTGAAATCTTTGTAAATCAAACATATACTTTTTTAATCACTTCACCCCAAGCAAGGCACACAACGACTAACGCTGAGTTTAAAAAATAAAATAAAAAATACATTAGTAAAGAGCGAGAACAATAAAAGAATAACAATTAAGAATATATAAGATAGCGCTTGACAGTACATTTAAATTTTTGAAGATCAAACTTGACTGGGCAGAAAGAAACTGGAAGAGATTCCCAGAAGCGAGAAGTTCGAATGAAGGAAATGTTAGCATAGAACTTACGGTTGTATTTAGTATTTCAGATATAATAAGGCAGCAATATTCTAAGCATAGACGAACGGTAGACGTGTAAATATGTAAGATAGATTCGGGCTATAATAATTCTAGTGCTCAACACAGAGTAGCAACCTTCCTAGCAGAAAATCTAGCAACTGATTCGATATAATCTTGCCACTTCTTGTCCGCGGAAAAAAACGTTAGCCCGAGAAGGCGCAACAATTCACTCTCCCGGAGGTCAGCAGCATGACGATGTAAGATAGAAAAGTCTCTCTCAGACGATTAATAGAGAGCAATTTGACTGAAATAACATTGTTTGGATCTTCAGCCAAAGCATCGCAACGAAGTGTGCAGTCGAGACGTGCAAATTCCTTGTAATGAAAGACTATCAGCACACTCAAACTGCATATACTTATATACTGCATAGTAATTACGCTCATGAAATATGCATTGCTCCACTGACAGATTTGTCAAGAAATGTGAATTATTTACCCAAACAAATCCTATCGGAACAGATCAGGACGCTTGTTAGCGAATTAAAGAAGAAAAAAAAACATCATAAAATTACCTTCAATACAAACCCATCAACCAATCAAGAGTAGATGGCCAGATTTATTTATTGTAATCAACGGGTAAACCAATAATTCCTCATGTGGTGGCTTTCAAATACCCACAGCTCGCTAATAATATTGAATTAAAGAATATTAGCTCGACAAATGTCGGCATATTGAATGGATTTCCTTTGTTATTATCGAATGTCGATATGACGTTTTTGTTGAAACGTTTGAAAGTTTTGCGAAGAGGCTGGAATGATTGGATTCCGAGAAAATATCATAGCCGTCCAAAACAAAATAGAATACATCAGAGGGTTGAGAAGACTTTCTCTCATATGATCTTTAATGACATTTAAGATATATATTTATATGTATAAATAATTATTCTTTGATGAGAAACATTGTTTTGATGAATTATTATTATTATTTCTTTGAATTTCTGGGGTATACTCATTTCTTTCTGGGTCCCGACCAGAAACCTAAGGTCAGAAATGGCATCATGACATTTTCCACTTAACAGTTTTGAAAAAAACAAACATTTATTTTATATAGATAAAATCCTTCGTTAGGTGTGGACTATACTTGTGAGAAAAATTTATTGTGTTTCTTTGAGGAATGAACTACCAGTAATCACTTGAATGAGTCTATTGGAATCTTTTCCAATCACCCCGAGGGCTCCAAGAACAACTGGAATTTTTGATGCTCTTATGTGCCACATTTTAAAGATTTCGATTTCAAGGTCTTTGAATTTATTATTATTATTATTATTATAATCTTTATGTTCTGTTGCAAGAACATTTCCTTCTGGGTCTCAGCCAGAGACCTCATGTTAGAAATGACTTCATGATATTTTCCCTCTGATCGTTTTTGTAAAAGAAGGACTAAAAGACAAAGATCACACATATTTGACATGTATAAAGCTCGTCGAAATGTGTGAGCTGTACTTGAGTATATTTTGTTTTATTTTCTGCTACCAATGAATCCCTTCAAACATTCTAACGGAGACGTTTCCAATCAATCCGAGTCCTCCAACTACAACTGGAATTGCTGATGTCCTCATAGGCCACATTTATTTATAATTTCCATTTCAAGAACCTTGGAGATCTTTTAATATGCATTACAATCTGCAGAGACTGCCATGTCAATAAGTAATCACATTCTGTTTTCGTGGTCTTTGATCACGATGTCTAAGGGATTAGATTTGATTACTCTCTCTCTCTCTGTATTGTAAAGACCCAGAAAACTGTTACAGGTTCTGTCCCTATAACCGGGTCTGGGTTATGTTCATTGCAGTTTCTTGCAGTTCTCTTCCCGTAAAAGTTGCATATTTTATAGTGCCGATATTGGCCCACTCTATCATGCCCAATTTGTATTCAGTAGGTGCTAACATTGTGCCACCTGATACAAGATTGTCTATTGTATCTTGATATTTATCACATGAATTGCATTTAGGGTTAGTTAGTATTATTAGTAGCAGTATTATTGGCATAAATACAATTAGTATTAACAGTAGTATTAAAATGCTTAGATGAATTGTTCTCAGGGCTTCGGAACTTAATGTATTGGTTTGTTTTAATTCCATATTTTTTATTGTTAAACTAAAAAGACCTGCCGTCAATATCCTGTTTAGTACCACAGAATTTCTTGTCAGTTGCCATATCTTACACGCTTATCAGTTGATGGGCGAGACGGGATATAGTGGGATCGGTTCTAGACGGTAGTTTTGTTTTTAAGTTGGAGGAGTGAGGCATTCAAATCACATATATGTATTTGCGATCAACTAATCACCAAAGATCTGTGCGGATTTAAGTTATGACTTCTATCTGAAATGTTATGTGTCATTTCTTTAAAATACATCATCAGATGTAATTCGTGTGACTGATGTATACTTATAAAATCGGGTGTTATGATTTGTGCATTTTTGTCTTTTGTACTGATGGCGTTAAGTGCTTACTGTGATTATTAGTAGTATTAATATTAGTCATTCTATTATCTTGTGATATAATCATAACGCCCTGTTAATCAAAATTCTGTCCTTTGGTGGAGAAACTGGATTTACCTCTCTAGAGCACCGACACGATCCTGGAAATGTTATTTACCGGATGTAACATCAAAATTGTTCAAATCGTGTAACAGCATGCGATAATTGTCCATCCCACAAAAAAGTTTAATAACTAAAAACCACTAATCTGAGTTTTTCCAGGTTTTCAGATAACAGGTTTAGCCATCTTGACACCATTTGTCGTTAGAATCATTGAAAAACCGTTTGAAATATTCAGTTAGAAAGAAAAGCGGTTAAAATCTCAACTGAACAATGGTGAGAGGAAACATAATTCAGGTCTTCAGTAATGGTACCAACATTCATATTCCATTAAAGAAACATCAAGTGAACAGTGAATAAGTTTAAAACAGTAGGGAACAGTAGAGAGGAAAACTGTATCAGAAGCAAGAGGGATCATCATTTCAACTTATAGATAAAGGGATCAATTAGAATAGATCAATTTATAAGACGTATGGAACGTGATAGAGGATTTTCACCTCTGATAGTCCAATGAGCAGTGAAAAAACACTTGAAAATTAAATCGTACGTTAAACATGTGTTACACCTTGTTACTCAAAGACAAAAAGTTTGAAGGTTAGAGCGGGCGAAGGTCATCTTGAATAAGTTGGAAAATGATCCTGGAATAATTTATATGACTTTTGTTTCAATCCTTAGCTGTGATTAATGGATGATGAACATATTTTCGTTTATGATCGATTTCATCAAGATTCTCCTGTTAAACTTGGAGAGTAATTATACATTCTTATTTCTCAAAGTACAGCTCAGTAGTTTTATAAAAACCACGGAGAATTCCAGTAAGATATCTTTAATCATTTCTAAGATACACCAATTTAAATCTTAATCTAACAATTGGATAATTTTGCTGTTACACCCGGTATATAAATGGTTAAGTCTATACTAGTAAAATTATTGTTATAATAAAGCTTAAAGTTAGATATTTTAAATTTATTCCACAAAACTCATACTTGATTTTAGGAAATTAAATATATAGTAATATATTAAGCATATATTAGATGTGGAACAAAGCTGAAAGTATGGAGATCCCAGTGAGGATCGAACTCACTACTCGGCAGTAATTGAACTAGCTATTCAATCTTGCTCATCATTTAACCACATCGGAAGGCTCAGGGAATTTTTTATGCATACTTTATATGTGGCACAAAGCAAAGGCATACAGAACCCGGTGAGGATCGAACTCCCAATTCAGTCATAACTGACTGAGCGAGACGAGTTGACTAACCATTCTAACGCGTCAAAGTGACCCTTTAGTAAGCGTAGATGTGGCACAGGGCCGAAAATATCGAGCATCCTGTGAGAATCATATTCACTACTCTGCAGTAATTGATCTAGCTAGACAAGCTTGCAATTCATTACAGTAGACATGATATAAGTAAAAATTAACCGCCGTAATATTTCCACGTATAAGGTGACCTATAGATAAGACGAGACCAACATTTAGTTAAATTTTATCTGATATCTGTAGTATAAGACGACCGACACGGACACGTATGGCGAAACTATAAATTGCGATGCTTATTATAAGCTCTTTGTCTCAGATGGAGTAATTTTGAAGGTTTTTAATTATCTATGTGTCTGCCTTATCATTTTTTTATTCTGTAATGAGAAATAAAGACTTCATGGTATTTTCATGCATTGTTGCTAAACACAGTAACAAAAAACGTTATAATGAACGTTATTGAAAATTAAAGTTTGCATATTAGTAAATGCCGTTTGACTGCGACAATGAAAATGAATTTTAATTACAAATATAGATTGTATGATATCCTAAATATTGTTATTAAAACGACTATGAGAAATAATGATTGGTGTGGACGCATCAATGACTCTACAAACCAAGAAAGACTGATTTCTTTATGTTACTTGTGCGGAACCTTTGCAAATTTTTGTTCAATTGCCTCTTGAATATTGCAGTTTAATGTGAAATCATTCTCTTCTATATAGTATATTAATCTTGAATATAGAAGTAAAAGTAGTTTTATTGCATTTCTAACTGTAGTACAACATTATAATATGAATTTGATCAACTAGAAACATTTACATATGCAGTTATCATAACAATGTAGTTGCTAGCCCCCCGCAATCCATGGCGAAATCTTACTGGCCTAATTTTCAGTACCGATACACTAGAGGATATAAGGTTAGATTTTTGTCACTGTTGTCTTAGATGAGGCCATGTTTTGGTGTGTAATTTTTAAGATTTAGAGGACTCTTTTTACGCGGTTATATACGGTATTTCCCATATTTGTCAATTAAAAATGGGTTATTCATAGAGCTCAGATTTTATTTTCATAGACATCGGCAACGTATGATAACCGCGTAAAGAACTTAGCCAATCAATGTCCAGTGTAACATATATATATATATATATATATATATATATATATATATATATATATGAAGAAATATAGTCTTTAAGTGTGCTATATTTATGGGATAAAGTGCTCAATATCAGAGACAGAGCGTGTGTAAATATAAAAGTGAACATAGAAGTCAACAAATAGAGGCGACAGTGTTTCATGCTAGATGTAATCGTCAGACCACGAGTGCTGTTATTTTTCTCGGCTATTTATATATACGGGTCAGTGGTGCATTGTGGGTATAAGCTATATAAACAAATTTTTACTAAGTTAATAAAAACACCGATCAAAATAAAAAATAAAAATAAAATAAATATAAAGGATAAAAAACAAAAATAAATTAAATAAAAACAAGCAAAATAATTTGACACAAATAAACGACTTCCGATAAAATATTTGCCAAAATAGACTACCCACATTGCACCACTGACCCGTATATATATATAAATGGCCGAGAAAAATAACAGCACTCGTGGCCTGACGATTGCCTCTAGCGTGAAACAGTCGCCTCTAAGTGCTGACTTCTATGTTCACTTTTATATATATATATATATATATATATATATATAGCCTCTATCCGTCTGTCTGTTATCTAACTCCTCCTATGTTTTGGAGGTCGACCCCCCCACATAACCATATATATATATATATATATATATATATATATATATATATATATATATATATATATATATACTGACATTACATCACCTAGCTTGGTTGGATACGCACATTTCCTTTTGATCAAAATGGGTTCCTGGGTGTTGATCATGTTCGCCATAGTCTATGAATACAGAATCCAGCGCAGTACGTAATCTGTTCATTGAAACAACGTTAAAGATTAACACTCAGGAATCAGATACTCTACTGGATTTGACTATATTGCCAATAGCACCAGCAGCTGTTCTGTAATTCTTCAGTCTTCGATATCAGAGGTTGGCAATGAATATTCGAAGAAAGAAAAAAACATGGCTGCCTTTATACACGTCGGATTGAATATTTCAAGCCTTCTGGTAGGTTAAGCCACCCATTGGTGAACTATAAAATGAGTCATCTCAATTTGGTTGGCTCACTAGAATATAAAGCACCCAAAAACTCCAACATCGGGCAGAGGGCGCTCTGAAAGACTCCAAATATTTTTTCGTTTGGTATAAATTAAATTTAAACTAGTGAATGACTCTCAGAGT
>OZ038477.1:40636451-40651451 GCA_964036315.1 Acanthosepion esculentum
ATCATATATATATATATATATATATATATATATATATATATATATATGTGTGTGTGTGTGTGTGTGTGTGTGTGTGTGTGTGTGTGTGTGTGTGTGTGTTTGTGTGTATATGTGTGTGTCTGTGTGTTTAGGGGGTTGGTTGTTTGTGATGAAAATTTAACATCTTATGCTTAATACTAGTTTTATTGTGAACAATATGCTTATATCCTCAAGCCTGATAATGTTTCCAACTCTGGTCTTACATGACATAATTAAAAATTAGCTTACTCAAACAAAATGTAATATTCCAGACCAACATCTCCGTCAATAATTATTTGGAACATATTGCCTTGTATGCAGAAAAGGTCACGGTTTGATGAAAAATAGCCAGATAGCTTGTTATAGCAAACATCTTTTTGAATTAGGATCGATATTAATTTATATCAGTAAATTTTAATTAGGCTTTCTTCCTCGAATATTATAATAAACTCGATCGACTTGTTCAAGCAAAACATATGCGATATTTTATATAACGCTTTACGGAAGACGACAGTGATAGGATGATTTTAAAATATTTTCAGCGTGCCAATAAAATCCAAATAATGAACACGATTTACATTATTCGAACTATTGCCCTTATCTTTGTCGCCATATTTATTACAACGTTTCGGTCATTGTACGCTCCGGCCTTATTCAGTGGGTTAGTCCCAATAATGTAAATAGTGCACATAATACCTCATCTCAGAAATATAGACAGATGGAAATAATGAAGGGTTCCAGGTGTTCGTTTTTGTCCATCTGAAGGAAATCCATGTTTTTCAGTTAATTATCATTTTCTTCTTCCTTTCTGATTTTTTCTTACTGAACCATAATTTTAATATTTGTCAACTAGCATTAGATTATTTCTGTTTTTTCCTTTTTTTAAAAAACATTTATTATTATTAATATAATTATTTGAGATCCAAGCGATGATATTCATATCTCAGATTCTACCGCACCCTAGTGAGAAAACACTCTCCTTGGCAGGTGAGCTTTACCAAGCAGCGCTGCCACTTGCGAACTCGCAATGATGCCAGGTTTCACCAAGACGACTTGTCAGGCAGAAAATATCTTAGAGATTATCCACAAAGTGCCAACTACAAAAATGACTATATATTTCTCCGAATTAACCTGCCACGTCATGGTACATATTGTGCTTTCACAATATTCTTATACCAATGAACTGCAACGTCTGTTAGGATCTATTCATGGTGGCTCTTATGCACATGTGTCATGTCAGGGCGATTGCTTTCAAAGCGCTTGTCAATTAAGGGGGTCGTGTACTACATGAGATTCACTTGTAAATTCGCTGCTAATTCCTATCACATTTCGAAGGCTATTTGTCATGTCGTAGTTTGTATTCTTCTTCTTCTTCATTATTATTACTATTATTATTATTTAGAATGTTAGGATATTGGAATTGTTTTTATACAAAATCAACAACAGAGTTCCAATTGCGATTCACCTGCTACTTACACTTTTGCATGAACGTTTACGTATATATTTCATTTGATGCGTTCTTTCTTAGATTTTGTATACTGTAGAAAATACGTAAATCGATCTTTAAACTGCACTAGTAGTAGTTTTCCTCGATACCGCAAATTGGTAGAAAACCAAAGCATTTAACTAAAAGCTGGAGTCGTGATCTGAAATAGCCTCATGAGAGTCAGACTTTAATATTAATTTCATGCATGGTGCCAAACACGTTCAGAAACATCTGAACTGCCAGCTGATGAAATACTGATTCTCAGATCAACTGTTAAAATGATTTCGAGATAATTAAGCTTGGTGAGCCCCATCGTTATTTGAATAGAATCATAAACAAAGAACTGCACCAAATTATAGAAACCACTTAACCTGGGGACTTTCAACCGATGTAACAACTAAAATGGTTAACAAATGTAATCGGAAGAGAAATCCAGATTTTAACGTTCCGCACTACTTCAGACATGAATTAAGAAACCTCTTCTTCTAAAAAAAATTGCTTTGATAGAAACATTTTATGAATTTCAAGTGGAAGTAGCAGCCGGTGGTCGGAAGTAAATGCCGAATATTTCCATATAAGAAAAAAACAAGCTAATAATACCATTAACATAACAGTATCACGTAAATTTGTTTTACTTGACTTATTTACATTATTCAGACTGTTATCCTCATCTTCATTGTCATATTCACAACATTCTGGCCGTCGTACGCTCCGGTGATTGAAATTTCGAACCGAATACTTTATTTCGCCCCCCGACGTAGATTGTTCTAGTTCCACGTGCTATGCCTTATCCGAGTGCCTCAGTTATTTCTCTTTGACTCAACTCTCCAAGTTTTGATTCACCACTGCTCTGGCCTGGTATTGAACACACAACGCTTTGGGTCTAGTCACTGGATCTAACCAACATCTTTATCCACTGGGCAATGTGTCCTTGAGGAGAGGGAAATAACTGAAGCACCAGGAAGAGGCATGTCATGTGGAACTAGAATAAACTACCCCGGTGGACGAAATAAAGTTTCGGTCCGAAATTCCAATCGCCTGAAGAAGACCGGAGCGTACAATGCCCGAGACGTTGTGAATATGGCAATGATGAATAGGAGAAAAGTCAGAATAATGTAAATAAAGCAAGTAATGATAATACCTCATCTCAGAGATATAGAGAGATAAATTTGTTTCATCTCCTCAGTAGCGTATGACACTAAATACTCTACGAACATAGTTTTTCTTCTTGAAAAGAGAAATCGATTAAATGAAAATTACTACATACGAAAGTCTAATGATAATGTATCCACCACTCTTGATGATGGTTGAATAATGTATAGTCCATGATGACAGATATTTGAAGAGTCGAAATGATCTGAAACATTGTTTTTTTAATTACCTTCTCTATTGAGAAGCATATAGGTTTCTTTCAATTTATAATTTTTTGCGTTGTTTTTTCTCTTGTTTTATGATGCTATATGACAAAGAATACGCGGCAATTTTCCCAAAGATGAAGAGAGAAATTGTTCAAGCAGAATGTGTTGAATAGAATGGACAGAAAACTTGAGCAACCAGAAAGTTTTATGGAAAGTTGAAACGAAATACACACACTAAGAAGCGTAAAGCTATTCGACTAGCTATTAATATTTACACAGTGTGAATGCGTGCTAACAAACACTGATATCCGCCATAATTTTTAATTTTAATTTCAAAAATTTGTAAAATCATTTTGTTACTGCGGGTTATAAGAGTGAGACGTTTTCAGAAATATACTGACAATCATTTCAGATTAATAATTAGCTTTAATAATAAATAAAGGGATGCGTTCTTTTATTAATTCATGTACTTTTTTATACTTAAAATACATTGAAACACTCCCCACCAAAAATATGTTTTCGTATGCAAAACGACTAGTTCGAAATTTTACAATACTTAGCCCCGTTTCAGTACAAAGAAACTATCTTTTATTTAAGTCTATCTAGAATAATAAATGTTCTAGTTCAACATCGAAGGCCAAAAACCATGTTAGATTATTTATTTATTTGCTAATGCGGTTTACAATTAAGTTTTAAAGAGAGATTTAAAATTCACAAAGGCAAATACTTGTATTGAATGTCATATCTAAGAGCATTTACGATCTACATACGTGTCGAGAAAAAATATTATGTAATGACACCTTGAATGCTACCGGTAGTACATCCATGTTCCCAATTTGACCCTGTTCAAAACAAGTTTCTCCTGCATTTATTATTATCTTGCCGGAGAAATCAGAACTAAATCTGCAAAATCTCATAGACAAGTCCACAAAGGTAAGTGGTAACAAACAACATTTTCCTATCAATTAATATTCTGCTCATTTTTTAAAGGCATATTCAAGTATTACTATGTTCATTAGGATGTCTCTGACCCATTTGCCGTGGTCTGTTGTACAACATTCATGGCATCCATATTAAAATCTCGCTATGTATTGAGGTTATTTAAGATCATAACTTGAACATTTAGGCTAATGTCCTGGTTTTGAAATTGTAAAAAATCAAAGAAATTGACACTTTGGTAATAGATAATGAGAAAAGGTTTAATGCTGACAAAACAATGTTCAAGGAAGACGGTCAGCGGAAAACAGACTAATATACCTAACAAAGCGTATGTAAATCGATAACAGAATAGGAATGGAAAGGAGTCGAAAAAAATGCTGACATTTTCAAATGATAGGAAGAGTATCTGAGTATGATTTTCTAGCGGCATATTAATACGTTATCGGTCATTTAACGCCGGAATTTTCTTTTCTTGGGTGCAGCATTTATTTGTTTACAAAATGTATTGCTGGTAATATTTTTATTTATATTTTTACAAAAATGCATTGCTGGTATTTTGATTACAATGAAAATATATTGCTAGTATTTTTACAAAAAAAAAATAATTATTTCAAATTTTTTTTACCCCAAGTTTGGGCAGTAACTATTTGTCCATAGCTGGGAACATAACAGGGCTACCAACACGGGTCAAGGTGGAACTAGAAACAACAGCAGTTAAGAGGTTGTTACACGTACCTCAAACCTCTCGTTCAAGGGCCTTACTGCTGGATGTAGTTCTTCATCATAACCAGGACGGGATGGAAAGAGGTTGAGTGACCTTATCCTACACGATTTGAAATGACATGGCACAGAAAAAGAAGAAAGAAGATATTTTGATTAGTTAAGATCATTCATCTTTATTTTACGTCTGCTTAAATATGATTTCTTTATATTTTGTATTTTCGAACTTAATTCATCTTTTAAGACACAATTCTTGACTTCCAACATCCAGGAGATTCACTCATTTCGTTTTCTCGGGCTAGAGTATTCCGCTGACATGAAGTGAAATCATTATGTTGAATCAATTGCTAAGTATCCTGCTAGGAAAGTTGATTGAATGTGCGGTGCTCGAAAAGTGTTATCACCAGCATCTTCCCCATCTGTAATTCTACCATTTGTCTATGCATTGGATGTTGCTGCCACCTCAAATATTGTTGTTTTGCAGAGTAATTAGAAATTCTTAACGAAATCAAAAACGGAATCTGCAATATTATCGGTCCTAACCGTCATGTCGGCTTTAGTCATTTTCTCATCTCCGTAACAGATTCTCATGATAGTTTTTTTTTCTGATGCGATTTCGTATTTAGTACCTGAACTTTATGGATTTAGGCACACTAATTCATTGGCAGTTAGCTCTCATCATTTTACACTTAAAATGGCTAAATCTAATAAGATGTTTTCTGCTAACATACATTTTCTTACAAGCTGCGGAACATTCTTCCAGACTTTTAATTTCCAGGCAATTTTGAACTTCAAAATTTTTAATGCATTGACAATCGTTATCGTTTCTTGATTATTATTCTTTTATTGCCTTCTCTTCCTAATTATGTTTTTTTTTTCTATTATTCTTTCACATTCCGGAACCTCATTATTTCCGGGGTTTACGGATATATCATGTTAAAACACTGTAAGAGTAAAGAATTTAAACAATGTCAAGCTTGGCCAATACTTAGATTGGTAACCACTTCGGAATACCAGGTGCTGTAAGCTTGGATGCGCGCGTGGTATAAAGATAACGGCTCGGAATGTGAACTCGGAGAGCAGGATTTAATTCCTTTTTTTATGAGCATTTCACCGCAAGCAATGCGAAAGTGCCACTAGCACGCAAGGGGTTGCAGAGAGTGGGACTAAGAGTAAAGAGGCGTGATAGAGAAAAGGATGAAGAGAAGGACGGGGAATAGGTCAAGACATCTGGAGATGTCGATTGACATTGCATTTGAATATTTGGAGATTATAGCTATCAGGGAAGCAAGTAAGAGAAATGGAGATACACTGTTGAGAAGTGCGGTGGGTTTCATTATATTTATATGCGCACAAATAACCTAAGAGTCCACCTCTTCTACCCCCAGCTATGGGTATTGTTTTAAGCGTTTCACCCCAAGCAAGGCGGGAAGCCACTAGTACACAAGGTGTTACAGAGAGTTGGAGCGAGAGTAGATAGGAGTGATAGAGGAAAGGATGAACAGAAGGATAGGGTATACATCAAGGCATCTGGAGACGTCGATTGACATTACATTTGAATAGTTGGAGAATATAGCTTTCAGGGAAACAGGAAAAGGGGGAGTTCCACAGGCGAGAAGTGTGAGACATGAAGTTATTGGAGTAGAGGAGACGGCTACATTTAACTGTTTCGACATTGAAAGGGTGAGAGCGACAGGCCAGCCTAGTTGAACGCTTAAATTCATGAAGTCTGGGAACCTGCGAAAGCAGCTCATCGGAGCAGTTACCATGAAAGTATTTGAAAAAAGACAGAGGGAGGCGACGCCATGTCTGTGAGAGTGGGACTGCAGACGAGATACCGGATCAGGGCCAATTACACTGCATGTCCGTCTTTGGATTTTATCAAGAACGTTGAGACAATCAGAAGGGTCTCCAAACCATATATGGCAGCAATACTCCATGCAAAGGCGAATGGTTGATTTGTAGATCTGAAGCATCGACTTCGACGAGTAAAATTCCCTGGCCCGGCACAGGGAGCCAACTTTCCTTGCGGTGGATGAAGCTATTGACTCAATGTATTTGTTCCGTCTCAGGTCAGCAGACAATGTGAGACCGAGCAGACGACGGATGGTCCTTTGTGGTGAGTAACATAGAGCAGTTTTGTTTTTGAGGCATTAAAGTTAGCCAGCCAATTCTTGCTCCAGTTCGCAACCGATTGGAGGTCCGTTTCGAGACAAACGGCCAGGTTAGTTTTGTCAGCGACACTAGATTTGTTTAATAAAACTTGTATCACTAAATCATTATTATCTACGAAATAGTTTCATAATATAAACTATTTCCTGGCATTAAATAACCAGGAATGGGTTGATAAGGTTTAAAAAAAGAAATCTATCATTCCTTTTTCTGATCGTAGATCTTCATAGGTTTTGCTTCATACTCATAGAATATGATTTCTCCTTTCTTTTATTCCTTGTATTCATAAAATTAATTTTTATCTAGTTCGAGTTTTTCGTAAAATATTTTAGAATTCCTATATCTGTTTCATTTACACTCTCGTCTTTCTATTTACTCATGTATTTTGTTATGTGCGACTCTCACTTTATACTTCTTAGTCATTAATTATTTTCCTCGGCTAATTTCTGTTGATCTTTATTGCTTTCTTCCAGACTCAATCATTTATTTCCTAAATCTCAAACCAATACCCCGTTGCCAGCCGATATATCTCTAGAAACAGACACTGTAACAGATCATTGAAACGCTTAGATCAATAATTCAACGATAACAATATAGACGTGGGTGTTTCATTTCGCATCTACGGATCGATTTAAGAAACATCTTAGAATTAAGATATCGAGACGATGGCGTGTTTTAAAATCTGCATGTGTGATTATCTCAGTTTCAATTTAACATTACCAATTTCTATAATTATGATTAATGACACCTAATTAATCATACGAGAAAGTAATGATTGACTGACTTTCATTTCCGATTTAGGAGACATTTCTTAATAATATTGAACAACTAGACAGAATATTTAAACGTTGGAAAAGTTAAATCTCTTGTTCTAACATTAAGTGTAAATATTTACTACACACCTCGACTGAGAAGAGAAAAATCAATGATACGATATAGACTACTGTCTTTTGCTGCTTCTAAGACGCATTATTTTCCTATAAAATATCTAAAAAAAAAAACACCCTGCGCCCAATAAATCGAAGGTCGGTGACGGGTGTTATAAGGTTGGGTTTGGAGTGAGCGTCATCTACGCATCCAATTCTGAGGTCTTGAAAGTAAAACAAGTTCAATGTTTCAAAATTAATTTAACGTTTTGAGTAAATTTTGCACCGTAAACTTAGTGCTTGTGGTAAACTTGCCATGATCACCGGTAATGAAAATTTAAAGCTATAATACCAGCATAAGCATTCAGCAGTACGGTAAGCCATACTCGTATGTTTTAATCGAAACATAAATCAAACTTAACCTTTTTTTTCTGTATCCAGATTTACATGTATCTAATTTGAAATTATTGCTCTGTCTTTGTTTGTGATGATTTAGATATGATTAGATATGATTTCAGGTTGCTATAACGTCTGTTTTCAGTAGTATTATGCGCAATAAGTTCTCTTCTAATTATTACCTTGTAAATAGTTACCATAAATTTTGGTCCTTGTCGGTCTGTGATGGATTTGTTATGATTAGTCAGGTTTTCATGCTGAAATATACTATGCAGTTGGTAGATTTTGAGATACTCCGGAAGACTATGAGGATAAAGGAAAAAAAAAATTATATTTCCGATTTCTTCTTTCAAAATTCGAGATGGGTGTCTAATGCATCGGGCGGTTTCATAAACATCGAAATACGGTAAATCATTGTTGTATATTTAGGTGTTATACACGTTAACAAAATTGATGCATCGGCATTTTATAGCTGGCTTTGTAGGCGTCAGGTGACAGAAAATGTGCCACAGAACCCTAAACGTGCCTTCGAATATTTAAATATGCCTTTAAAAAAATGAGCAGCGAATTAAGTGACTCGGAAAAGATTTTTCTTTTCTTTTCTTATAGCTTTCCTATGTTGTCTTTTCTACGAGATTTTGCAGATTCACCGCCAATATAGTAATAAATGCAGAAAGATAAAATTTTCGTAAACAGGATGTAGTCCCAATAACATTCCATACACCGTTACTTAAACATTTCTTTTAGACATGGAAATAGATCATGAATGTACGTGTGTTATGTGTTATTAAATACAGTATTTACCTTTGCGACTTTGAAATATCTTTTTAGAAATGAAGTATGATGCATTTATAAATTCGACATCTAAATAAATATTTAAGATGATTTAGCGCTCAATGTTGAATTACACTATTTTTTCTTGTTCTAGAACAAGGTAAATAAAAAATACTAAAGAAGTAATAACTTAGGGATAAATACTAATCATTATAGAAGTTTTGTTAACTAATGCCATATACAGTCGCATCTCGTGTAGTCGTTTCAGTTTCAAACGGGCTAACTAGCAGAAATATTTAAATCGATAGCATTGCAATAGAGAAAATTCACTACTGGGATGAAAATACCTTCTTATTAGATATCAGCAGAAATTTTAGAAAACAAAAGATCAATTACTTTACTGAATTTGACACGTTAAATGATGACATGGTTTTACGTGCTAAAGATTACCGATAGATAGACATATAGATAGATAGATAGATATGAACAGAATGAGATGGATAGATAAATATGAAGAGAATATATATATATATAGAGAGAGATAGATAGATAGATAGATAGATAGATAGATAGATAGAATCGTCGAGGTTCGTAGGAAAGTCTATGGACACTGACGCAGAAACAATACCACACATGCCTGAAGAGAGACTGACATAAAAGTCGAAGTTCGAAGTAATAAAACAGTGAGAGGTGCGGTTACAGGTGAAAAGGTCAGGCGGTTTAGCTCACTTAATGGTGAAACTCTGATTACTTAATGGATTAAGATGTCCTTCGAAATGGATGCTACAAAAGAATCGCAAATTAAATTGGACGGATAACCGTGCAAAGGTCATTAGGCTGTGATGCAAAAGTAACTTGAAACTTCTAATTTAATTATTTACTGGACATAGAGTGAACGTATCTTTAAGTGTTCTCCACCAAACGATGAAGGGCCCAGTAAAACTCTCATTGTCTTAGTCTGTCGTTCTCTTTCTAAATCATAGTTCTTAAGTGGGAACAGGAGAGGAATTTCGAGTTCAGATATATGGAAAACTTTGAATTGAACAGTAATTTCCCTTGCTTACAAGGACGCATTAAAATTCGAACCTATATACAGGAGAGAGCAGAAGATTTGTTCGCAAAATCTGAGGAAATCACCAAACAAAACTTTGTAAAATTAATTCTCGAACACTGAACAATTCAGCATCATCTCATACACATTTCTAAAGCACATTGTTGTTAAATATGTCTTATTCTTATTCTGTTTACGATCATACACCAATCCCATTTAATGACTTTCTGCACTGATTTGCTCTTGGGCCTTTTTTGGGTAAAAAATAATAAAGAAGACATTAGGTATGTTTCCCAATGTTTCTCCACAGTTCTCCTTTCTTTAATAATTCCTGTAAGAGTTAAATTTCCCAACTCTCTTTTTTTAAATACGCCCTCTCATCTGGTGATACATTGGCCATTGCGCCAAATAAACAAAATGTTTCATAGCCCCCATCGTTCTGGGGTCTCTTAGTTGACGGTCTTGAGTGATCATAATAAAGTTGCCTTCCTCGCTTTCTTCTCTCGGCCGGTTTATTTGGAGTTATAATGAGAACTTCAACAAAAGGGATTTCAAACATATCTATTTTATTAAACATGTCGCCGTGTATACCTTCTAACTAGCCAGTAGGTCGTTCTATTACTCCCGCCCTCCCGCGGGGTGGAGGAGTAGTTCCCGAGACACGAAATAACTACGTGCATTGTGTATGACGTATAAATTTAACTCTGAAATCAATTCTACCTCTCTAGCATTCCCACAGTTTTCTCTCAAAATCGACATCCCTATTTTGTCGACTATCTGAACTTAAAGGTCAGCCTCATGAGGTCTTAGTCAAAATACAATGCCAGTGAAATAATAATAGTCTAAAACGGTTATTTTACATCTTTCCTCATGCTTTATATCAAATATACTGTCTCATTCTATTTTTTAGTACATTTTTTCTTCCTTTTGCTACTTTCTTTAGAACTTGTCCTGTGAACACGATGCCTAGTAAAAAAAAGAAAAGAAAAGGCAAATTTATTATCACCTATTTATCTTTCATGGACAGTTAACCTTGAATAACCTAGAATAATTACCTTGACTATTCATGACCTTGAATAATCATTCGTCATGCGTGTAAATACTTAATTTTTATTGTCGTCTTAAGGATTGATTAATTGTTTCCGAACTTGTGCTTCGTCATTTAAAGGTTATTTGCAGACAACTTTCGTCCTTCATTCTGACCGTTCCGTATGAGTAAGCTACTGTCTGATTTTGAGCGTCTTCAAAGAAGAACATCCGACGTGGGAATTGAAGAGATGAAGCAGAAATTCTTTCTGAATTTTCAGTCGCATCAGTCGTCACCAGTTTTCAACGGTTGTCTCACGTATTTCTGACTTTACATAACGGCATAGTGGTTCAGCAATAATATTTGATTTCGAATGAATGTACACTATGTTGAATGAATTCTAGATTTGTTTCCAAATAGCTTTGTTAATTCAAAACACTAGTTTGAGTAAATTTACATTTTTTATTGACTGAGCGCTAATTTTGAATCAAGGATTGCACACTTGAATTAAGACTTAATCTAAACTCCTGTCAGGTGTCGTAATACATTCTCCAAAAAGAATCTGCTTAATGTGTAAAAAAGAAACAGATTAAATAAAGAAAACATTTGGAAAGCGAGCTGCATTTATTCACAAGTAGAACTGCTGCATTTACACAAGCAAATACACTAATCTAGAATATACTTCTTCAGCAAACCGGCAACAAAAAATCGCAGTTTGAATTACAGTAAATGCGATATTTCATATCTACAACTTCATTCAGTATTAGGTTAACACGTTTCAAAACAACAAATGATACAGTATAGTCATATTTAAAACCATTCGTATGGTGCAGAATAATAGGACGTTAATAAAGGGCTATTTCTTGTATAATCAAATTTTTATAGTACAAGGCTTACGTTGAAAAACAAAACAAAACATTTCTTGTACGGTCACCAAAGTGTCGAATCTGGTCAGTACCGAAACATGTGACCGATTGTAAATAGCAGGTGCAGTAAGTTTAGATATTTTAATAGATATCGGTTTCGAATGGGAAATCGGGGAGCTAAGTTCTATATCTGGTTGGGGTCGTTGTATTTACTTACGTGCAATTACCATTGGATAGGTATGAATGAATCTCTTCTCACTCTAGCTATTGGTAAATTCTTCGAAATTATATCGATTTTCTAAGGGTAGATTAGATGCAACGCAATACCGAAAGTAAGGGGCACCCATTGAGGATCGAACTCACTACTCAGTCGTAATTGTTCTCGCGAGACAATCTTGCTAACCATTACACTGCCTCGAGGTGCCCAATTCGTCGGAATTATATCAGTGCATCGTTATGTTCTCCAAACATTCTTACAATCAAAAATTATTCGGCTTTAATTAATCTGTATAAAGTTGATAAGCCGTATAAAAAATAACTATAGCTAATATATGACACTTAATGAAGTCATTGCTATTAAGATACAAAGAGTTTAATATCATGAATGTACAACTGGATTTTCCATAAACCGATATTATTATAAAACAGTATTTATCCTATTAATACTCACTTGATATACCGTATTAATTGTAAAGATACAAATAGAATCCTGTATTAATTATACGTTTCTAAAATAAACCAGTATTAATTAAGGCAATTTATATAATTATGGAGGATAGCGGCTAGGATTGAGGGATCGGAGGGCCGAGTTCGAATTCCAGTCGATTCCATTACCCTTGGGAAAGGCATGAATCCTCTGGTCCTCTTCCCAGCTATGGGTAAATAGCAGGAGAGACTTGTATGACAACTGGCCTACCGCAGAAAGAAATGGCAACCTACTGCGGGAAAAAATGTATCGAAAGATACAATGATCGCCTACGCGTGTATCACGCATGACACATAAAGGACTGATATTAAATCATATTTCTTATTCTGATATTTAAATGTCTGACAATAAAAGGTGTAAAGAATACAATATAATAGTTACAATATAATATAAACTACATGTGTGATGCACAAAGAAAAATGGGTTCATAGCTTTATTTCTTGGAAGACTATCTTTTAAGAAACTGTCCCATGAAGTTGTGACTTGTATTTTATTTATATAAACCCCATTATGTATGTTCATATAGAACCTCTTTTTTTCTTTAAAAGAAAAAAAAAATACTTGAAATGTTCTTGCATTAAATTTTTCTTTCTTTTAAACATAGTGATGAAAGAAAAATAGCACATAATTTATGTGATCGTGGGCTGATACCATGTGAAAGACACATTAATATTTTGCAGATTGGATAATAAAATTAATGCAAATAATTTATTTGAAAAAATTACAAAGAGTTCCACAAGAAAACTTGTTCTTTATTTGATAGTTTAATAATTCAGTTTTAATTTGGAATAGAAAATTAAATATTCAACAACTAGCATAATTTTTTTAAACATCTTTCTTTATGTTACCCTCTTTAAAATTTTATAATTCCTGAAACAATCTTATAAGTTGACTACATATTAGTATTTACCATAGGCTCAAATGTTTCTTGTTGGTCTTCACACATATTTGATTTACTTCAAATTTAAGCCTACATTTTTCTCCCCTCATGTTGCTCTAATATCGTCATTTTTTATGTTGTTAGAGAATTAAAGTATTGATTGATGAATTAGATAACATTGTCATTTTGAGTTCAATCCTTGGGGCGAGCAGTGTGTATTTTGACTCAGTAGACATACGGCAAGTAATAACTGAACAGAACTAATTAAAAACTAGTAAAGATAAAGCAGGCACGATAGCGACTAGGATTGAGGAATCAGAGAGCCGAGTTCGAATTCCAGTCGAATCCATTACATTCACTTACAGGCTATAAATGTATGGATCCTCTTCTTCTCCGCCCAGCTAAGGGTAAATAGCAGCAGAGACCGGGTTCTATAGCCTGGGATGTCAAATTGGTCTACCGCAGAAAGAAATGGTAACCTACTGCTGAAAAAAATCTGCCTCGTCAGTCATATAGATGTCTGATCGCCTTAGCGTGTATCACGCATGGCTCATAACTTACTGAGTGAAAGATAATGTAGTATCACAAGCTAATCCAATTCAACTAGGCATACGCTGATGTAGATAAATTTATTTTTAGGTTAAACCCTGACAGTTTGTGTAATAATAGATTATCAATAAATTAAATAAACACACGCACATACTCGCAAAAATATGGATGTTCTGCTCCGACGAGATACTTTTGCTGGTTCCCAAATTGCATGAATTTAAAAGTTCTACTAAGTTGGCATTTCGGTCCCACCCTTTCACTGTCGAAACGAATAAAAGTAGCCATCACTTTTACAGCTTCTTATCTCGCGTCTCCCGTCAGTGGAACTCCCTTCCTATCATTTGCTTCTCCAATAGCTATAAATATTCAAATGTAATGTCAATCGACATCTTCTAATACCTTGAAGCTTTGTCCCTGTACTTCTCTTTACTCTTATTCTCACTCTCTGTAACCCCTTGCGTGCTAGTGGCACTCCTGCTTTGCTTCGGGTGATTTGCATAAAAAATATGGCAGAACGTCACAAAAAAAAATACTTATAATTTTTAACGTAGAAAATGTTATACAGACAAAAGAAAGAAATGGAAGCCATTACTATCGTGAATAACATTGATGAAAAACTTTCCGGATATGGAAATTCATAACGACAAAGAAACAACTCATGGCAAACAATGACAATGGAATTTTACCAAATATAAGTGCCGGCGGATAATAACTTAAAGTAGCGATCCAATTCACAGACCTTCGCTGGATTATCAGTGAAGAGGGCTCCAAAATAGAAATAATTTTAGGAGCTGCACAAGCAATGGCAGAAGTTGCAAATCTAACAACCGTCTGCAAAGACAAAAAAAAATCCACCTGAAATCAACGCTCAGTGTAATGGCTGTCTCTATTTATTTGTAGGTCTGCGAATATTCGACATTTAAAAAAAAGAATTACAGCGAAGAATCCAAGCAATGGAAATGAGATACTGGAGAACACCCCTAGGCATCTCCCATGCAAACCGGAAATAATGCATTGCGAGCCACTATCAGACAAGAAACAGGCCAATAAACGATGTCATATTCATCATCAAGAGAAAGTTGACATTGTATGGACACATTATAAAAGGAAACATTCTTTTCGTTGTTATCCTAAACGATATTACCCCGCCACCCCAAAAAAACGAAAGGGAGGTAGACAGATAAAAGAACAT
>OZ038477.1:40656451-40676451 GCA_964036315.1 Acanthosepion esculentum
CCATTCACTAACACCGAAATAGCTTTATAATTGGCTATCGCCAACTTCTCATCCTGACACAACGTACCACTGCTACTACTCGTACTACACACACACACACACACACACACACACACACACATATATATATATATATATATATATATATATATATATATATATATATATATATATAGTGCTGCGCAAAATTAAGTGAACCCGTAAGATAATAATTTTTTTAATTTTCTCTTCTTTCCAGTTAATCAACAAATGTTAATTAAACTATATATCCATTAGGAAAAAACATTTAAACGAATTAAAACCACTTTCAAAATATTTTATCAAGCTGGAATGAAAATGTTAATTAAAAATTAAGATGTGAAATTATGAACACTTATATTTAATATTCGATGACCTCTACATTTGAGATCACGATGTCGACCAGACATTCCCTATTATATTTGAGAGGCTTTTATATTCTTTTTGGTAAAACACACAATTGATCGATATTGACTAGGTTTGTTACATATACTGCCTTCTTAACTCGAACCATAGATATTTATTTGAATTTAGATGAGAGCTTTGAATAGCACATTCAAAGACGTGAACCGTCTTTTCTCGAAGCCATTTTAGTAATTTCGATTTGATGCTTCGGATCATTGTTCTGCTGAAAAATCCAAGCCCGACCTAAAAACAACACACACCCGTTCAAAATTCTTGGTATCTTGTATAGTCCATTGTACTGTCAATGCATATTTTTTGTCTGTTCCAACTACAGTAAAAGACTCCATAAACTAATATATATATATATATATATATATTATAAATTAATTGATTTAAAATATGGGTTTTTCGTTACACAGTGACAACCATGTTTCAGAAATGGAAGGTAAAGCTTTCGAATTTAATTTTCTTATTAAACCAAAGACATTAGTTCCATTTCCTCGTCAAGCGAATATATATATATATTATGAAATGGACTAATCTCAACAATTATTAATATATTTTCTGCTTATATACTATTTTTATAGATACCAATATTTAAGTAAATTTTCTGTTTATAATAAACAGTATAAACTACCGGCCTGAATGCCGGAACAATTTTGTAGAAAATATGTTCTGTCGAGAGGAAATGAACCTGTATCCTACACGGCCGGTAAATGTTGATAATAATGTTTATAATAAAAAAAACATTTCCTTAAATATTTGTATCGATAAGAAATAACGTATAACTAGAAACTATATATATATATATATATATATATATATATATATATATATATATATATATATATATAATTATGAAATACAAGTACAAATATCTGACTTAGCTTAGTGGTATTATATTCAGAACATCGAATAGAATGTTTTAAATATTAGGTCCGCATATCGGGAGGTTTCGGCATTCATAAACCTAGAAATATATTTTTTCAAAGATAATATAAATTCAAAATATATTTAAAATGATTTAAATCAGTTCCCACTAAACAAGCCTGTAATGCCTCAAACATCTACTGGGAATGCAAGAAAATGAAATTTTTTTAGAAATAGCAGGAAAAGCAATGCTAAACACTAAACAAGAGATAAACCACTACTCGTGTTCTAAAGAAAGAAAAATATATACCTATTGAAAATGTATTAATTACAAAAACTGAGTACGCTCGTAAAATGATATAAATTCTACATTCCTTCATTTCCACAGAGACAGATATATATATATATATATATATACATACACACACACACACACATATATATATATATATATATATATATATATATATATATATATATACTATAAAGAGGTAAACATACAAGAAACTATTTAGTGATATTAATGTAATTAATAGCGAAATCTCTACGCTAACAGACTTAATAAGGCATTAACTTACTAAAAAATTATTGAATGACGCGACGCTTATGTATAAAATTGTTGTCAGATGTGTTTTCCAGTTAAAGTGACATGGACGAAGTTTATAGTCTAATTAATAGATTAATATGTTTTAGTTGTTTTTTTTTTCAAATTCGTACTGCGGATATATTTTCATAAATTTATTACATTGTGCAGTATATATTTTATATTATAACGAGGTAATCATACAAACAATTTATTGGCAATATTAATGTAATTAATAGCGAAATTATAATGCACGTTCCATATTATATAGCCGACAATTATATAGGGAGATTAGAATTAATAATTTCCCAGAGGTATAAAAAGTAGGATTTGTAGGGAGCTATGATCTGACATCCTAGATAAATGCCATATAAAATATTTGAAGACCTGGTTCCGTTTGAAGTGCAAAGCGCCCAATTTTTTATTAAGATGTTGTCAAAAATATGAAGATATTTTCTTTAAATTAATGACATTCTATATTAATTTTCATTTCATTCGCTATAAATTCCAAACATTTAATATTATAATTTGATTTTGTTCATACTGATATATGATAACCTCAACTAACTTTAAAATCTTTTTACCTAAAAATTTATAAAAAATTAACAAAAATCCTTTGATTTCATTTATTTTTTATGAAAGAATTGATCACTCTGTGGGTTGGGTATCGTTAGAAACTTATAAAAATATCGGAGTGACTTATTTGTGACGAGTGTAAGTAATATAATTTAAATCATACCAGATTAATATCACCTTCAACGTTATACGCTGTAATGCAATATAATTATGGTCGGCGTGGAATTTATGCAATTTAAACAATTTATGGAAGTGTTATTGCAAAAATGATTGCCAAAAATTTCCCTTTCTATTGGTTGTAATTTTTTGGAAATGATTTTCGAAATGATTTGTAATGATTTTTTGGAGCCTGTTACATATTTCATTGTGTCAATTTTAATCTATGTTAGATTACACCGCCGACAACGACTTTAAAATCATCACAACCAAATTTTGCGGTATGGTGGCAGGTTTTATTAAAAGTAGTGCATAACTTTGTAAATGGGTTCCAGTTAATCATATCTTCAGGTAAAGCAGTCCACTCTGGCAGTCTCAAAATGAGAATGTTCGCCAGTATCTAAATTTGACGCGGGAGTCGCCACATCCTTGTGTAACTTGAAAAAAAAACACAGAAAGTTATGATACCCCTCCCCAAACTCTAGCTCGTGAACAGATAACTGCGTATCAATTTTGGGGATTATGCCAAACTGTTTCAAAACAAGTAAATGACAATGATATCTGTGCTAGCGAATGGGGAATTGTCACCCCCCCCCATCTAAATTACTCGCGATAAAACTCGATTTTCATACTATTATTATTATCATCATCGATTTCTATTGTATACCGATTTCCAGAGAGCGATGGTCAGAAATGACATCGTGATATTTACAATGAACATTTCTGTAAATAAAAAATACAAAACCCAACATCACACACATTTTACATAGATAAACCTCTTCGCAAAGTGTGAGTTTTACTTGTGAGGACATTTTTTTTTATTTCTTTAACGCAGGTGCTTCCAGGAACACCTTTATTGAGTCTATCAGAACCTTTTCCAGTAAATCCGAGGCCTCCAAATATAATTGGAATTGTTGATATTCTCAAAGTCAATATTTTAGCTTTCCACTTCAAGATCCTAGTATTTTTATAGATTATTTTCTTAAAGATCTTTATGATACATTACAGTCCGAAGAATTTACACTGTCAACGAGAAAGCACAGTCCGTTTTTGTGGTCTTTGATCATTATGTCTGAGCAATTATCTTTGATTGTTCTGTATGCATTGTAATTTCTCATGAAATTGTTACAGGTCCTATCTCTGGTACTGGAAATAGGTGGTGTTCATGCCAGCTACTTGCCGTTTCCGTCTGGTAAAAGCTGCAGATTTTCCCATGCTGATATATGCCGCTTCTGTTTTGCCAGGTTTTATATTCGGTGGACGCTAAATCCGTGCGACCTGGTACAAGATGATCAGTTGTGTCTGGAAGTTTACCACATAACTGTTAACACAATTTTTCCGTATGTGTGTTTCGTAATTTTAGTTAGCAAGCATTTGCCTGTGCAGAAAGTAAAAAAAATACGGTTTCATCTTATAATCATGTACAACGTAAACACCGCTGGGCATGGTGTTTGTTTACATCAGCTTGTTTGGTACGCGCAGCGTCTTGTCCAGAAGAAAGCTTATTTTGCGATCTTTTCTGCATTTGGCCTATTATATTTGCTCTTGCTTTCTTTTTTATGCTCTGTGGCGAAGAAGTAGGCGTGTTGTGGTTTCCTTACATTATTTCGCCCAATTGAGATTTCATTTTGAATTTGTTGGTTTCCGTTATTACTTAATAATGTTAGTTATTTCTTTTTATTATTATTATACATCTAGTTTCTTATTCAATTTAATTATATATATATATATATATATATATATATATATATATATATATATATATATGAAGGAATATGATTTTAAGGTGTGATATATTTATGCAATAAAGTACTCAATATCAAAGATAGTGATTATGTAAATGTAAAATTGAACATTGAAGTCAACACTCAGATGCGACGGACTGTTTCATGCTAAACGCAATCATC
Source organism: Acanthosepion esculentum (assembly GCA_964036315.1). NCBI lineage: Eukaryota > Metazoa > Mollusca > Cephalopoda > Sepiida > Sepiidae > Acanthosepion > Acanthosepion esculentum. The sequence continues at coordinate 40,660,967 of OZ038477.1, forward strand.
AGCCCGTTAGACGTCTATTCACCGTAGTGATATGTCTGACTTCAATAGACGTCTATTCACCTCTGCCCTTAACGAGTGTAAGCGTATCCTCAACGAAGCTAAGTCATTATTTGCTGTTCGGATGAAGGAACGTATTGCATCTCGCAAATTCGGCTCCAAAGATTATTGGCGCCTCTGCAAGAGCGTTCTGAACAATAGCAAACCCTTATTCCTCCCCTGTTCAATCAGTGTGAGGTCCTAACCACCTCTGCCGACAAGGCTGAATGCTTTGCTCGGAAGATTTCTTCCGATTCAACATTAGACTCTTCCGGGGTACCCATGCCCGATTTCCCTCCCAGAACCGAGGCCCTTCGGCGGATTGCACATATCCCCGTCGTTGGTATTGGGCATTATTTCTAACTTAGATCACCACAGGGGTGGTGACGGGATACCAGCCACTGTTCTGAAGAAATGTGCGCCTGAACTGGCGCCTGCCCTCTCAAAATTATACAACCGCTGCCTCAAGGAGTCTTGCTTTCCTGACTGCTGGAAGTCCTCAACCATTGTTCCTGCCTTTAAGAACTCTGGTGACCTCTCGGACACTTCTAATTACCGTCCTATCAGTCTCCTATCCCTCTTCGGCAAAGTCTTCGAGCCATTATCAACACCGATGTGATTAATCACCTGTTATCCCATGATCTGCTCTCAGAAAAGCAATATGGTTTCCGCTTTGCTCGATGTACAGCTGATGTGCTTACGGCCATCACTGAATTTGTCTTCCAAGCTATTCATAATAACGGTGAAGCTTGTGCCGTGGCCCTTGACATCTCCAAAGCGTTTGATAGAGTTTGGCATGTCGGCGTTCTTCGCAAGCTCCAGGGTTATGGCATCACAGGTCGATTGTTTGACCTAATACAATCATTCCTGTCAAACCGTGAATTGAAGGTCGTTCTCAATGGATTCATCTCCAGCTCCTATTCCACTAATGCAGGTGTTCCTCAAGGCTCCATCCTAGGCCCTACTCTGTTCCTCATTTTCATAAACGACCTTCCTGACGCCATAGATTCCCAAGTCGGCATCTATGCGGACGACACCACAATTTACTCCTGCCTCAAACAGAAATACAGTGATGCTGACAAAATTAACCTGGCATCTCGGATAGAAAAGGACCTCCAATCGGTTGTGAACTGGGGCAAGAAATGGATGGTTAACTTTAACGCATCTAAAACTAAACTGCTCTATATTAACCACCAGAATTATCCATCCCTGCATGGCATTAGAATGTCTGATGACCAACCTCTTGAGAGCTCCTCTCTGCGGCTGCTCAGTCTCAGGCTGTCCGCTGATCTGAGATGGAACAAATACATCGAGTCAATTGCATCATCCACCGCAAGGAAAGTTGGCTCCCTGTGCCGAGCCAGGAAATTTTTCTCCCCGGAATCTATCCTCCAAATCTATAAATCGACCATTCGCCCTTGCATGGAGTATTGTTGCCATATATGGTCTGGAACCCCTGCTGTTTGCCTCAGGGTTCTTGATAAGATCCAGAGACGGATATGCAATCTAATTGGCCCCGATCTGTCATCTTGTCTGCAGTCTCTCTCTCACAGACGCGACGTTGCCTCACTCTGTCTTTTTTTATAAATACTTTCACGGTAATTACTCCGAGGAGCTGCTTTCGCTGGTTCCTAGGCCTCATGAACTTAAACGTCCCACAAAGCTCGCATCCCGTTCCCACCCCTTCACCGTTGAAACTGTTAGATGTAGACGTCTCTTCTACTCCAATAGCTTCATATCTCGCACAGCTCGCATGTGGAACTCCCTTCCTTATTCCTGCTTCCCTGACAAATACAAGCTCCAACTATTTAAGTGTAACGTCAATCGACATCTCCAGCTGCCTTGATCGATCCACTATCTTTCTCCATATCCTCTCCTTTACCACTCCTATCTGCTCTTCCTCCAAACCTTCTGTAACCCCCTGCGTACTAGTGGCTTCCAGCCTTGCTTGGGGTGATATGCTTAAATATATATATATATATATATATATATATATATATATATAGTGCGGTGTGGAGTATGTGCGTACGAGTATGTATGTTATTGTCAGTCAAAGGGATATTGTTCAAGTATTCATAATAGCAACATTGCTGGGATAATAATGATCTTGAACAGAAAATCAACATTCTCTACCATATGTACTAAAAGAAGATTGTGTATCAAATAAGCAAACCGAAAACAAAAGAGGCTGCGCTTAAGGTAATCTCACCAAACAATACAAATACCTACAATGACAAAACATCAACCTGAAAATTAAAAATTCAACCTCAGCGTTGTGACCGCACGCTCCAAAATTTCTTACAATTAACAATAGCACATTTCTAAAAAACATATTTCGGATTACATCTATTCTTTCGTTGTCCTGTTATTACCTGGATGTAAAAAAACAAATCTATTTCCATACCTGATGATGTCTGTATGCACAGATGAAAGGTTGTAAAAAAATAGAAAAATACCTTATGCAACTGGAATTTATAAACAGGGATCATATCATTCATCTACAGGTTCGGGGTTAATGTAATTTATTCAATTTGTTTGCGAAGATGGATTCTCACCATTTATATCATTGACTGCAATATCTGTTTTTTGTATGAATGATTCCTGTAATATATATATATATATATATATATATATATATATATTCCTGTAATATATATATATATATATATATATTCCTGTAATATATATATATATATATATATGTATATTCCTGTAATATATATATATATATATATATATATATATATATTCCTGTAATATATATATATATATATATATATATATATATTCCTGTAATATATATATATATATATATATATATATATATATTCCTGTAATATATATATATATATATATATATATATATATATATTCCTGTAATATATATATATATATATATATATATATATATATATATTCCTGTAATATATATATATATATATATATATATATATATATATATTCCTGTAATATATATATATATATATATATATTCCTGTAATATATATATATATATATATATATATATATATATATATTCCTGTAATATATATATATATATATATATATATATATTCCTGTAATATATATATATATATATATATATATATATATATATATATATATATATATATTCCTGTAATATATATATATATATATATATATATATATATTCCTGTAATATATATATATATATATATATATATATATATATATATATATATATATATTCCTGTAATATATATATATATATATATATATATATATATTCCTGTAATATATATATATATATATATATATATATATATATATATTCCTGTAATATATATATATATATATATATATATTCCTGTAATATATATATATATATATATATATATATATATATATATATTCCTGTAATATATATATATATATATATATATATATATATATATATATATTCCTGTAATATATATATATATATATATATATTCCTGTAATATATATATATATATATATTCCTGTAATATATATATATTCCTGTAATATATATATATATATTCCTGTAATATATATATATATATTCCTGTAATATATATATATATATTCCTGTAATATATATATATATATTCCTGTAATATATATATATATATATATATATATATATATATATATATATATTCCTGTAATATATATATATATATATATATATATATATATATATATATTCCTGTAATATATATATATATATATATATATATATATATATTCCTGTAATATATATATATATATATATATATATATATATATTCCTGTAATATATATATATATATATATATATATATATATATATTCCTGTAATATATATATATATATATATATATATATATTCCTGTAATATATATATATATATATATATATATATATATATATATATTCCTGTAATATATATATATATATATATATATATATATATATATATATTCCTGTAATATATATATATATATATATATATATATATATATATATTCCTGTAATATATATATATATATATATATATATATTCCTGTAATATATATATATATATATATATATATATATATATATATATATATATATATATATATTCCTGTAATATATATATATATATATATATATATATATAGATAGATAGAGAGAGAGAGAGAGAGAGATATAGATAGATAGATAGATAGATAGATAGATAGATAGATAGATAGATAGATAGATAGATAGATATTGCTCTAGCACTTGCATATTCATTTACGCGTATATAGGTATGTATCATACCAGGACAAATATCTGATATTAGAAAAGTTAATTAAACTACAGGGGCATTGAGTCTTCCACGAGCCAAATAGTGCATTCCTCTGTCAGATATTTCAAACCGGCCATCTTTAAATTACTGCCGTTGCTGAAGGTCTGATAAAATGTGCATGTGGATGATAGCATGCAGACCATTCATCTTTTGCCATATTTCTCTGCACCTATGCCCATGTCCTCTGACAATGTCTTGCAGCAAGATGATCCTGTCCTGGAAAATGTCCTGTTGATCCAAAAGACGCATTCATTTTATACATAAAACGAAGGCGGTAAGAAAAAGGAATGATTATGATCGAAGACACAGACTAACGCCAAAATGCGTCATTCTTAAAAATGTGTTTTATATTCTAGCTAAATATCTATTCATTTTTTACATTTCCGTTCGTAAACAATGAATATTTTGTTATTAGCTTTTGATATTTTGATAAATCGCTAATATTTCTTTAAAAAGAATCTCACATTTTATTCTCATAAAATGAATATAATAAATAACAATTTTAGAAAGAAACATTCTTAGGAACAGAAAGCAATTGATTTACTTATGGAAATATTGAATATAATGGTAAACATTGTTTATATCTCAAAAAGTACAACCCCCGCCCATGCAAATTGGAGAAGAACTTGCAAAGAGGGCATCAATGTCTTTGAGAATAGGCCTCCCAGTTTCCACATTGAGAAACGTGTCGAGAGGAAGACCAAGAGTAGCACACAGGACCCACTTTATCAATAGAGCATCAGCAACAGAGCTTGCCGTTGTAGACTTGGACTTTACTCTCACGAAAGGACTCATCAGTAATGTGTCGATAGAATACTTATGTTTTGGTTCACGGCGCCGGAATACTGACATAAATGAATGAATATTTTTATATTATGAATATATTTATATATTTTTTTAATTATATGGGTAATTAATGAATTGACGACCGGGGAGAGTGTTGCACGATTGTAGGCACAGCTTCATTGGGTTGGGCACCTATATCGGAAGGAAGACTCAGGATTCCCAAAGCAATCTTCTTCAGTGAATTAGAGCGCAGCAATAGATCCCTCGGCAGACCGAAGCTGAGGTACAAGGACACTGTTGAATACACTTCTCAAGAGATGTGGCATCGGCCTTGATAGCTGGGAAATTACTACCCAAGTCCGTGCAACCTGGAGGGCATCGATGTCTTTGAGAATAGGACTACCTGTCTCCTCATTGAGAAACATGCCAAGAGGAAGACCAACAGTAGCACTCAGAACCCTCTTTATCAATGCAGCATCTGCAATAGAGCTTGCAGCTGTAGAATTGGACTTTACCTTCACGAAAGGACGCATCAGTAATGTGTCGATAGAATACTTATGCGTTGGTTCACGGCGCGAGAATCCAGACATATATAAATGAATACATTTATATCATTTTTTTTTAACTATATAGGTAATTAATGAATAGATATAAATATTTACATGTATATGTGCTTACATTTTTTTGAATCGTCGTCAATTTATGGAACTTGACGACCGGGGAGAGTGTTGCCCGATTACAGGCACAGCTTCAGGATCGTTCGGTTGGCAAGGTCGAATTTACTCAGTGGCCGAATCGGTTTAGAAAACGTCAGGCTATATGACGGTTCCGTATAGGATGCAGGTTCGAATCATGTCGGAGGACGAATATTTTCTATGAAAATTTCTCGGACATTCAGGCCGGTAAATGTTATTTAATACTATTTATTATAAACAGAGAATTTACTTAAATACTTGAATCTATAAAAAGAATGTTAAACATAAAAATATCCATTATTATATATATTAAATTATTATTTCTTTGTGAATAGTTATATGTGCATAAGTCATTTATAAAATTAAACTAAGCCTCTAAAAGACAAGAAGTTACAGGGTGTGGAAAAATTAGAAAGGGAAACATTAATAATATGATGGAACAGGAATGTGTAATCTGAAGAACAGTAGATAGCTATTGACATTGCATTTAACATTTTGCAGATTAAAATGCAACGTCAATCGCTATCTACTGTCCTCCTGGTTAAATGTTTCTCTTCTTGCGCATTATCAATGTTTCTGTTCGTAAATTACTAATCTATTCAAATAGATATATTTGTAAATATGCACAAATACATTTTTATATCTGTGCCTTTTTTTCTGATTGCATTTACGTGTTGTTAAGGCAAAAATCCAAAATTTCTGGTATACGTTTCTTCGACTGAGACTGCACACTCAACGTAAAAAAAATGATTCTTTTTTCCAGTTTATGAAGCTGCTAGAAACGGATAGGGCTAGTTCGTGGAAAAGCCCATCTTTGATGAGAAATTTTCCTGGCAAAATAGGGCGATTACAAGGATTGTCGAACAATAGCAAGTGATTCCAATTCGATATCCACCGTGGCGGTCCCGTGAGGTTTCACCAGTTGAGGTACTTAAGCATACATTAATACATGGATATAAGACATTAGACAGAGTTTCTGAATGCGTAAGTTTTTGCTGGTGTTTTTTTCTCCTTTTGTTATCTTCTGCAGGTACTTACAGATATTAATTTTCCCCTTTATATAAATTTCTTTTTTGAACACATCAGAAAATTTCGTGACAGTCTTTCCGACTGGTTTACAAAAATCGATGATTATCTTATGGAAAAAGAAATGGAAAGAGATGTCCCAAAAACTTTATATATATATATATCCCAAAATAGGATTAGGATTAGTGTATACGGAATAAATTCCAATATACCCAAAAATGTTATTCTTAAAAGCGTGCTCACTACAGAGTAGAGCAAATATAATTTATTCGAAAATTATAACAGAAATATGTTATAAAGTCACTACAAATATAGTTATTTTGTTTCAACACTTCTGACGTCTTATCAAGTGATGGTGTCACTTGATAAGTTTTGAAACAAAATGGCTATTTTTGTAGTGATTTTATAACTTATTTATGTTATAATTTTCGAATAAATTATATATATATATATATATATATATATATATATATATATTTGTGTGTGTGAGAGGGATAGATGTGTATTAGCACTATTCATTTTATTGTAATTGATCAAAGTATATAAATATTTACAACGTTTTATTTTGTCTGGCACAGCGACGCAATAGGTTAGGGCGATATGTTTGTATTGCTCTGATCTTCTGGGTTTTGAGGATCGATAACGTTATTCAACTTTAATATTTTTAATCATATCATCCAAACAGATGAAGAAGTTACTGAAAATGAAAAAAAGAGAGGTCACTAAAAGAGCGGGAAACAAGTAGACAGAATAGGATGATTGCCAGTGCATTTAAATTTTTGAAGAACGTATTTGACAGGAAAGGAGGAAGTCGGAAGAGAATCGTGAGATGTGTGAATTGAGGGACGAGAAACTATTAGCAAAGAACGTACTGAAATATCTACCTGTTTCAACAGTAAAATAATGAGACCTAGTTGCTAATCTAGTACTGCGCTTAAATTCCTGTAGAAGTGATACCAAAGATCAAAAACCAATCAGAACAACTACCATAAAATTATTTATATAAAAAGCAGAGAGAATCTACGGCGGTGGGAAATTCACTAATGCAAACCAAAATGCAAATTCAAGACAGAGAATGTTGCAGCTTTTGTTTTTATCAAGATTCTCAAGATATATAGCAAAAGCGTTAAATAAGATAAAGCATAAAGTGCGATGCACAAACGAATGTTAAATTTATAAATATGGAAGACATATTATGCCAAGAAAAATTGTTTACCACAAAATAGAGACAAGGCTCTCCTAGCAGCTAACTTTGCAATTCAATCAATATAATCGTTTGACTTCATGTCACTGGAAATGGTGAGACCAAGTAGGCACAAGTTTCTTCTCTCCGTGATCATGGACAGCATCAGCCCATGCTGATAGAGGGAAAACATATTGATTATGAGTTGTTTTGCTCCAGTTAACAACGGAATATTTTAGAGATTAATTGGCAATTTTAATTTATCGCTCCCAGCACACCTCAACACAAATTACGAGTGAGGAATATACAATTAAATACAGGAAATTGAGAACGGCGATTCTAGTTCAAGACTCCGTCTGGTCAATTTCTTTTACTTTCGCATTAAGTCTATTATGAAAGGAATAAATCGATCTCTTCTACCCAGAAATGGTTTAAAACTGATAGGGTGACACCCAATCTAGTAAAAGGTTTACTCTGAATCCAAATGCAGAGAGACTACTACGAGAAATAGTTTCAATATCTTTCGCAAGAATTCATAGCATCTAACATGAATCCTCTGGGACATGGTTATTTATCTTCTGAAATGTCATGCTATCAAACAAAACGATCATTCGAAAGATTTGAACACAGTTTCTTCTTTTACCTCGTCGAGATCGTTTGAATTTAATTTATTTATCACACACCAACAGGAAAGGAAGAAACTTGATTTCTTTATAATGTTTCTTTTTCTTCTTAACGAAGCTAACTGGTGCATAAATACTGAACTATAAAACATGTATATACAAATATAGAGAACATATAAAGATAATAAAACAAAAACATGAACTGATATTTTTAATTTTCCCATTTTTAGTTGAAAATATCGTTGCATAACGTTATAGGCCTAAATAAAAAAATGAGATTAATTACAAAGAATGTTGTTGAAATAAACATTGTTCAAAAAGTAACTGAATCTTTGTACTTCCTTTCATAAGGGTATCCTTACAAGTTGTCTCATCACCAAATATGAGACAAAACTTCTCAATGCTGTATGACGGAGAATAATGTACTACGGTGTATGGCTTTCATCAAATCTCTTATCAATGAAAAACAGACAACAACAGAAAAACATTAAGAGCAAAACATGTAAGATTTATATACAAGTAGTCTTGGGTATGACGATAAACGACATCCGGAAGCAGGCTTCTGATCAAGAAATTGGATTCTTCAGAAGCGTGGAACCGCCTCATAATTACTGTTGTTCCCAGGTCCAACTTTACCCGGAGTGGTCGCACATATTAGGGACCCAGCTATTCGAAAATAGCGAACCTCCAAACACACTATGAAAGTATCACTATATATTTTTATAGCAAAAATATCGGCAATTTATTTTATATAATAAAATTACCAACAATACCTATTCATAGTAGAATTACCAACAATTCATTTTATGCCAAAATGATGAAGAAAACCTTTTATCTGTAACATATTTGCGCTCAAAAATTATTTAGTTAATGGCATATAACGGTGTTCACAATATTTAGAATTCGGCATTAAATAACCCATATACATGTTGATATGCCGTTAAAACCAACGAACCAACCAAATTTATACCCAACACACTAACCTTAAGCGTCCGTATACGGCTCCGTTTCTATGAGATTCAGGATTTTATTCTGTTGATAATCTTATGATTCTTTTCATTTTCCGTATAAATAAATACAATCTTACATCATAGGGGAACCATAACATATCTCCAGCCAATATTTTTTTTTAATCCAGAGAAAAGCCAATACTTCTAATGTTGTTATTTAAGTTGATAAATCTAATTCATATTTGGGAGATTAGTAATCATGATATACTTTCGCAACCGTCATTTTCATTGCTTTATTTTAAGCCAAATAATTATCTAAAATTCACTTACGACTTTGATAATTTTAATTTTTTCCTATGTTCTTTTATACATGCACACGAAAACAAGCAATGCTCCCGCATTTTCTTCTAAAATATTTAGTACATACGGTAAATTTATATGGCTATAAATCTGAGATTTTCTGATACGTTATCCATCAAATTTATGTGTACAGCACCTGGTATTTCCCAAGCGGTCACCCATCTAAATACTAACCAGGATCGATGTTGCTTAACTTCTGTGCTCCTACAAGAACCGGTTTTATAACGTGATGTGGCCGCGATACACCAGATGCAACAAAAAACCCTAAACGAGGGAAAGAACCGAGCTGATCATCGTCGCCTAATCTTTTCCTCTACCAATTCCAAATCACTGAGCCATTCTTAATAATATTATTTTCTTTTTAAAAAAAGTCTCTAATTAAGATTCTCAGTCTGAAAGCAAGCGCCATAACAACGCATTTTCCCAAACAAATATTTACAATGATATTACGCCTATAATCCAAGGGAATTAATTCCTAATATTAGGAATCCCCACAATACTAATGCAGCAGTACGATCTCAAAACTTTCTTTTATCACAAAATGATTTAAAAGCTTTGTGTACTGGTTGATTCTACTTTTCAATCACACAAATCCAAATGCAGATTACGTTAACATATAACAATTTTTTATAGCCTACAGAACAAATTTATGTAAGGGAAATGGAAAATATGCCCAGAAGCTTTAAACACATTGCGCCGGAAGCAACATTCGCTAATAGCAAAATGTTTATCACCCGATTTTACAATGAAACCCTGGAGGTTTTTTCCAAAGATTTTGTATATTCGTTCAAGTAATTATTTAAATTATTTAGTATAAATTTTATTTTAATGTAATATTTTTATTTGTTGATTTTCCTTAATTTTGAAGCCAAGGGTTGCGCAAAATACTTCGCATCTTACATGTATATCAGTCTAAAAACTGCTTATTCAATGTGTCGTATTCTTTTAGAACGATGGCGGTCATGGTTGTCCACAACTTCCGGTCATTTGTAGCTCTTATTAAATTTTCATCTTTTTTCTTATTTCTCCAAAACCTTTATCCGCTATCCATTTACGTAAGCTCGCTAGAGAAATTACTTGTCGTTTTTCGCTATTCTTCTTGCCTTCTATCTATCCTGTGCGTATCAAATTTCTCATTATATGCTCGAGGAATTTCAATTGTCCCTTCTTGATGTTTTTTATAATTGACCTTTTTTGTTACTAAATTCTATAAAACTTCATAATTTCTCACATGTCCACGTCTCTTCACCTGTGAAGAGGTTGTCCACCATTAACTGTCATATATGAGGACCGATATTACATAATATTTCAGGAGTCTTCTTTGTTTCTCAGGGAATATTCCTGTTTCTTATTCACTCGCTTAACATTTTTAGTAGAATTTTACAAGACGAAATGGGGAGAAAACACGTGTAAATGGAATGTGCTGCACGAACTGTTCAAGTTGGTGACCATGTTGAAACGCAACTTACGATATACTGGATTTTAAATGACACAAAATAGCGACTCCTAGCAAAAGTACAAGTAACAGCCTTAATCTTGCGACTATGTCATTCATGCAAAACTATTATCAGTATATAACTCGATTCTTAATTTTAGACAGATAATTTTGCCTCCAAACCTTAACTTATAGATTATATCTCAGTCAATATACACAGTATATAATCTTTTAAATGAGCCCAAAGACTAACTAAAAGGTGTTCAAATAACTAGGGCCGATTTTAATGTCAATTAAGCTTAAGCGTCTAATAATCTCTTTGTTTTTCTTTCAGATTTGGCGGATATTTGGGCGATATTATTTTTCACAACTAATTCCCATGATTTAAATAACATGATCCTATAGCGAAACAAACAAATTTTCACCAATAATGATTTATTTACTACTGCCTTCGGTCCGTCTTAATGAAACACCCTCTAGTAACAAAAGTAATACGAAACTTACTTTTGAAACAAACCCAGTCAAAGTACACTATTACCTATATATAGGTTGATTCCAAATAATAGACCTACGATGTGACATCTAAATTTGGCTTAGAGACGAGTATATATGATTTGAGCACCTCGGCGTTGGTTTATGACTAACATGCTATTCCGGTTAACAATTTCATGTTAATAGTATGATCCTCACATATATCGAATACTTTTGGTCTTATGCCATAACTAAATTTTACTTCGTGAATAATTTATCAGTTACTTTTACGTTAGAGAAATATTATGTAAAATAACGCCTATGAAAGCGTAAACATCTTCAACGGCATTTCTACTTATATATATTTTATTTACCGTCTCCCTTGACAATTTTGGCGATCATAACTTCCCCCAACTCATTTTACATTGTAGGTTTAAACAATGTTCGATATTTTTCCATCCCTTTACCGCTCTGCTGGATGTGCTGGTGGTGTAGGTATATAATGTAATATTCTTAGGTGGGCTATTAACTGTTTCTATCTGTTGGTCCTAATTTCTGTATATTCTCTGTGTGTTAAATTATCCACGACCAATTTCCGCATTATTTGTTACGATTTGTTCAACCGACTGGCTGATTTTAAGTATAAGTACTCTTTTAGTTGCCATTTAAAATAAATTCTTTGTTACACAGAGATTCAGGCCATAGTATTCGGAATATCCATTTATTGATTCAATTCTCTGTTGTTTCAAGTCTCTTCGTCATCTGTAAGGGAATCTTCAGTATTCATGCCCATAGCAAACAATACATATGACATAACGGTTCAGTTCTCTTTGTTGAAAAATTTCATATCTCTTCATACTTTGTTTAGATACTTAGTATTCCAAAATGCCTTCAGAACACTGTGTTAAATTTCTATATTAAATAATTCTGTTTGTAAACTACTAAAATAAATCACAACTTACCTGATTCTTATGTGTCCAACTCCTGTCATATTTACTGACGACTATACTTTCAGGCTTGCACCGGTTCTTACCTTGGTTTTACGAATTTAATTGCAGTACTAAATGGGTAGATAGGTCTCATTATTTTACTGTTGAAATATTTCGATTTAACCGAAAATTCTATGCTAACAGTTTCTTGTGGAAATCTCTTCCGGCTTCTTGCTTTCCAGCCAACTTTTATCATCAAAAATTTAAATGCAATGTTAAACGCCATATTCTCTCCCTGAATTATATTTTTTATTGTCCTTTTTTCCTTAATATTGTTTATTTTTAAACTCTTTTACTCTCATAGAATATGTGAGCAACAAGAAATTTATTTTAAATGGTCAGTAGGTTTTATTTTATTGCTTGGCGGGATATTATTTAAAATATGTACAGAATTTGTCTGTTCTTTTCAATTATCCCGTATTTGCAATTTTATTTCTGAATCTGCAATTATGTTAATGTCCACCGAAAATAAACCATGGTGCGTCATATGATTATCGTTTCCTTATGTATTGGATATTCACTTGGAAAAAGCACGAATCAGTGAATAAAGGGAATCATAGATTAGTAATCTACGCTTACTTTTGTAGCTGGGCTGCCATTTGTTGAATACATTGATTCCAGTCGATAGGATGCGAGTGGGATTATATTATTAGTTGCTATTGGACGCATTAATCTTTCTTTAAAAATGGGAATATAACAATGGATCCACAGGCGATTCTATACAATTGATAATGACATATTGTTGCCTGTGCAAACTATATATAAACAATAGAAAAGTGGTGAATGAAAATTAGTGCGTAGAGATATTCTTTTTCGTACGTTTTCGTTTGCGAAACGTATTTGGCAGCTTTGAGAGATTTATATTTTGACAATTGTTCTTGGTTGCGTTTCATAGAATTATTAGATACACTTTTGTACTATTTTATTCAGTGCGACATGTGGTAATTTGGAGACGAAAATGTGCAGAAGAACGAGGCATGTACTCTCTTAGTTATTACCTGGTTAAATATAAAGATGGATAGAGGTGGGTTATGAACGCATTTCTTATATATTGTTTTATCAACAACATCTTCTGGTGATTTACAGAAATTCTTCAGACGTGCCTTGAGAAATCCCATCCAGTGAACATATTTTTTCAGTGACACACCAGGATTTACGATCTCTTGAATTTATGCTAACTGCTAAATGTTAACAACCATTATTAGTTCTTGATTGAATAGTTCGTAAGGCTAGGAATATCTTATATTTTTGTCTTATTTAGTGATTCATGACAATGCAAAAACATAAGAAAGGAAGAAATAAAAATGAAAATTCCCCCACCCTGATTTGAGACATCTGTTTCCCTTCGACTGCTGATCGTAAAGTGATCTCATGTATGTAGATTGTGCGAAGAATATTTGATGTTTGATCTGAAATGTCTTACCATTTTCCTCCACAATTATTTGCTGTGTTAGATAGCCGGAAACTTGACACAATAATTAAATTGTAGAAACACAAGTTCGTATTCATGTATAATAGCATAGTCTGAATAGCTCCATTTCAATGAAAGCTTGTCTCTAATAATTTGTATGATCCGGTCTTTTTGGTAAGCGAGCCGATACAAGGAATATAATGTTCTAGATAGTTTGAACTTAGCACGTATATTTATCGATCATGTTTGGTATTTGAAAGAGAGAGAGGGGGTTGGAGAGGAGAGGGAAGAGAGAGAGTTAGGGAACAAGAGGGAAACAGAGAGGGAGGTGGGAATGAGTGGGAAGTAGGAAAGGAGGGGGAAGAACGAAAGGGTTATGGAAAGAGATAAGAAAAGAAAAGAGGGTAGGGAAGGAGAAGGAAAGAAAGAAAGGATAAGAAAGTAGAGGGCAAGAGAGAGTGGATGATAAAGAAAGAGAAGGAAATAGAGAAAGAGGGAAGGGGAGGTTAGAGGGAGAGTGATAGTGATGGATAGAGAGAGAGGGGGATGGGATGAGAAGAATAGTGAGGTAAGGAAGGAGAAGGAAAGAGAGATATGATCAGCAAAATGTGGTTGGAACATATAACTACAAGATAAAATAACAATAAACACAAACTAATTGTGACATCCACACGATTTTATGCAAATATCTAAGAAGAAAACTCATACAAGGAATAGAAAAATCGATGACAGTTTATGAATTGCAGAAAAAAAAACTCTTTTCAGATAAATACGTTGTAAATTTAAACTGACAATAACACTAACTCTTCTGTCATTGAATGTCTAATGTTTCCTGCTTGGAAACGGTTTTTCTACAATTCATCATCATCATCATCATCAAGTCCATGAACAGTTGTAAGGTCGCTGTGTAACTGAGCGCCTCACAAATTCCTTCTACATATGTATGTTTAAAGCCAGATAATTATTTATTCATGCGTAGCGGGTCTTTGGCAGACAGATCATGACGATCTCTATGTCAAAGAAGAGACGATGTCCTTCAACTTAAAATCTCGCCTTGGTTCCTATAGCCATTCATTCATAAGGAGGAACGCTCCGTCCTGGCCTAGCGATGTATAGTCAATACTGAACTGGCAGCAAACAAAGCTATGGAACCAGACGAACCAGTTGCGTTACACGACCATTTATCTTACAATAAATTTTAT
>OZ038477.1:40681451-40696451 GCA_964036315.1 Acanthosepion esculentum
ATTTAAATGCTATGTCAATCGTTATCTACTGTCGTCTTGAATTCTATTCTATTCTTCTCACTCTTCAATAATGCTTCTATTTTTCTTATTCTTTCACAATTCGTAACAGCTTGTCTCTTAGTGTATTTAAGCTTTAGATGGAGTGATATGATTAAATTAAAAATCTAATTAGAAGACAAAAATAATGATTTAATCAGATAATGTTTCCAAATACTAAAAGCAAAAGTGGGGAAGAAAACTCCCATAATTCTGAGAATATTCTATAAAATTGTGTGGCTTTGTGAAACTCTTTTAGTAAAATGATTTTTATAAATTTCCAAGAGAGTAACGCAAACTGTTAGATCACTGAACACCAAACTTTGTCTATACGGAAAGAGTTAATTTTACCGTTGTAATTACTATTATAAAAACCTAGTATTAATTATATTAATTAGTATCAATTATAGGTTTCTAATTTATTTATTAAAGCGGACCATCTGTTAAATCGGACAGCGGGAGGTAATGGGTTAATATATTTCATTTTATCTGTTATAACATCGTTCATCTGTATTATCCACTTTAGGACAGAAGGGTTAGTCAATATAGACGTACATGAACCAGAATAAGATATAGGTAGTGTTTATAATTACTTTATTTAGGTCACACATTTTATAGTAAACAAGTGGTATTTGCAAAACATCAATCGCTAC
Organism: Acanthosepion esculentum; assembly: GCA_964036315.1. Taxonomy (NCBI): domain Eukaryota; kingdom Metazoa; phylum Mollusca; class Cephalopoda; order Sepiida; family Sepiidae; genus Acanthosepion; species Acanthosepion esculentum. The sequence continues at coordinate 40,682,141 of OZ038477.1, forward strand.
TTGCCCAAACGTACGTTCAGTAGTCTCTGAACCTTTCCGTTGGAGTGAACTATAATCGATGCTGAAACATAGGTTTATAAAGAAAGAATATCAAAGTAAAAGAAAATGCCTTAAGCTGAGACAGCATTTTCTAGAGTATGTGACATATACTCATTAACCCAGGACATACGGACGACACCACTTTTGAGACTGCAATTGCGAATGATGGAATTATTTTCCAATATAATGACTTCAAAAACCATCAAAATATATTTGGGTCTTTGTGGTAAAGGATTGGCTCAGAGAAAGGGCATACATGATCAACGATCATCGATTGCCTATCAACAATAAACAGGTAGTTGAATGGTTTTAAATTACCTTATTCCCCATGTATAATACGCCTTCATCCATAATACTCACACCTAAAACTTTGCTAAAAATTGTGGGGAAATGATTCTACTCATGCATAATACGCACTCTTTGTTTGGCAATCAAAACATATAAATTGTACATCTCCAATTTAATTACAGCCAGAGTTTCCTACTCTTGTTTAAAAATGGTTTTAAACATAGAATAATATTATTCTAATTTAATTTTATGTTAATTCTTATTTTAATTCATTTAAAGATTTTTTGTAGCTGTGCATTATATGCACCCATGTCTTTGCTTATTTAAAAAAAAATTTAAATGCGTCTTATACATGAAGAATTACCGAAGTTTCTAATACATCCATATTCTTTACATTATTGTTGTCGGATGATTATTGCAAACGAGAAAACAAAACGGAACTTCAATAAACAGAAAAAGTATCTCTTGACCAATTTTAGTCTTTTCACATCCCACATCTCTTCTGGATTTCAAACAGATTAAACTGAAATCATTTTATTTTTTCTGTCAACACAGTTACACATTATGAGGCCCAAGAGCCACTCCTCCTAGGGAGATTTGAATTAAGCTGTTGAAAGTAGATAAAGATTGACCTGTGACTTCAAGTGGTTAAGCTTGTAGTGATGAGGTATGCTCCTCTCTGGAGTCTATTCCACAAACTCAAGGCACTTAGGAAGAAGCTGGTCGAAGGGAAAATTCTTTTTGCTAATGGAATACTAAGGGAATGAGAATTAGACTCCGTATACGTAACCTGGCGACACTAAGGCATGTAGCTTTTAAAGTATTTGCCAGAAAAATAGCATAGCGATAGGCTACGAAATTTTCGATTGTGAGGCCGGGGTTGAAGAGCGGAAAACAATTCCTCAAACAAAAAACACGTATGTATTTTGAAAAATTACCCCAGGGATAATTTCCAAATCAATATTTGATACTACCGATCTATCAATATCTATCAACCGATATCTATGTCTATGTATCGATATATATATATATATATATATATATATATATATATATATATATATATATATATATATATATATAATAAAAAGACTTAAACACTAATATTCCATGGTCATAATTAATTCCATTGGAATTATAAATACGATCCAATTCATAATTTGTAGGTCTGATGAATTGGATCGTATTTACGATTCCAATGGAATAAATTATGACCATGGAAAATTAGTGTTTAAGTCTTTTTATTATATCCTTACTCTGTCCTGGACATGGAGTTCTACCTGGATTCTATCCTCTTGGAATTATTTATTATACATATAGATATGTATGTGTATGTATCTATATATATTTATATATTTTAGATATATGATTGCATATGTATGTGTATATTTACCACTAATAATATATATATATATATATATATATATATATATATATATATATATATATATATATATGTTTATATTAAAGAGGTATCTAAGCGCAGACAACCTTGGTTTGCGGGGTAATAAGACTTTTTCAAGGCAGCTGCATTGAACACTTTCTTATTTTTGGTACGGTATTTGTATCTATCTATATGTACCTATAGATTTCTATGTGTATATCTATCTATCGATACCTACCAATTGATATCACTATCTCTATCGATATCTATATCTATCTATGATCGATCTATGTGTATGTGTGTGGGTAGAAATGGCTGCCTACTCTCGTTGTGGCTAATCCAATCAGGCATGTTAAACACCCACATAACTAACCAGTTGTTTAAACTGTAACTATGGCGAGCGGACCTTAGTTCCAGTTTTTGTGAAGGAGCGTATAATCTATCCTGATCAGCAGTACGCTCATATCCTCGGTCACAATGACTTGTGAATTCTTACTAGTATTAAAATCGATGGATGTTCCATCTACCCAAATTCACTGATAACACTTGGATCCTCCAATTGTATGAGTTCTAGACGCTGACGGTTGACATCGCCATTTTGGTAACTTTCTGACAAATCAGCCATGTTGAAATTCGAACACTGGTCTCATAGTCAGAAAGCGAATGTTGTAAACACTCGGATACATGCATACGTATCTATCTCTCTCTCTCTCTCTCTCTCTCTCTCTATATATATATATATATATATATATATATATATATATATATATATATATATATATATATATGTATATGTATATTTGTGTGAGTGTGTGTGCAAGTATGCATTTTCGTATTGTTAACGTCTAGTCATCCCATCTGCAAATGATACATTGTGCTTAAAATGTCGGAAAATATGGCATTAAATGAAAAGTGATTTTTTCCCCCCACCGAGTAAAATTCATATTTAAGCGCACCTGCTTCAGTACAAAAGAAATATGTGAGAAACATTTTCATACAACTTAATCATACTTAGAAGCCATATTCTTTACCGGGGAAAAGAATGGTAAAGTTAGATGCAGAGCGAGATGCTCAGAGGAAGCGATTGTGATTACGGATAAGAGTGACACTTTCAATTCTATTTTTTATGAGCATTTACACCATTCAAGATGAACTGTTTCAAAAGGTTCGATCTTCAGACGAATGTAATATACATCGATTAGATGAGGGTCTATTTGAAATTCTAAGTGAATAGATATCGACCTGCAGAAATATCAAATACTGGTAATGTTTCCTCTCTCTGTATGTATGTATATATATATATATATGTGTGTGTGTGTGTGTATGTGTGTGTGCGCTCCCTTTTTGTACGTTGAGCATTTTGGAAGAAAGTGAATTTGTCGGCTACAGCTTATTATAGGTAAAAGCTCTTGGCTCTGAACTAAGGCCTATAGTGGTCGGTAATGCTTTTATCTCATATATAATGCGTTAAAAAAATCTCTTTCTTTGTGGCGTGCGCTGATGGCCTGAGGGTGAGAATCTTCGACTGATGTCAAATCAGCCAGGTTTCGATCCCTGCTTTAAACAATCGCATGTCTAACATCACTGATGAGGTGAAAAGCAGTCTGTCTGTGATTGACTATATATATATATATATATATATATATATATATATATATATATATATATATATATATATATATATATGGACAGATTTTATCACTTTAAATAGTATCTTTAGTAGATATTCATATTTGAGTAGACGATTCATTTATTTATCAAACAGAATATATATTTACTTTAATCTATTTTCACACACGCGTGGCATATACATATGGGCACGTGGTCTATTTGTCAGGAAGGAGGCTTCCTGATGTTATCGGATTGGAGTAGCTGATTCCAGTGTGAGACACCTTTGGAACATGCCTGAAAAACATACTACTGGTTGACTCCAGCCCTGTTAGTGAAAATTGGGTAGACGGAAGACACAAGTCGTCGTGGTCGCGGGCTTGATCGTGCTGGCCTTGTTAAAATTGTTCATCAAGCTAGATAACACTAAGGTCTTCTCAGCATAGTTGCAGTATATACTACAAGTGTAGTCTGTGGGTGTTGTATAACACAAATGAGCCTGGGCAAGCGTCTGCAATAGGGATTAGCTAGCCACCCTAGCAGACGGGTATCCTCGAATACGAGTGGCCAGCTATATATATATATATATATATATATATATATATATATATATATATGAAGAAATATAGTCTTAAAGTGTGCTATATTTATGGGATAAAGTGCTCAATATCAGAGATAGAGCGTGTGTAAATATAAAAGTGGACATGGAAGTCAGCACTTAGAGGCGACAGTCTGTTTCATGCTAGTGCAATCGTCAGGCGACTGACGATTGCACTAGCATGAAACAGACTGTCGCCTCTAAGTGTTGACTTCCATGTCCACTTTTATATATATATATATATATATATATATATATATATATATATATATATATATATATAGAGAGAGAGAGAGAGAGAGAGAGAGAGATGAATCATCATGAATATATATTTAGAGTAAGAAAGAATAAGAGATGTAAATCCTAAATGTAGATATGGGTCTATAATTCCTCATATATATATATATATATATATATATATATATATATATATATATATATATATATATATTTGCTGCTTAAAACTAAGTGCACGCGATTTTCAGAGAGCCAACCGATGCGTGCTTGGACGTGTTTGTGCGCATGTAACGGTAATAGAATCATTCACAGCCTTGAATATTTCTGCCTGGTCATGCAGCCATATCACTTTTCCTCGAAGACCTACTGGTGATACAATGTGGGAAAACAAAAACCATACTAGTAAGAATAAAACTAAATGAAGCTGAATGGTATTGGCTAAGCTTCCGCGACGTCAGCATGTTAAAATACAAGTTAAACGTTGATAAAACACTTTCGATATAAAAATGTTGCCAGATATGATAATAATTTTCCCTGTTACATCTACTATATCTATCTGCCTATCTATCTACCTCTGTTCATATCTATATGACTACCACCTTGTCTGAATATTTATATATGCGACATTCATCATCTAAATATCTATGTATCTGGCACTCGTCATCCATCCATCTATCTATCAATTTATATTTCTATTTAACTTTTTCTGTTCTTGTTTGTAAAGCTCGTCTGCTATCTGCAAATTTATGTTCGTGTGTACACAAATCCGTTTATATCTTTCTCATTACTGATCAACATATCAGTGTTTACATCTACGTCTCTGGTCTGGCCTTATGTCTGTCTATCTATCGTCATCTATTTATCTATCTATCCTTACATACATACATACATACATACACACACATGAATGAACGTATCTCTGTTCCTCTTAACTATCTATCTAGCAATATTTAGATCGGGTATATCTATCTATGATCCTCAAAGTTAGTATAGTTGTATGAGAAATGTTTGGTTACCTGTCCTTCTCTCTTAAGTACCTGACTACTTTACAAGAGCCAGATCAGACCAAATATATATTATTCCTGCCATATCTGGAGTGGAGCTACCAAATCTTCACTTTCCAGTTCTTATGGCGTTCAGAAGCGTCTATGAGGCTTTGTAGGTGATACATTATTTTCCCCACAAGTATAGGCCCCCACAGAATAAACGCTGCAGACCTCTTACTAACCCGCCGCTATTTTCATGGAGAATGTTTCGCGGAGCTATATTCCTTAGTTCCTCTATCTCTAACACTAAGCGCAGGCCAAACTCGCCGGATATTTTGAGATATACCTCTCCGAATTCTTCTCTTATTTCATTAGTGAGAATTAAGTTCCCCTAGAACAGTCTATTACACAAATCGCTACCTCGTGGAACAGCCTCACAAGAGCATACTTTCCCGACCTCTGCAATCTTAACATATTCGAGTCTTGGATTAAACGTCATATTTCCCCACATATCCTCATAAACTCTGCCTCTTATCTCTTACACCTAGAGATCAAACAACAACTTCATATAATAACCCTCAAATTTGAGTGTCCTTGTGCATTGCAAAGGCGAACTTTTAAAAAGATATTTCTATTTATCCGTCTATCTACATATATAGAAGGCAGTGATCATTCTTTACGATCCGAAGCCAAAATATTGATAATGAAGACCATGCTCGTGGCATAGATATTCATAGTTAAGATAAGAATGATCTTGAAAAATATCAAAATTCTCTACCAAGTCTCACAAGAAAGAGAATTCAAGATATACTTTTCCAAAACAGAAACTATGATCTCGTATTGAAAGGAAAGCAATGTTGGCGCGTACCCAGAATCCATAAAAAATTCAGTACATGGGGTTAGTAAATGCCAAACATTTCTAAAACGTTGGCGTATGGATCAGTTTTAACTGATTTAGTATAGGAGATAAAATGGAAACGGAAAAGACTGCGCAAAATATAGTTTCGCCCAACTCTACAAATTGCTATAAAACTAAAACATCAACTTGAAATCTCGAATTATGTTTTTAAATAGATCGTGACTACCCCCTGTATGTCAATCATGGTGCCAGACCTCTTCATAAATATCTACAAACCACTTTCTCAGATCAATAAACAAAAATAACTTCGAGCGAGTGACTCTTAGTGACATTGGTGATGTTCATCAATTTTCGAATGTTGTTGACTGGATCTCAAATAAAGTACTGTACCAAATAACAAAAACAACGTAACTTGGGGATTTTGAATAGCAGCAACAAATAAAATTGATATCAGAGAGAGAAAATAAGGACTTAAAAAAGATGTTGATGTCCGACTCTACTGCAAACAATAGGTTAGGTAGGAATACCCCCATCAATACTGGCAAGAACACCAACAGCAATCGAACTTGAGAAACATATTTTCCTGAAATAAATTGATTCAGGAGCAAGATTTTATGAATTTCAACCGGTAGTAGTACTTTCTGTTCGATCTATGTCAAATGTTTTATATATTGAAGCGGAACTTTTCTCACCGCATCAGCTTATAACACATATTACTCAGAATTTTGTATTTGATAACGTACCTTTATATTATGATTAAAATAAAAACGATAATATTAATATATACATTTTCAGAGGAAGAGAAAACATATTTTGCTTTTAAAAACTATATATATATACATATATATATATATATATATATATATATATATATATATATAATCATTTCAGCCCAAGGAACGCAGGAAAAGCACAGATGTATGCAGGGTGTTATAGCGAGTGAAGGTGCGAGAAAAAAATGAATATAGTGAGGATTGAGGGAAGGAGAAAATATGAACGGGATTCAAGTATATAGAAGATCACGATTTATGTTGCATTTATCTTTTTGAAGATTGTATTTATCAAGGAAACGGAAGGGAGTTTCACAGGCGGGAATTGCGGGTAGGCAAACTTGGAGTAAAATTGGCGGTTGAATTTAGCTATTTACATTATAGATCGATCCGTGGTATTCACTGAATAACCCACCCATCAGAAACTCTGATCAATGCAAACGGCATCATAACGCATATTAATCGCCATGGGTCTCGCTAGTAAAGCCGTGTCATTTTACGTGAGAACAGCAAATATATCGAAAAAAATGCTCCATGGCGAGTTGCATTACAGCTAACTTCCCCAGCATAAATCAAAATAAGCGCTTCAAAACTGTTGAAAAATATCTTACAATCTACCATATTGTTGTAGCCTAAAAAGTTTACTGAATGAGGAATAACCAAAACAAATTTTAGAAAAGAAATGGTAATCTTTATAACATCATAAAAATAAAATACTCGCCAGCGGCGTGAAGTAGGTAAACCACTGATTGTGGTGGACTATTTAGACAGCGTACTACCCAACTTATAATAGTGTCCAACGTATTTATAAGGACTGAGACCTACCCATTAGTGTTCATAGGTACGGTATATAACAGATATAATTGATCCTGTCTAGGGAACTACTAATGAAGGAAGTACAATTAGAAACGGCACTAAAATCTCCCAAGAACATGCAACAGGTTGAACAAACGTCAAGCATGAAACTAGGATTGGAGAGATGACTGATATCTCCAATTTAGGTGTGATGAATGTCTCAGAGTATTTCTCTCGAATACAGGCCTCTTTAGCTGCATGAAGTGTCACATCAGTAGGCCTTCTCAAATTATGAGCGATACTACTCTGGAAATAACTTAACAGGCAGGGTGTGTCAGAAAACCTTAAGAAATCGGATAAGTGAGTTCGAATTTCTTCGTTACGCGCAAATTCCCATCGTTTATCCTCGCAGCTATGTGTTAAATGGCAGAACAGACTGTGTCCCATAGCTTTGGTTAACAACCAGTCTACCACCCCACACCCACGAAACCCCCCCAAAAACAGCAGCCATCTATGGGAGATTTGCCTAGTGAGTTATAAATCGAAAGATATATTATCAGCCAAGCGTGTATCGCACGTGTCCCTTGAGTTATTGCGCCATTAAATTGCTGCCACTCTTGTCCGATTAAAAACATTTATAAAATATTTTGTTCACTTGTATTCATTAAGTGGCCTGCGTGACTGTATACATCTATTTATTTATACGTTCAGGAAAAACTGATATGTCGACACAGTAAGCTAATGTGTGTGAAATCAGAGAGGTGCAAGTATAGACAGCGTGATCGTTGTACGGCGTTGTTATGTGGTATAGGAGTAATGTGCACGGCCATTTTCAGCGGCAAATGGCATGTTTCACATTGCAACAATTATTTAGGAAAATAAGCGTTGGCACAAGTTTTCATCACAAGCATGTCATTATGTTTGAGAAATGTGGACCCACGTCCTTCATATTTATTTCACCTCTCGTAGCATTAAGAGACATGGGACTCACTCACTCACTGTATTTCTACATATCTTTCTATCTATAATTTATCAGTTTGAGTTCACTGTATTCTCTTTACTAACTACTGATCTCTCAACATAGTGGTTTTCCAAGCGTAGCTTAGATGTGGCATAAGGCCGAAAGCAGGGGCTACCCAGTGAGGATCAAACTCACAACTCCGTTGTAACTGTACTAGCGAGACAAGCTTGCTAACAATCACACCGCCTCGAGGTGCCCCTGATCTCTTAACATATCTTCATATCTATAGAAATATATCGATCTGACTAGTTCGCATCTATTGCCAATTGATCATACCCATTTCTCTGTCCATTTGTATTTCATTTTTATTGTAATGTGTTTTATCTTCCTCTTTAAAGATCGATTTATTTTTCTATCTCTGTTCTTCTTCATGAGTATCTCGTCATATCTATATTCATATTTATTGCAATTTATTTATCTTTAATGATCGGCCAATCACTATTCATATCTATCCATCTATGTTCATAATCATTGCAATCACTTTATATATTTCTCTTTAATGATCAGCCTATGTTCATATATACTGCAATGTGTTTATATTCTTTTCTTTATTGATCGGCCTGTCATTTTTGATAAGTATTACAATCTGTTTATACCTTTCTCTTTACTCGTTAAGGTTCAATTTTTCATATCTATCCAGGTAGCTAGCTTTGTTAATCTTAGCTCATATCTATGTATTGTGCTAGCAATGTTCCGCTTTTCGTGAGACTCGACCGATAAGTCGAACTAGCGTGCTAGTTAGACATGTTCCTCTCTCTGTCAGTCTCGACTTAAATATATATCTATCTAGCACTGTTGCTATCACTGTAAATCCCGGCTAATCTATCTATCTATCTATGTATCTATCTAGCCCTTCTCTCTCTGAGTCTCTTCCCTATCTATCTATCTATCTACCTATGTTCATCGCTTTTGGAGTCTCGTTGTATCTATCTATCTATATATCTAGCTATGTTCTTATCTCTCTGAGTCTCTTCCCTATCTATCTATCTATATATCTGACTTTGATCATCTCTTTGTGAGTCTTGTTTTATCTATCTATCTATGTTCATCACCTTGTGAGTCTCGTCTTATAAATTTATCTATCTAGCAGCCTACTCTGTTTCTGCCTTCATGACACTCGTCTTATATATCTCTCCAGCTCCGTTCTTCCCTCTGTGAACCTCGTCTTATCTATCTATCTATATAGATCTGTGACTCCTCATCTATCTCTGTTCATCCCGTCATCTATCTATCAATCGCTGTTCCTCTCTTTATCTGTGTTCCTGTCGTCAAATGTTTATCTATGCAGTTATATTTGTCTCGTAATCTATCTAGCAAGCAAGCTCTGTTACTTTCGTCATCTATTTTGCTCTACTCCTCTCGTCATCTATCTGTCTAGCTTTCTTTCTCTCGTCATCTATGTACTTTTTTATGTATCTGTCTGTCTTCATCTGTTTTTGATTCACGTCATCTATCTCATCATATCCATCTATTTTTCAATTACTACAAAGAATTTTGGAGATAGAGATATATGTATGGTTGCTTTCATTAGAACATTATAGTGGCGGTAAGAAAGTCTGAAAAGAAGCGTCAAATTATAATCTAGAGGCAGAAAAACGACTTCAAAGGCCAATGATAAAGGTATTCTTTATGTCAGTTTCACTTAAGTATCGCATGTTAAATCTCATTTAATGCATATCAATCCTGCACAAAATAATAAAGAAAAAATCGTATCGACTTTTGAATGCAATAATTTACTCTGAAAGATGAGATTTCTTTTTATTTCCTCTGTGACTTGTTCATTCACGTAATGCATTAATTGTCGGAAATGACTATTTTTTCCTCCGTTTCTTTTTTACAGAGACACATATAAGAAAGTCACTTACACGAGCACGATTAAATGAAATTATTGATCACAAACTGACACTTTATTCATATGTCACTTTCAATCGTCTATAAAATCTTTAATTGTAAACTTTGCCGCTGGAGAAAGACTTTCTTATTCGACAATGCACCGTTGACTTTTATCTTTCTATAGAATGATGCTAATGTTCTAAGCTTAGCTATATCTGCCAACGTATGCAATTTGGTATGAGATTCGAACTCGGAATGATATTAATGGTAAGCAATTGTTGTTTGCCGACAATTTCTTCACAAGGAATTTTAAGAGAAAAAAAGAAATCAGTTGTCTATAAAATATAAAGCAGATCGATAACGCATTTTATAAACGTGCAGGTACGAGGGTCATTCAATAAATAAGTTGAATTTTTCGGTATAAGGATTTCTAATACAGATAGAAGCTTACTCTTTTCATTTTTTATTTTTTTGTTTTACTTCTTTTTCACATGGATTTAATTTATTTTGCAGATTAAAAAAAACTTTGAGTGTTTTGGCGATTAACCAAGATGGCCGACCAAGAAGCATGCTCCAGGATTGAACAGCGGTCAGTTATCAAGTTTTTGGTTGCTGAAGGGTACAAACTAGTTGAAATTCATAGGATAATGTCAACTGTGTATGGTGCCACATGTTTCACCCAAAAACTGTCTACAAGTTGGCTAAATTGTTTAAAGAAGGACGGAGCAGTATTGAGGATGAAGACAGGCCTGGGAGGCCTAGAGAAGTCAGGTCTCCTGAGTTGATCGAATCAGTCAATGACCTCATTCAGTCTGGCAGAAGGGTGACAGTGGAATAAACATTGCAAGGACTTTGAGCTAATCTGTTGGGACAAACGCAGGGGTCATCAGTCAGAAGGAGTCATCTTGCATCATTACAACGCATGGCCTCACACAGCAGTCCAAACGGTGCAGACCATCAACGAGCTGGGCTGAGAACTGCTCCCTCATCCCCCTTACAGCCCACACCTTGCCCCTTCAGACTTTCACTTGTTTGGTCCCTTGAAAGTGTTCACGAGAGGTACGAAGTTTAAAAGTGACGATGAAGTCAAAAGTGTTGTGGGCGACTGGCTGGGAGATCAGTCCAAAGATTTTTACGCTGGGGGAATACGGAAGCTTGTGCACAGATGGGAAAAGTATGTGACAGTGCTGGGAGACTACGTTGAAAATAAAGTAAGCTTCTATCTGTATTAAGAGTCCTTATACCGAAAAATTCACCTTATTTATTGAATGACCCTCGTATATGAATTAAAGACTTGTCATTGCTTAATGAGGGAAGAAGGCTTAGAAAATCTTACACTAATACGACATGTTAAATCAAGAATGACATAGGAAAGTAGTGTATAAACTACACAACAGACTTGTGTAAATGTTTGAGAGAACAAGAAATGGAAGATATAACAAAAAGATTACTATGGGCTACAAAAAACAGGATGTTGCAGAGAGCTATGACCGCCGACGTTCTACAGGGACAGGTCACGCAATAGAGCACGAAGAGGTTAATAGAATTAAGGACATTTCCATATCAGAATGTAAACAATATTTAAGCGAATATCTCTGGGAAGCAGTAAAAATTCTGAAATAAATCCAAGGGAAAAACATTGCTAAAAATTGCAAAGAACCGGGAGTTGTGGAGAGTCATTGCAAACAACATCCTGAAGGGACACGGCAAAAGTAATTATCAAAAAATGTTATATACATTGAGGAAATAAATTCGAGTTCCATAACAGAATGAAAAATAATATTCAAGGAAAAGAAAGGAAACAGTAAAAATTGCTGCAACAAATCTCATAGAAAAGATATGGCTAAAAATTACAAAGAGGAGGAAGTATTGGAGAGCCGTGACCACCAACGTCCTGATGTGACAGGACACGTACGAGAAGAACTTATAGTAATTAAGTAAATAAAATATACTTCCTTATCAGAATAGAAAAGATATCCAAGCAAAAACAAATGCGAGCTGTAATGAGCGTTGCAAGAAATCACAAAATTGAAAAAGTTAAGAACTTCAAACAATAAAAGACAGATGATGATATCAAGAAACCAATGAAATTAAAATACAATAATATAAAACGATGGACAAATAAAACAATAATGCGATTTGCCGTTAATAAAATATGTATATATTTAGGCTTTATTTATGTCAAGTAGTTACTGAAACAGAAATAATCATTTTCTTCTTATTGTTTCATACTGCTACAGATTACACACTCCTACTTATGAATATCAAAAACAAGTAAATTATTTAATTAAAAATATATTTATAAGAATTGCATTTTGCAATGCAAATCCATTGTAACCTCCCACGGAAGATTGTTTGTTTAGCGGCATATCAAATCCTTATTGGACATTTAATGCCGAAATTTAATTTTCTTTGAGTATTAGTAATTTCTTTGACAAATCTATTGCTGGTAATGTTTTTTGCCTTGTTTACAAACATATATTATTGGTATTTTTTTTTCGTTATACACATGTATTGCAGGTAATATTTTTTTACTGTGAAAATGAATTGTTGGAATTTTCAATATAAATATATTTATAATTTCATAGTTTTTTGCCCCTGTTTTGGGGGTTAACTATTTGGTCATATCTACGAAACTAGTAGGTGTTGCCTGGAGCAACAACAATTAAGAGGTGATTCCACGCTGCTCAAAACCTCCCGATCGGAGGATTTGCTGCTGGATGTAGTTTATCGTCATACCAAGGATTGTCCTAAGTAAGCAAAAAAAAAAAATGTTCCTACCATGTGATTTCTTAAAATGTAAAAAAGCAAGAAATATTTTGAAATTCATAATCTGGAGACTATTTCCTTTTCTTTCTTTTTTTCTTTTTTTTTTACATATTTTATTATCGATAAAGAAATCCAGATTATTAATCAAAACAAAATATATTTGTTTTAATTTTAAGAATTCATCACCTCGTATGAGCATATTTGTTTTAGCTTGCGTAGGGGATCAATTGACAAAGACTTAACATCAAAAACTGTACCCAACTATTAAAGGTAAAACCTACATTTGGAAACATAATATTCATCATCTGTAGTGCTTAATAAATAGTAACATGATATGATAAGGAATAAAACAATTATTTTTTTGTTCGCAGTGGCTTTATAAATAAAGCTGTAGTTGTACAAACTACAAATATGCTGCACATAAAGATTTTCGCGTGATAAGACCTGGAAACCTAACTTATAAGCAATATTTTTAAGATCGATAATATAATAAGTTACTCAATATAATGCCCATATATAAGATAAAAATATACCTTTAAGGTATTCCATAGTTATGTGTTAAAGTGTTAAATATCAAGGATAGAACGTAGGTAATTATAAAAGTGGATATTGGAGTCAAGACCCAGCGGCTTAAACGAAATCAACATGTCCTGGAAATTGCGTTTAAACATGAAACAGTCTAATGTCACTGGGTGTAGACTTCAATGTCCATACATATATAATTATTTATTTAAATATTATAACATAAATATGTTATAAAATCACTACAAAAATAGCCATTTTGTTTCAACACTTCCGGTGTCTTATCAAGTGATGATGTTGAATGTCATCACTTGATAAGACACCAGAAGTGTTGAAACAAAATGGCTATTTTTGTAGTGATTTTATAACATATTTATGTTATAATATTTAAATAAATAATTATATCTGCTCTACTCTGTATTGAGCACTCTTTTAAGAATAATAATTGTTGGTTATTGCAATTTATTCCGTATATACCAATCCTATACTTATATATATATATATAATGGTGGTAGATGGAACTAATGAATTAATGAATTCTATTTTGGAATAACATTATTTCTTCTTTCTGTAATCTTTATAAGTTTTTCGTACACGGTTAT